>BMAW01038424.1:0-13850 GCA_019974015.1 Nephila pilipes | reverse complement strand
TCGAAACAATGGCGTGATTGATTTTCAATTTAGCTGGAAACCAGTTTTCAAGGTAACATTTCTGGCGAGCTTGCAACGCTTCCACGCCAATTCATATTATTCGCTTTGCCTCTTTGCATCTTTCATACTTACGATTCTTTTCTCTAATGCTATTTTCTTCATTTTTGTTTGACATTCTACACATGGCTGAAGAACAAATTTCGCCTATCACTTTGTATTCAACATCAAAGCGAGAAAAATCAATTCTAAGTGGTGCCGGGAGGAAGATATTAAATGGTTATTCTTCTTCGATAAGAAAAACACTCGAAATTCTGTCCATCAGATCATTGAAAAGGTTTCTCAACTAACTAGTGCTTCTGAAAGAACAATTATTCACTTGAAAGAAGAAGAAACGTCAAATTCTTTAAGTTCTGGAAAGAAGACCTTGTGCCCAGTTTTTTCCTTGCCAAATTCGGCGGATTTCGTTGGTTATTAGTCACCCCCTTCTCTCAATGTAACCCGAGTTTTTATGACAATGGTTGTGATTTGCCCGCCTTAGCATTATCAATGATGCCAAGTTAAGGTAAAACAGAGTATAATAACATTTATTTTAAAATGTTCTTATGTATTTCACTTGGTGCGCATTTGATATCAGTGTGTCACCAAATTTTCGATCTTTAATTTAACCAACTTCCCATCAAACTAGAGCTCTGAAACCTTGGGAATCGTTCTTACTCGCCTAACAATGCAATATGCGACAAGTTTTAAATAATATTTAAATAATTGTTTTAATAATACAGTTTAGCCCAAACACTTGAAGCGATTTCAAAAATTGCCAAACTTGGCAATTTTTTTTATTGGCTAAACAATATTTCAACATTTGCGACAAGTTTTAACTGATATTTCAATATTTTTTTAATAAACTTTGCCACCATATAAAAACGTTGTTTTTAAAAAAACTTGGTTTTCATCTCGAATTAATTTTCTCTCCTTTTCTATCTTAATGCACTTCGGTAATTGAGTGAACATTGTTTATGACCTGCGATTTTTTTCTGTCGAGTCTCACGTCACTAAACACCCTCTATGTAGCAGAGTGATGTACTTAAAATCTTCCGAGGCTCCAAGTCCTCATCTTTCGTGTGGTGTTGAAATTTCGAGAAAGGATGTCAGCTCAGGTTTCATCCTTCTAACTAAACAGAGGTTAAAAATTTTGATATCCATCGCAAATAGCTCTTGTGTTGTTTTCAATTACGACGTTAATTAAACAATTGAACTACCTATCTCACCATTAATTACCACATAACATTACAATAAAATATCAACTCTCGCCAAAATAATTACATTTTCACACTGGCCAAGCTCGTAGAGCGTCCGAATGCTTGCAAACTTCCGTTGTCGAACCAGCTATTGTCAAACCACACGCTCAGAAACATGTTGCGATTCTAATTAATTGCCGTTCTACGAAATAACGGGGTGTGATACTTGTTAGAGGAAACTGGGCCTGAAAAGCTTCAAATGATGAAGGGAAAATGTCAGGTTTGCGAGAAACACTAACAAGTTAGTTGTGTAAATTTTCTTTTATCATAACATTTAATTTTCCATATTATTAAATATATATATCATCTGCTTGTGAAATTCTCATATAATTTATACGAAAATCGATTGTTGCGACATAGTTTATCCCGATAACATTTCTGTAATTTCCTGTCAAACTTTTCCTCTATTCTCCTTAAATTTATTTATGCATCCTTAGAGCAATACGGATCACGTCTAAAGAAACAGATTCAAAAGTAAATTAATAAAATATTTAACATTATGTCAAGTATCTTTCACTATAGAACATAAAAATTTAGTAGTATATTCATGCATCCTTAGAGCAATATGGACCACGACTTGAGAACTGGTTCAAAAGTAAATCAATAAAATATTTTACATTATATCATATTTCTTTCACTAAAGACATACAAATTTATTAGTATACACATTGCATTGCACAGTGGTTTTCAAAATATAATATGCACTACTTACCTTCCTTCTTAAACGCGTAAAAATATATTGAATAATTATTTATGTTCTATATTTAAAAAGAACAATAAAATACAGATTATAAAAATAATTAGACCAAGAAGCAAAAATGAAGCATCGAT
The DNA here is from genome assembly GCA_019974015.1 of Nephila pilipes. Taxonomy (NCBI): domain Eukaryota; kingdom Metazoa; phylum Arthropoda; class Arachnida; order Araneae; family Nephilidae; genus Nephila; species Nephila pilipes. The sequence goes on along the minus strand of BMAW01038424.1, from coordinate 11,724 downwards.
AATAGTTTGATAAATTTAACTTTTATATTTAAATTATAAATTTGTAAATCTCTTAATTAAAAATACTTCCTGTATAATTGCATTTTTTTTTCCAAAAACACAAGTCAATATTTCGTTGCTCATTCTTTTGCTTTTAAAATACATTCCAAGCAGTGTACATTTATCGGGAAAAGTATACGTAGTTACAACGAATGTGTTTGCCCATGTTTTTTGTAATATGTTTGTAAGAGCTCTTTACGTCTAATATTACGTTTTTTAACATATTTTTCCAACTGAGATCATTAGTTTCTAATTTGAATGAGATTGAAAGATGAATATGGTGCATGCAAAATAATTTTATAACTATGCAACTATCAGAAATTAACAAATTTTAATCGTAGGTTTTGGTACGTTCTCTTGATGAAACATACAATGGAACCTTTAGCATTATTTCTGAGGATTAATTTAACGTATTTAGTTTGAAATAATTCTTCAGTATTTCCAAGTTTTTCATTTTAACCATGATTCCTTCAATGAAAAATGATTTTCCTATGTCTTCTGCAATCATACAATGTCATACAAAAACCAAATTATCTATGTGCTTGACAGTGAAAACTATGTTTGGTGGAGATATTTCAGATTTAGGATTCCGGCAAACTTACCATTAACCATCGCTTTCTAAAACACTAAGAACTAACTTTCAACATTAGATACTACGGTATTTTAAAAATACGGAGACATTTAAATACGAGTTTTCGGAGATGTTATTCCCCCCCCCCCCTCTGTTTGCTTTTGAATTAAAAGTTTTTCTTCGAACTAAATGTCATTTATAATTTGCTTACAGGAGTACTGTTCCAATTGTTTCCGCAGAAATACATCTTCCTGTTGCTGTAAAAGTAGATGAGGTAATTTTAACTGCTTCACCTTAAGAAATGTTCTTACATCTCGAAAGACGTATCTATTGGTCATCGAAATAAAGGACTATTTTTTTTCTTTTCCATGTTTATGTGCTATTTACCCAGACATTTTGCATTTCTGGATAATTATTTATATCCCTTTGTGACCATGATGAACTTCTTTTGCAATATTATGCGGAAATCTATCTACCTCAGATATTGGATGATAATTTTCCGAATTAAATAAATAATTAATTAATTTCCTAAAACAATATTTATCTCTGTTCTTTACCGATAAATGTTAATATTCATATTATTTGAGAATTTATTCAAATCGCAGAATAAACGATGCAAGAATTATTGTTTGTGCAGCTTTCGTAATTTTCTGTTTTTTAAACCTATAGAAAACGAATTCCTAAGCTTTTCTAACTCCAAATTTTATTCCAAATCTCCTTCGAAAAAGTCAGAAAATAGAATTGGTAGTTTGAGTGTTTCGAGTGTGAAATTTAGTAAAGTTAGAAGGGGAGAAATATATATGGGGTCTATTTCCAGTTGTTTTCAATTTCCAGCTAAATCCCCACAGTGCCTACTTTTGAAAGGCCGCTATAGGTCACAAAAGAGTAAACAACATTCTATTTTTGTCGCAACTAACATCTCCTGTTATGTACTATTTGCCCTTATTTTATTCATGGCTTGTTTTGAATAGATGTTCCTAGTCGAAACTAGATAAAAAATTCGGAAAATTTTATTTTGTAAAGCTTATAAATTCTGACAAAAGAAATTTATTTTTGGAATAATATATATATTTTTTTTTTGAAAATGTAATTTTTCGTTACAAGTATGGTATCAAATTGAATCAAACGGGCATATTAACCATTTATATTGTACACAATGTGAATGATTATCAGTAATATATACCGTTTGAATGCATGCAACTTCTTAAACATTTGAAAACATAAACTGGTAAAATACAATAACCATCTTAAAAGTAAATATTTTCATAATGAGTAGGTTAATAACGAATTACAAAATCATTAATGTTTGATTACACAAAATGCGAGGCTCAAAATTACGTGGTCCGTCGCCAATAGCCCTTGTGTTTCTTCAAGTGCGACGTTAATAAAACCAAACCAAACCCTTAATGAATCTCGTAATCGCAGTTAAAATATTGAAAGGAAATAATTTATTTTAGAAATTATGTATCCTTCTTTGAGATTATTAAACATAGCTTTATGTAAAAAAAACCAGAAATTTGTTGAGAAAAAAAAAACACGTGGATGCCTAGACAGGTACCTGTATTATGAACGAAAAAATGTACAATTAGAAATTAGAAATTGGTAAGAGGAGTAGTGTAACTCACAGTGATGATCAATGTTTTTTTTTCATATATATATGCAGTGAAATCTAGGAATATGATACTATTCCCAATCCAATGAAAAGGTCTTTGCCTTCCTTAGAGATGATTAACCAGAAATAATCCATTGTTTTGATTTTTATTTGGTTTCTAGTGTACAATGATATATTCATGTAAGCCCTCAATGCAAAAAGATGATGCAACTCAGCTGCAATCAAATTTTAATTTAGGAATAAATGGTGCCACTTCAAAGCCAACCTGTCACTCAGTGTCAAATATTTTTTATTCCATTGAACGGATAGTAGCCCATACCGTTGATACCAGATTCCTTCAGAGGTACCAACCATCTTTAAAATTAGAAACAGTTTGAAACACTCGTGTATATTTTACTTTGAAAAAATGTTTAACATTCTAACAAATTAAAATTGTTTCGTACAGTCTAGAAAATTTCGAATCAACTTTCAACAAATAGGTATATAAGATATTAAAGGTCATTATAAAAGAGATAGAAATGTATTAGTGCGCAATTACTATATGTTCAGCACTGAAATACTTGCAATTAGAACATTAAACCCTTATTGACGAAATCATATAAATTATCCTGGTATTATAGTTTGAATTTCACCTGAGGTATTTATGCTCTTTAATTTAGTTTTTCTTGTATATTTTTAGTTCTCATTACCTATGACAGACTATATTTTCAATCATAGTAAATTTAGGTAGCAATGACACTGTAAGAAATAAATTTATTTCCTTAAATTTGACTTTTTATTTAATGAAAAAAAAATATTTTGTTTATATTTGTTAAAATTATTAATTCGGCTCATCCTACTAAATATATTAGTGATAACTGAATATTTTTTTAACTTGAAATTATACATATTTCAAATGCAATAGAAAAAGTTCGGTTAAAATTTAAAATATACAGAATTTTTAATTTATTGTCTCGAAAGTTAGAATTGAATTATTTTACTTTTAATCCTTCTGCTAGAAGTCCTCGTACACAATTACTTTACGTTTCTCAGTTCATTTGCAAGCACTTCGGGCAGAAAAGTAGCTCAAACGAATTTATCGAGCAAAATCAAGAAATAATTTAATTTAAATTTTTCAAATAAGCTATAAATTTAATTACTGAGTTAAGGAAAACAGTTCGAGTAGAACAAGTTTTCAGCTTCACGTGTATTTTATGTTGTTAACTAAATTTTTTACGACAGTTCTACATTCCCACCCTGAATTCAAAAGAAAGAATAAATACCATGACTACAAAGATTTTAAAGTACACATAGCTTAAAGTTTACCCGGAGTATTCAATAATAGTTCAGAAAAAGTAAATTTTATTAAATTCCTTTTTTTATGCTTCCGTGAAGTTAACTACAAAGCTAAGTTTCCTATTTAGGCGGCCTGATTGTTAATCGAATACATCGGGATTTTCATATTTGAAATCAGTTGAAGTTTATTTCGTTTATTTTTCTTGTTTATAAGTTTATGTTCTTATTTTATTTATAATCAAAAGTTCTTAAAACCTTCACATCAGAGTCCATAGCCTTTTTAATTACTTTATTTCCAATTTTTCTATTTTGATTGTGTTTTTTTATTGATTTTCACTAAAATTTTCTTACGATTTTAGATCCTTCTTTGTAGCAATTTCCTTCATTGCCTTTTAAGCATTTTTAAAAAAAATTATTATTTTGAATATTATACAGTTTTGTTTTTATAAATATGAAGCTTCTAATATCATGTTTTGAATTTAAATGTATTCTATTATTATTGCTTCAGTCATCAATTGAAGACCTTAAAAAGAAGGTTTTTCTGAACATCACCAACAACTTCAGGAGTCCCGATTGCCTATGCGAAAGAGCTATCTTAACTTCAAAACAGATGACGTGCTTCTAATCAATAATAAAGTACAATTGAAAATTCCTGGTACGCTTACGCAAAAACAATCCATTGATGCAGTTACAGAAGGAGATCGAGCTGTTAATTATTCAACAGAATTTCTCAATTTATCGGAACGGGCAGGAATGTCATAGCACATATTGACGTTGAAGGTTGGCTCACCAATACAGTTCCTCCGGAACTTCAATACTACAAAATTGTGCAATAGAACCATTTTTTCCGTGAAAAAAAATGATGATGAATAGGATTGCAGCAACAATAACTAACGACCAATGTAAAGGAGAAAATGTGCTAATTATGCGCATTCCAGTGTTTCCCACTGATTTACCCTTCACATTTAAACGACTATAGAATCCTGTGCTTCTTGCTTTCTCGGTGACTGGTAAACTCAAGAACAGTCACTACGAGTTACCAGATTACACTTAGAAAATCCATGATTTTCTCAAGGTCAACTATAAACTACTTGCTCCGGAGAAGGAGCTGCAAAAACTTTGTATATCTACACACAAAATCAGAAAATCAAAAATATTGTTTATCCACTTAGCATTACTATAAATAATTTTGAGTTGGTTCAATTATATGGAGAATAGAATAGTCAAAAATATCGTTCAATCATGTTAATCAATATTAAAAATATTCGTCATCAATTTATACTAATATAAAAAAGTGATTTTATCATTATGGGCCATCTTTCACTTTTTCTATAATGAATTATAGATACTAGATTACATACCGAACATCCATTTTTATATATGCAGAGATAAATATACACAGGCAGGACAGCGTATGCCGGGTTTTGCTAATACACACACACACACACACATATATATATATAATATATATATATATATATATATATATATATATATATAGGTATTAAAAGGTATTGAAAGTTTGTTCTAACATTAATAAAACATTATTATTTCATGGGCGAAATGAACAGTCCTTTTTTCATAATCAGATTATTAACTGATTCCAGCAGAGAGAGCGTTACGTTCTGAATAACTTAGCTCGGCTTCCGCCATCAAGGTGGAAGCGAGAGACCATATGAAGATTACAGATGTGAAATACTGAAGAATATAAGAGAGAGAGTTCAAGAGTAAGAACATGAGAGAAGACCTCGCTTTTTCACAATGGACGTAATAGAACATATGGTACAGGATTAGGGATTCTAGGAAATTTTAAATATAGACAAAGAGTCTAGTAGGGATTATTTTGGAAGTTTTACGATTGTGGGAAAGCGGATTAAACAAATTTTATGATAATGCGATCTAATCAGTAAAATATAATTTGGAATTGAATAAGGAACTAAAAATGAACTCTTCACTTTTGAATTAGGGAGGGGGGGGGAATGGGATAGAATATAAATTATAATATTACTAAGAGAAATTATTAAATTAGAGTTAAATCATTATATATATATATAATTTAGAGTTTGTTATGTGAGTAGTATCGTTATATGTCAAAGTCGAATTCTAACTTTGCCTCGTTATGAATACACCTAATATTAGTTTTTATATTTGTTCATATTAATTAGTTTAAAACTGCTGAATTTTGTGTTGGTTGTAACGTTTTTTACAAAATATCTCTTCAAAGAAAAGCTTCTTATTCCAGAAAAATATTCAATTCCTATGATTACCTCTTTCTTCAACACCGTCAAGAAATTGGTTATGTGAAAGAATAAAATGAAAAACCTTGTTTTCGTCAAATGTATTGCTTATGTCAAACATAGTCCTCAGTACAAAGCAGACTACAAAATAAGTAAATGTAATAGGAGACTTAACTGGAGAGAGAGAGATGTTAGAAAAGACGTTGTTATTTGTCACCTGTAGCTTCTTTTCAATATTGCAGTGGTACGTTCAAAATTGAAAACATTTGAAATGGAATATATATTTTGTTCTTTTCTTATCGTCTGCGACTTATTTTTCTCTCTGAAAATGTAAAAGGATTAGTCTTACTTTTTATTGCGCGACAGAAAGCATTGAATAAAATTGAAGTTGCAAAAAATCTTTTTTATTTAAATTCTTACTTCATAAAAATATGACATTACAGTTATGTTCAAATTATTGATGTATTTATAATAAGAACTTTTTGTAAATTATTTTTGAGTGTGCTTATTTCACTTTTGTAAATGGCAAAAAAAAAAAAACATATTTCTTTATAGAAAGAAAAACGTTTAATAAAAGGATTTTCGCGAGTTTTTCAAAATTACAGAAGTTTGCTAGAATACAAAATAATCCTTGATTATCTTCGATAATTGTTATCTAATTTAGAAGATTTATAGATTTATAAACTTAATAAATACTGAAATCATATAATTAAGGATGCAAAGCTTGCACGTTCCGATTGTGCCGAGATACGACACTCGTCTCCAGATCGAGAGTTCCAGGGTTTAAACCCAGTGACGGCATCGCTAAAAGTTCAGCTAAGTTGATCTCTATTTTTCATTTTAATTTATAAGTGCTTCCAGAATACTCTTTAAGTTCTCAACCAAGAGTAATTACTCTTATTTTTTCGATTAACCGCGTAATTTGGATATCTACTTTCTTCACCACTACCTGCTTTCCAACATAGAAGCGACAATATTACCGAATGAATAGAAACCACTATTTAGAACAATGTTAGCCTCTGAAAGTATTGAAGAGAAGAAAAAAGATAGAAAAGAAAATGAAAAGAAAATAGTTTAAAATAAAAAGAATTAAAGCGAAAATTGGAAAAAATATTTGTAAAAAGAATAATTTACCTCAAGCTTTATTTATTTCTATGATTTTCTGTAAAGTTAAATTTGACTTTGCATTGCTAAGGCATAATATCTGAATTTATTTTGAATGATATTGTAATTTTACTCATGTTTAGTATAATATTCAACTTCTAATATTGTAATCTATTTACTTTCCAGTCAATTTTATTATCTTGCACGGAAAGGGTGTTAATGTAGTATACCAAGTGTTTCAACCTTTCGTTGTGAAGTAAAACGCTTTAAAAATGTCTTTGGTTCAGAGAGACAGGTGGTATACACACACACACACACACATATATATATATATATATATATATATATATATATATACATATGTAAAATATATACACAAATAAAAGACTAATCATGGTCGTTCTTTATCGAATCATTTTAAATGCATTTAATTATGGTTTATATCCCTGCAATAAAGACATCTTACTAAATTACGTATTCTGATTCCAACACTTCTCGATTATAACAGATTCAACTCCTATTATTATAATCATGAGTCACTTCCAACTACTATATATCGACATAAACGATTAATTATAATGATTCACTCCATTCTACAACATTTAACAGTTTTTCGGTCTCCTCTATCTCCCTTCTCTGTTTTTCATTCCTGTTTTGATTATATATGACTATTTCTGGTTCGGTTCATTACTTATCCTCATCTAATTTATCCAGTCACGTTTCATTTTGGTTGGCAAGGTGTTACTTTATGCACTTCAAATTAACAAAATGTCCCCGAGGTTAGAAAAAATCATGAATAGCTCAGTGCCACACAGTGGCCGCAATCTTAGAAAAATATATTGATATTGAACCACTCACATCAGTGGATTTTGTATTAGAATTTTTGTATTAGAATATGGCGGGCGAAATACTGAACATTTGCTGATGTAAATCATTTAAAATATTTCATTTTACAATAATTTTGGAGTTTTTTTTTACCCTTTCCTAGCTGAATTATCCACTAGATCTCTATTGTCCATATTGTAAACGACAGTTAATAGTTAAGGCCTATATTATATCACAAATTACAGTGTTTTCAATTCTACGTGAAAAGTTGAGTGCGAAACAAATCTCGGCAATATGTGTGCCGCGTTTGCTCTCAGTGGTAAATAAATGCAATCGTATGGTCCACTCGGAGGTTCTTTTAGCGGTTTTTTCTTCCCAAACCTATCGAAGTTCTGCTTTAATACATAACAGTGGATGAAAATTGGATCTACTACTACACTCTAGTGATAAAGGAATGATACAAAATTAGTGGATTTTTGAAAATGAACGAAATTAAATTTAACGAACTAAAACTAATTTTGTCTTTATATTTAATGATAAGATTGTATATTCTGATGCCCTTGTAGACTTGCTTTCTTTATGAAAGTTCGGAAATCATGACCACAAGGTACTCTAGTGATCTTTTTTTTCTTTATGGGGTTTACCATTTTAGTAAACATTAGTGCTGAGTGTCTTTCCTGGATTTCCCAGTTGATAGATTTTTGAGGGGAAAAGTCCCGTAAGGGGCTTGCTTTCTTTTAGCCATAACGGACATCACGACCCTACATAGAAAATTTTCTTTCCTATGGAGTTTCCGTCTTTGGTGAATATGGATGACGCGGCACCAGAATAATCTTTATTTTTGACCCTAATTTCTGTCAACAAATACTTACATTTTTCCCTATTTTTTTTTCAAACGTCTATATCACAATTACTCTTTGTATGGGGCGGCAGCATAGACATATTTGGCTCTTGAAGAATTAAATGTTACCATCACACATTCATTCATTTGCGTATTTTGATATTATTTACTTAAAAATTGATGATTCTGACTTATCCAAATTCCTTTAAAAAGCATTTAAAATAATATATGTGCAGCCATTTTTAATTAAAAATTATGACTTACAAAAAGAATAGTAAAAAATCACATTTTAAAAATTTAAGTTTACACAAAAATTTTCTTATATAAATTAAATTTGTCCCTTTAGATTACAGTAAATTTAAATTTTAATTTAAATTTTAATAAGAAAGAAAGAAAATATTAAAAAGTTGTTAGGTAAATCTCAGACGATTGCGGAATTAAAAATGAAAACAATTGTTCGCATCTATGTAGGAAGCTTAAAAAACATTTAATTTGACTGCACATGGTTATTAAGTAAAGTTAATAGAACCAAGTTATAAATATTATCAATAATAAAATAAAATCAATTTTCTAAGTATAATAATAAAACACTAATCGTAGTAAATACAATAACACTATTCTGTGATGATTAAAGTAATAAATTTTCCTAAAAACTGAAAAGTCAATGAAGGAAAATGCTATACAGATGGAATTTAAAAACATAGAAAAAAAAATGAATGTCGTATAAAAACAAAGTAATAACAATAAAATAATAAAATGTTGCCAATGGATATATATTGAATTGTGTGATTACACAAGTAATTGTAGGATCCAAACCATCCCTTTCATCCATTACTTTATAATTAGATAAGAGGTCAAATATCAAAAATCAATGATAAGAAGACCAAATATTATATATAAAAAAAGAAATTTTTTACAGTTCGATTACAGAATTAAAAAACATTTCATAAAGATAAGTATCTAAAGATTACAAAATCAAAATAGGTATGCATTATAATATTCTTAAACAACACATTAAATCAAGAAATGTTGTTTTACAAATAGCTGAGGAGGAGTTATGTCTCCCACAAATAAAAGACAATTAATGGCCAATTTGACCATCTGCATTTAAAAGTTTTACAATTAGAAATTATCCTAGAACTCAGAGGAAGAATAAATAATGATAATACACACACACACACACACACACATATATATATATATATGTGTGTGTGTGTAATAGCGTTAGCAATTTATTATATTTTATAAATTTATATTTTAAATTTATTTTACAAATTTTACTATCACAAAAGAGTACATCATTCACTAAAAATATAATTATCATTTCTATCGCAAAAAAAATCTATAAATATTTTATCTACATCGCTTAACTTAATATCTAATTATGCATTTTTAAGAATATTATTATTAATTTGCATTTAATTTAAATACGAAGCATAAAAAGATTAATTAGGTTTAACATCTAGGCCACAATTATTTTGAAACTTTATGTCATCCATATATTTGAACAATATCAAATCATTATGATCTAAATAATTTTATTCACAAAACTAAACAGACCACCTTATGTTAGGAATGTCTTTCATATATTTTCATATTTGTTATTTTTAAAAATAATATAATATCCGTTTAAGTTAAGTAAGTGTTAAGTAAGTATTGGAAGTTTTCATCAAGAATAAATATCTTTGTCTCATATATGTATATATATATATATGTGTGTGTGTGTGTGTGTGTCCTTAAAATAAGTTTCCTAATGAGCTGCAGACGCGACAAACGCTGTTACACGAGATTTGGCTACTCCAGACTGTAACTTGGCTTTCTCTCTCCTTGTCCCAGCCACAGCGAGGTATCTGCGATGCTCATTTTTGGCTTGGCAGACATTAGAGGAGAAGCTTCCACTCGCTTCTCCTGACAGTTAAGAATTACACTCTGTGATTCGTTTTTTGTGAGCAAGAAATACTGTACCGGAGGGCAATCATTTCCAACTGTGTGAAAATGGAGAAAAGTGTTTGAGCGAACAATATGTTCACAAATGATGCAGAGAATTCAAAAACAGAAATTCGTGTCGAACAACGTTCTATAATTCCATCGATTTTGGACTAAACGATAGGAAATTGAGAGGAGCATTGCTGAAAGATAGAAGGGTGATGGTTCCGAAAATGTTTAGGGAAGACAACAAATGGAAACGTGTTGAAGCGGCCCGCGAATTTCTTCGGACTATATTGTCACTGGGGACGAGAGCTGGGTCCCCTACACGACCTTGAAAACGAAAGAACAATTCCTTCAGTTTAAACATCCAGGGTCGCCGAAGTCACGGAATATCAAACAAGCACTGTCTGCCGACAAAGTGATGGCGATCGTCTTTTGGGTCAGGAACGGTGTTTTTTTTTGTTGTTGTTGTTGTTGTGCGATTTCATGCCTTCCGGCATAACAATCAGTGCACCCCGACACTGTGAGATGTTGAAGAACCTTCACCGCATGATTCAAAACGGGAGGAGAGGCATGCTCAAGGTGGGAGTGAGTCTTCATGAGGACAACACTCCTCCTCACACCACAAATTTAACAAATGATCTCATCAACGAATTTGGATGGGATATATCACCCACCCACCCTACAGCCCAGACTTAGTCCGAGTGACTACCATCTTTTCCCTGAATTGAAGAAACACCCGGGTGAGACGCATTTCAGAAACAAAGGGGAGATGAAAGAAGAGTTCTTAAGCTGCCTTCACGGCGTAAGAGTTCTACTATTCAAGCATGAAGAAGATGGTAAGCCGCATACAAATATACATTCATATCGACTGCAATTTATCGATAAATAGGGAAAAGTATAAGCTTTCCAGCAATGTAGTATTCTATACCAATAAATATGATTATGATTAATCATTGAGAACCTTCTTTTACGTACAACCTTCATATATATATATGTAACATTATTCCTGTCGACTTTTGTAATGTAACATGCTATCAATAACATTCGAGGCTTAGTGACTTTTTACTTTTATTTAAAGCTGTGAGAGAGAGACCATTTTCATTACGTAGTATTTGGTTACATCATTTAGGTAAGAACAGAACAATTGTATGAAAAAGAGCAAGCGCAGTATAAAAAAGAGAGCACGTTTTTCGTTGCGTTTTTGCTTATATACTAGGGAAAATTCCCATCAAACGTCATAAGCACGTGGTAAGAATAAGGGGATTCCAGGGAAATATAGTAGATAGGG
>BMAW01038421.1:0-33696 GCA_019974015.1 Nephila pilipes | reverse complement strand
AACTGACGAGCACCGAACAACTCGGAAAACAGGCACTGGACGACAGAAGGTGACGCCGTGTCAGAGCGCGATGATCGACAACTCGCTCCGCATGGCGGTGAATGATCGCACAGCTTCCTCCAGGCAGCTGCAGCACGCTGGTCTACTGCCAGGTGTACAATTGTCGGCTTCTGGCTAATTCGTCGTCGTCTGCCGCGCCGTGGATTGCGCGGGTGCTCTTATACAGGATTCCTCTACGGCGAATCATCGACGGCTGTGCCGGTGCGGGCTCTTGAGCACAGAGACAGGCGAGCTGATTGGCACTTTCAAGTTGTCTTTTTCAGATGAATCAATACGCTTCTCCAATTTGTGGACCCATATGGCCGTGTTCGTGTTAGACGTTATGCCGGTCAACGCTGCCTCCTGAGTGTATTATTGAACGACATAGTGGTCGAACACCCGGGAGTTATGACCAGTGCTACTTCGCATCATGGACGATCCAACTTGATACGAATTGAGGGTAATCTCAATAGCAACAGGTACGTCCGTGAAGTGCTACAGCCCGAAGTCGTTCCTTTTCCTTCCGCTGCATCCCTGAGCTATCTTTCAGCAGGATAATGCACGCCCAACAAGCTGCGCGGACTGTTCGAGACTTCTGTTCAGCACAACGCATGCAACTTCTTCCTTGGCCTGCTTATTCACCGGATATGTCGCCCATTGAGCACGTTTGGGATATGGCGCTGGTCGGCGTCTCGCTCGTGATCCATGGCGTCCTGCAGTCGCAAAGACGAACTTTGGGTTGCGCATACAAGCCGATATGGAATTCTCTTCCCAAGCAGATATTCAAGATCTGCTCTGACCGTGCCACGTCGTATAGAAAGCACTTATTGGTAGAAAAGTATGGTGGCTGCACCAAATACTGATTTCGGACACGCTTAATTTGTTTCTTTTGTTTTGAAAATTTCATCATTTATTTGTATCAGTACATGTCGTTTCCTGCATTAAATTTCATTGATCTGATGATTCTTCATGGTGCTGTGAATTTTCTACAAACAGCAGTATACAATACAGCCTTCACCTTTCCAGCAATGATCGTAATCCTGCGCAATTAATAAATCTAGCTAGACAAAATTCAAAACAGAATGATTGTTATTTATTGATACAAATTGATTAATTGAAAACTGAAATACCAATAACGCAATAAATTCTCTCTAATTTAGACGGTTAGCATCTGGAACGTTGCTTATAATAGGTAAAAGATTGCATATTGCGACAGTACAGATTGTGATCTTTTAGAAGGGAGACAAATTATTTATCTTATTCATTTATTTTATTTCAAAATGTCTGTGTTTGTGCATAGTCATTGTGAGATCCAAGGTTAGTATTATTTCTAAGTTTCATAACTATATTTTAAAGGAATAAATAACTATATTCAAAATATTTTATAACTATATTAACTATATTTTTACTACATAAAAAATATATGGATTTCATTAACGGTTATTTGGAAAGCAAAATATTTCTTCGAAAACCTCCGGTATATAAAAATACAACTTTAGTCATACTTTTATATACCGAATGTATTTAAAAATAAAAGCACAAAAGTACATTGTCGGATACTTGTGTATTAAAATTTATATAAGTGTGCTTCACAAATTATTTTTGTCCTGCTATAGTTTTATACTGCTCGGAGCGGTGTTTTTACACAGGTAGACAAACATTACAGACTTTATATTACGCCTTCTACTTCAATGCAATAATATAGGGTATCGTACAAAAAGTAGATTTCATGTAGTTCGATTATTCATGCGTTTGGGATCTTATTTGTGCGCAAAGTATTACATTTTACTCAAGAACACACACAGCCTTTTCTGTTTAATTGTGTTACTATTAGCGATTTTCAAGTAATCTGACTTTTTACAGTAATTCTGTGGTGCTCTGGTTCGATGTCTGCCGGATTATCGAAAGAGTACTGAATTTGTAAACGAGGAAGAAAGTATGTGTAATGAAGAAAAAAACTCAAAAGAAAAATCAAATACCAACCTCCAGGTGTATTAAAACTACATTCATGGAATACAAAGAAAGAAACACAAATTTAGAAATTTACAGAAAAGGAACAAATTAAATTTAGTAAAAAGATTTTCTCGCTTTCTCGTATAAATAACTCATAAATGCTTTATTCAAAGTTATACAAATAGTTAAAAAGGCATAAAAAATATCCTTGTAGCCTTCCCCCGCGAAGAAAAACAATTTTTAAATCTGCCAAAACGCCAACACTAAACTTTGCACGCTATTAGTTGATTCTTGAGCCATAATTCAATTTGATATATTAAACTTTAAGGGACAGAAAAAAAAATCTAAGAAACCTCGAGACTAAACGAGCGAAATTATTATCAATACCTATTATCTAAAAGTCTCTCTCCGGTTTTCATTCCTAGCTAACAGATCTAATTATAATTGAAATGAACTTATCTTACCGAGGTCTCTGTTCAAATCCCCTGACAGTCCTTCATAAATATTATGTCCATTTCTTTACGATCGCAACATTTCACAAGTCAACAGTTGTCACTTACTCCGCATAGTAACAGTCGCTACCTTCTACATTTCTTCTCGATTTACTCTTATTTATATATCATCATATCTGAATAACTTCACTTTATTTCTATCTGTATCTAACTAACATAACCATGTTTTATTTTAGTTGGGAAGAAATTGCTATTTCATGTAATCAATCTCAATAAAAGTCCCCAAAGTTAGTGAAGAGAAAATCAAAAATAATCCTGTGTCACAACTCTAGAAATTTTTTTTTTAAATGTTCGCAAAATACCAACACTAAAATCTGTGAAGAATTGGTCAAAAGTCAAATACCCCCCTCCAACCCCTCTCTCTCTCTGACACACACACCACAACTTACATGGAATAATGAAACTAAAAATTATAATTAAAAAAAACTTATAAAATCAGAAATTTATAAAATCCTAAAAGACAAAAATAATTAAAAACAAAATTTTAAATTGCAAGAAAATAAAAATTAAGAAATGAGAACTAACTTATAACTAAATCTTAAAAAAAAAATGTTTTTAGAAAATAGCAATTAAATAATTATATTTAATTAAAAATAAATATAAAAAATAATGAATAAAATAAAATGAATAGCAAATCAAAAGCAAAATAAATAACAAATCAAAAGTAAAGTAAGTAACAAATCAAAAGTAAAATAAATAACAAATAAAAAAAAAAATCAAAAGTAAAATAAATAACAAATCAAAAGTAAAATAAATAAAAAACAAAAAGTGAAAAAAGTTCTATACAAAGTCTTACAAAGAACAAATTTAGCTACTTAAGGTGTGCTTGTTATTATAATTATTATTAAATTACTCAATTAAATATAAGAATTAAAGTAAACGAGATAGAATATCGAGAAATGGACAATAGTAAACTTTTCCGATATTAAAGTTAAAGGAAACGATAAATTATTAAATTGAATATATTTAAGTTAAATGTAATTAAAATCGATGCAAAGATAAAAAATTGAAAAGTGATGCAACTAAAACAATAGCCCCTTGGGTGGCTAATAAAAGTAAAATAAATAAATAACAAATAAAAATTTTTTTTTAAAAATTGAAAAAAATTAGAACCATTATTCTAAATAAAAATAAAAATAAAAATGCATAGATAAATAAAAATCAATATTTTTAAAAACAGAAAAAAAATTGAACAAGTTCGAAGATATTTAAAAAGTTAAATTTAATCAGAAGAGGAGAAAACCTCTTTTTAAAATTACCAAAAAATTTAATGATAAAAGTAATAACCCTAAGAATACACAAAATAAGGAAAATTTATAATTAACCTATCTTGCAGCTTTTATATTTAAAATTTCGCATTAAAATATTAATCAGATAATCGGCTTTAGTATAAGTAAAAAAAATCATTTGAATTATTTTGATTTAAGTAATGCAGACTAACAAATTTGACTTTTCTAAGTAATAATTATATAAAACGTCTCTATGTATATTAAACTTAAATTGTTGCCAAAGAAAGGAATTTTATTAATAGGGAAATAGTAATTATTACTCATGTCATATATGTTATTAACAATCTTATTATTCTCAATTTTTAAATTAACATCTATAAAAATCTGTTTCAAATGAGTTTATATTAGTTTTAATCAAATTAGTTTATATATATATATATAAATTCCTCTCTTCCACTCAACCCTTTATTTAGCAATGTGGTATACCTATTTTAATGGTTATGAGACAATTTCAGTCATAAAAGGATTTCACCGGTGATACATGCATAAAGAAACTTTTTATCAAAATTCTAACTGAACTTGGAATCACAATGAACTGCAAAGGCGTTATTCGTTCCGTGCCCATTTATATATTCTTTTAGCACACGAAATGTCTATTAGCAGAACGAATTTTGAAGATCCTGCTGGAGATGTAAACTTTGTTTGGCGATGTCTTACCTCCCTTCAACTGTTTTTTTTTTTTTTTTTTTTTTTTTTTTTTTTTTGGGGGGTGGTTTAATATAACCACATAAATTTTGGGTGCATGCAAAGCAGTGATATGAAGACAGTTGCTCGGAGAAAAAGGGGTACTTGTCTTTTAAAGCGGCGTCTACCAAATTAAGGATACGCTAACGTCGCCAAGCTAATAAAAAGCCCCAAGCAAGCGAAACGCGAAATTGAAATGTAGAAAAAAAAAATAATACACCAATAAATAATATGAAACTTTTTTAGAAATGTTTTTATTTAATAATCTTTTTATATGTTTAGTAATAAATCTCATCCCAATAAGTAATATAAAAATTTAGATGTTTAATATTAATATTTATATAACATTTAGAACATCACTCTTCATTAAAGGTCATATTTCCGAAATTGCATTCACTATTTCATGGAAAGCTTTTTTTCCTCTACATATTTCCTCCACATAAATTCCGCCAGATACAATTCTAGATTATATCGAGCCGTGCTGCGTTGTTTCTTATTATGCCACTTAGTAGAACTCCACATTCTTTCAACATTTTGCGTGTGAACACCAGTTGCCGAATCTACAAAATTGTACTTATGGTTCACCGTGAAAAGTGTTAAACCTGCATCTTCAAGTTCTTCAGTTTTGTACTCCTTCCAACAATCTGAATAGGTAGTTGAACCCTCTTGTACAGGTTCCAGAATTTTTTCAAGCAGTGTATTGGCATCTCTGTTTGATATTTGATCACGAAAGCACTCGCCATCTCCCCAGCATATTCCACCGAAACTCCACTGTAAAGGAAGTACTCGACCACTACTGTTCTTATACAGCAAAAATAAACTTTTATCAATCTCCACAATTTTATTGGGTCCACCTATACGCTCATTAAATTTCAGAATAAGGTGAAGAGAACATACTTCTCTCATGTAATGATTCCAATCCACTGTTACACCTTTAGACATATTCAATTGATTGCGACACCATGTAATAGACGTTAACTCCTCTGCACAACAATACATAAATTGTATTGCAGTAACGAACGGTATTCTGGAACCGCTGAGCCAATTTCCAGCACGGAGGCCCTTCTTATTCGAACAACTTTTAATGTTGCACTTCCAAATACTTTCTTCATTAACATACAACTTCATGCCGTGACCTTTTTTGCATAATAATGTGTCCGGTGAAAAACCTTTCTCTTGAAAAAAAGAGATTGCATCAATTTCGTTGTTTGGTAAATTGAAGATTGTAAACGACATTTTGGAAGGAAACAAATTAGGTATTTTAAAAAATAATACGAAATCGTAACGTTAACGGACAAGCGATGTTTTACTGAAATGATGAGTGACTGTGAGGTTTTATAGCGCAAGAGCCAAAGTAGACTATGCTGCGCCAAACATTTGTTAAAATCGATTAGAAATTAATGGCATTAAAAACACAAGACCAACACAAAAAGACACATAAAAGATAAAAGGTTAAAAATCAAATATGGTGTAAAAGGCCAACATGTCTTAAAAAAGCAAATAAGTTATGGTGGTGTTATAGGTGGTGGGGTGGGTTCCCACCAACTGAAACTGAATGAGTGCTGTTTCTCTGAACTGCAAACCTAGGCACTTACAAAAAAAAAAAGGAAACTGTGAAAACGATCACGAGGAAGGATGTACGATCACAATAATATATTTTTGCATCTGAGTGTATCAAGACACTGGAGGAGATAATGGCAACAATTGGGTAGCTAAGTATACTATTTAAAGACAATAAAAAATGTTTTGAAAATATTGCAAAATGGAATTTATTATGTGAGAAAGGATTTCGGAAGTCGTTACAATAACTAAATATTCACTAAATTTGTTGGTATTTTTTCTCATGTAAGCGCATCAATCTTTTTATAAGTCAGAATGAATCATTTCTGAAAATATATATATATATAATCAACACCAAAATCAGTGTTAAAGAAACAAAAGTTATCGAGGTCAAGAATTACCCTGACATTAGAATCTTCTCATCGACATTGCACGACAAACCACGAATAAAACCTTTATTGATTGCCTACTATAAAAAAAATCAGAAATTCGATCTCCCGACAACCCTTTGAGGATAAAGATAAGAAAACCATGTGTTCGGCCTTTCACATTATCGTTTGCATGGATCATTAGGGGAAACCATCAAGTCTTTAGCTCTCACCCCAAATCGTCTGGGTTAGGCATAATATCACTGAAACAAGATTTTAAGGCATCTGGTCAGGTTTAAAATGCATATTTGAACAAAGATCACATTTTCTTGTGATGAGAATGGTTAGAATTATCTGAAAGACTGTAAAGAGAACAGAGAGAGACTTGTTTTCTCGTACATTTTATTAGAAATTATATGAAACTATATTCTGTGCATTTTCTATCGAAGTTATTAAGAAAGATTTGGTAAATGGGGAGAGGGATTTTATGTATATAGTTTCTCTCTGAGGTCCTACTTAAGGGGACTTGGTACCCTTTCGAAAGAATTTTTTAACTTAAGCATTTAAAAAGTTACTTAGTTTTGGAGGGAAAATAGTAATAAAATGTTCACATGCATACTACAATTATGTAAAAAAATAAGTTATAACATACATTTAAATTTCAATTTGGATCCCTAATTTTGCAAATTCAATATATATAACATACAGACCGAAAATGGAAATGACTGGTAATAAATATTTCTTGAAGAAGTATTTTAAATGCATTAATGTATTAAAAACGCCTAAACTGAAAAAAAAAAAACAGTTTTAAAGAGTATAACTCTATATGATTACGTGCTCAAATTAAGCGGAAAACCATTTTAAAATATTAGCTATACATTTTTCTGGGTAGTAAAAAATTACATTTTCATATAATTTCAGGTCGTATTTTAAATAACCGATCACTCTTTTCGGAGCATTATTTGCACCTGAGTAATAAGATCAATATGCGTTTTTTTTTTAATGTATATATATATGTGTGTGTGTGTGTGTGTGTGTGTACTAAAAATAAAGTCATTTAATTTTTTATTTTGTTTCATATAACATCAAAATGTTGCATTTCAATGGAAATACATGATGACTAAAAACACGAATTATTAAATCAATATAAAACTTAAATAGTTCGATAATTACATTACAAATAAAATACAAGATATCATCAAGTTCCCATGACCGCGGTAGTCTAGCGGTCATGGTTGTGGACTCGCGGTCGGCGGTTTTCATCAAGCCGTGGGCTGAAACCTTGATGCCATTAAAGACACCTCTGTGTCGCAGAGTTGATGAACATTAAATCTTTCGAGATCCCAAGTCCTCCATTGGCGTGATGTGGAAGTTTTGAGAGAAAGGTGCTAGTTTAGGTGGCGTCCTCGTCACATAACCGAGGATCAAAAGGAGGATTCAGTCACCAATAGTTCTCGTGTTGCTTCTCATTGCGATGTTGTTATAAACAATCACAATTAACAAGTCTCCAGTAATGAAAGTTTTAGTCACTATAAAACAATCAGTATATGTTAATTATGATTAAAACAAATAAAAGAAAAAGATCAATAAATTGTTCAATGCAAGGTTTAACAAAGAACATATTTAACCAAAAAGGTGGAAATTGTTTTTTAAAAAATAATTATTATATTATTGAGTTAAGTATTAAAATCAAAGCTAATAATAAAATATTTAAGTAGAATTAATTTTTTTTTTACATATTTAAATTAAAGCAAACGTTACATTATTAAATTGAATAAATTTTATGTTAAATGTAATTAAAATTAAAGTAAATGATTTATAAAATACTTAATTTTTATATACTTTTTTATTTCAATCCAAACAAAAAAATGTAGGAGAAATTTATTATGCCACCTTTTTGAAAATTAAGTTCATTACCGGTGAAAAACAGTAATGAAACATATACGAAATATAACACGATAAAATTTCTAAAAGTGGTTTGCTACACAATTTTGTGTTTGACTAAAACAATATTTCCTTTGGAGGCTAATTAGATTTCGAATGACAGGAAATTACTTTTATCTCTAGAAAACAGCCAAAATTTTATTGCTCTTGTTGTTCAATTTCACTTTCTTCGCTCAAACTGCTAGCTCTCATATATATTTATATATATACATGCTAATATATATATATATATAAAACCACAGATAATAGTTCATAGAATACAGCTATATAAACATCGAGGCATTTTAGACATTTTTAGAGTATCGAGTACTCTTAAGTATACTATAAGGTGTCTGCTGGCCCTGTGGCCAAGACCCCGGTTCCTTGTTCTATTCCTTTGGACATCGGTGCGGAGCCTGCCAGGGGTCCGTTTCCTTCTCTTTTATCTTTTGCCTTGGGCACCCTTAAAGGGTCGGCCTCGCTTTATGACCTTTTTGGCGCGGTTGCCATTAGGAGCGAGCTTGCTCCTTCGGCTGACCCTCCTGTCATCTTATTAGAGGACTGTCCATCTTCTAGTCCTCTTGTGGAGGACCCTCTTCCACCTCCGTGTCCTCCACCGGTCAGCCCCGATGCTCCTAGGGTCGCACCTAGTTCCATCCGAACCCCATGCCCCTACTGCGAAAAACCATTCAAAACGCAGAAGGGGCTTAACTCCCATCTGGTCGCCGTACATTCGTACGGCACCATGGATCTGGAGGGGGTTCCCCGCCCGATTCGGGCCGCGACCCGGCAACCCGCCATTTCAGATTTCTTCTCGGTGGGGAGCCCTGAAGTCATCGAAGTATGTGAGACTGCTCCCCCCGAGACTTCGATTTTGCGTGTGGCCTCTACCACATCTTTAGAGGCCAGTGTCCCGGTGCCTAAATCATCTAAGGCCAAGCGGGTCCGATTCGACCTGCCTGAGCCCTGCCCGGGACCTTCCCTCCAGAGCAAGGACTTGTCATCTTCGTCCCCCTCTGGAGGTGATTCGACCGGCCCTACGGGAGACTCCAATTTGTCATCCGTTCCTGGAGTGGTTGGACCAGTCCTCCCTTTCTTGACTAAATTTCAAAAGGACTGGTCGGACAGGGTTAAGGTTGTAGGGTCGGCTAGCGAGTTGGAGGAGGCCTACTCGCAATTCATCCTTTCTATCGGCGGCAAGCCATCCCGCCGCCGGAGTAGGCCGAGGAATCCAGCTCGCCGAAATACTCGTCGCCACCTTCCATCGGCCGAACCTGCCGAAAATCCCACCAGCGCGGCAGGTTCCTCTTCTAGCGCACCCTCTGCCGGTGAGCCTCTTACCAAGCGCTATGATCCGGTAGAGGCCTCAAGACTTCAAAAGTTATTCAGGGCGAACCAGAAAAAGGCCCTTCAGTCCATCTTAAGTGGTCCTCCCAAATACTGCGAGATTTCTCCTGACGCGGTGGAGGACCACTTTGTGAGGGTCTTTTCTGAGAACCCCTTTGACCCTACGTTTAAATTTCTGACATACGATGATCCTGTGGCATGCCATCTTATAACGGATCACATGTCCCCGGAGGAGGTCTGGGACAAGTTAAGAGCTTTGAAGAATTCCGCCTCTGGGCCCGATGGAATCTTTTATTCCAATTTCAAATCCCGGGACCCAGGTGCACATGTTCTATCTGCATTTTTCAATAAGGTCCTAGACCTCTCGACCGTGCCCTCCTCTTGGAAGGAGGCGAAGGTAGTCTTGATCCCAAAACCCGGGGATCCACTTGATATATCGAATTGGAGACCGGTTTCACTTTTAAATACGGGTGGGAAAGTCTTTTCTTCGGTGCTTGCCGCCCGCATAAGCTCGTGGGCTAATATAAATTCTCGTCTCTCCCCCTTTCAAAAGGGATTCCGAGAGAACGATGGGTGCTCTGAGCATAATTTTATCTTAGAGCAGGCCATCACTGGTGCTAAGCGCCTCCATCTCGACCTCTCGATGGCCTGGCTCGACTTGGAAAATGCCTTTGGCTCAGTGCCCCATCGTTTCATTCTCGAGGCCCTCGGGCACGCAGGTGTCCCCTCGAGCACCGTCGCCATAATATCAGCCATTTACACCGGCAGTACAAGTACCATCCGTACGAGCGCCGGGTGGACAGGCCCCATCCCCATGCGGGCTGGGGTGCGACAGGGCTGTCCCCTGAGCGCCATTCTATTTAACTTATCCTTGGAACAGATTCTTAGAACCGGTATCTCCGCCCCCGGGTTCCGATTATTTGGGCAAGAGGTGAAGTGTCTCGCCTATGCCGACGACCTGTTGCTCCTGGGTCAGTCCCCTGTGGACCTCCAGGACAACATTAATTCCATCTGTGGCGTCGCGGCTCTGGCGGGCCTCCGCTTCAAGCCCTCGAAGTGCGCGTCCCTATCATTTAATTATACCGGGAACAAGCGATCCATCGATGACGCTTCGTTCCTGGTGGCAGGCACGCCTATTCGCAATATCAAAGACCAGGAGGCCTATAAGTATTTAGGTGTCCGCGTGGGTCTCTCTTACAAACAAGACAATACCGAGTTCTTCCAGGGGATCACCAGGGATGTGAAGCTCGTTGCGGCTTCCCCTCTGGCCCCCTGGCAGAAACTCACTGCAATAAGAGCCCACGTTCTTTCCAGAGCGGAGTTCCTTTGCAGGAACTCCCACATCCAGAAGAGGGATGTCGCTGACCTGGATAAAACTCTTATTTCTACCGGTAAGCGCATCCTGAATCTCCCCACCCGGGCCAATGTCAATCTCGTCCATTTATCAACTAATAAGGGTGGGGCTGCCCTCCCTCATTTCAGGGCCCTTCTGGACGTCCACGCTATTTCCCACGCCTTTAGACTTCTGGCGTCCGACGATCAGCTAACATCTGATGTCGCCTTTGCAGGCCTGCGGGGTGTTGTGCGGAAGAAAATCCTCCGCGATCCCACCCCGAGCGAGTGCGCCGAGTTCCTTAACGGGAACAAGGCGGGTGACTTTGCTCGGGATTCAGGGGACCACTCTACCCTTTGGTCCCGGGCTAGGCAGGCGGCAGATCGTCTCTTCAAATTCATAAAATTTTCTTGGACATTTAACGAGGAGCTGGGGTGTTTTAATCTTAACATCTACCGCTCTCCCAACCCGGTCTGCGTGGTTCCGTCCACTGCAGGCCTGGTTGCCCGGCTCCTCAGAGACGATCTGGAGAGCTTTTATATCAAGCAATTGTCTAGTCTGGTTGACCAGGGTAAGACTGTGGAGGTGTTCTCCCAGCACCCTGCATCCAACCATTTCCTCCAGGCGGGTGATTTTACTCGTTTCTGCGATTGGAATTTTATTCATCGCGCCCGTCTGGGATGCCTGCAGCTGAACGCTACAATGCGTTTCAGCAAAAGAAATCCCAAGTGCCGTAAGTGTGGCTACGTGAGGGAAACCATCCCTCATGTACTTAATCACTGTAAGCCGCACAGCGACGCTTGGAAGAGGCGGCATGACGCCATTCAGAACCGTGTGGCCAGAGCCATTTCTTCATCTGTTGGCTCTGTGGCTATTAACAAGAAATTTCCGGGGATCGCCCAAACTCTGATCCCCGACATGGTTCTGACGAAGAAGTCCGGTGAAGTATTTGTCATCGACTTCACCGTCGCCTTCGAGGACCGACTATCTTCTTTTGCCAAAGCGAGACAAGGCAAAATCGACAAGTACCTCCCGATTGTTGAACATCTACGTCGGGAGGGAAAGGTCGCCCACGTCGATGCTATAGTGGTCGGCTCTCTGGGCTCGTGGGATCCGTCGAATGATGCTGCTCTGGCACAGATGGGGGTTTCCAAGAAATATGCTAAACTCATGCGGAAACTCATCTGTTCGGACACCATCCGGTGGAGTAGGGATATTTATATCCAACATCTTACTGACAAGAAACAGTATTGATCCCTCCCACCGAAGAGCATCATTCGTTTCTTTTTAGCCTCCTGGCTAATTTTAACATCTTTTTGCTATTTTATTCAAACTTTTTTATCAAGCTTCTCTCATGTTTTTACTCTCCCAGCTTGAGGAGTTCTCTCTTCGCTGGTGTATTTGTCTTCGCTTTTATCTTGAATTTTTACCGCCACTTTTATCTCCATTCCATCAAAACATATTCCATCGTTGTTTTTATTGATTCAATCATCTTGTTGATCATCTTTTCACGTGGTTGGTTTTACGGGAGACAGGTTTTGTCCGGTCTCCCATGACTTTTAATAAAATCTGTTCTCACACTTGTCTTTATGAATGCTCCTCATTGCGAGGAATTCATTCTTGGGTTAACAGGTGACCTTGCTTTGCACTCCCTGTTTTCCCTTTTTTAAAACTCATGTCTCTCTTTCGTTTGATACCTTTACGAAGGTATTTTGATGTACACTTTTTGTCTTTTGTTCTCACATTTGTATTCATTGTATATACTCATTTCATTGATTTCATTGTACATTGCTTTTATTGTATTTGACTATTTTGTATTTTATTGTATTTTATGAACTAATGTGTTTTTCTATTTTCATGTGCCCTGACGAATGCCTTGCTGATTGTGGATGGTCTCGCCGGTCTCCTTGGAGTCTCGCCTCTCTCGCCCTCTGGAGCCCCTGAGAAGCGATCTTCGGTTTGGAAGCCTCTCGATGATTCTCGCGCCCTGGATCTTTTCTCGTCTTCCTGGCCTTGTCATCTGCTTCCGCTTTTCGAAGTGCCGGCCTCCCTGATTTTGTGTGCTGTGTCTCGTCTTCGTGTGCTGTGTTTCTTGTTTAGAAGACTTCGACTCGCCTGCGTTTTATCTACTGTGTTTTGTGGACTCTTTTAAAACTTTTGACAGATTTCCACCGGGGACCTTTGTCCCGAAGACTTTTATATGACTTTTTGAAACTCGATTTCTATTTTTCGGCTATTATACCTTGTAAAACTGTTCTGTAAAATTATTTTGCTGAAATAAAAAGTTTTAAGATATTTGGAAATTTGTCGACAGTAAATTGAAATAAAACTATTTCGGAAAATTTGATATACACAACAGGGGATTTCTGTTATACGAAACAAGATATCACAAACAAAGAACATCATTTTAACTCCAATTTTCGTTGTTGAAGAGAGCTGCTGCCTACTTCCGGTGCGATAGATGCTTTCCAACACTTTGGGAGAAAGATTCTTCTACACTTTGGTGGAAGACCTTGAGCGATTAGGACGTTCCGAATCCCCAATCTGTCAGTCCGCAAAAATTCGTCTAGTCTTTGCAGTGATCTTGACAATTAAGGATTCCCTTTTGGATTAGGTATTAAGGTATTTTAACTTTTATCGTCATTGCTAAAGACAGACTCCGCTTACTCTCTTCCAATATCATCATAATGATACGAAGAGAAACTTTCTGAACGATATTTAGCATAGGTTGTTTTCCTAGAGTTTACTACAATTGATCCCCCTGTTATATTGAGAGTCCTTTGGACTATCTCTATTTGAGATGGCATGTCATTTGACACACGCACAGTAAGATTTATGAGTGGTTGTCTTAGTTAGACACACATATCCAAATTGGCTTCGGGGGCTTACACAACCAGTAGTTCTATACTAAGCTGTCTTAAATTCTACTTCTGTTGAATCTACTTCTCAAATTCTTCAGCGGCTGAAGATTTTCTGCCAGTTTTTGGTGTATGTTTTTTTCCCATCCCGTGGCAGACTGTCGGTTGACATTGAGTGAAGAGGATCATTTGAACCCTCGATCTATCAATTATGGAAAACTCATTTGGATTCTGAGTCCTCTTAACTAG
Organism: Nephila pilipes; assembly: GCA_019974015.1. Lineage (NCBI taxonomy): Eukaryota > Metazoa > Arthropoda > Arachnida > Araneae > Nephilidae > Nephila > Nephila pilipes. The sequence goes on along the minus strand of BMAW01038421.1, from coordinate 19,581 downwards.
TCAAAAGGGACTCTTCCTTAGTTTAGTCATTACTTTACTCATTTGAGAAAATTATTATAACTAATATATTAGTATAAACCTCTACCTACATTAAAATGTTTTAATCTTTTTAATTATTTTGTTCTTTTTAAATGAATCATGTCCATACCATTTTCTGTGAAGTACTCCTAGGGCATGCGTACTTCCCAGTTGTGAAAGGCTGATCTAAGTAATACCTTGGTACAAATAATACCACATTCATATTTCATTCAAAACTCATACAACTCTAAATATTAAAATAAATTTTAGTTATTCAAATAGACATGAAATTATTCTTAAATAAATCACCGAAAACAATCCATGAATGCATTTCTACTTCCTCAGAGAGATGGCGCTTGCTTCAATTCATTTAATTTTAAAACCACAGTTTTTAAATAAAATCCCTTCCTCTAAATTTCTTCCCATCCCCAAAAGATTATTTTCTCATCTTCAAACGATATTTTTCGAAAATCGAATGTACTCTTTTTTCCTGTTCGAAAGAATCGACCATCTTCAAATCGAATCAAAGAGAGGGGGGAGTCATCGATCATTCCGCGGGCAAAAGAGGGGTGATTAAGATCTCATGACTCAACGATAATCGTTTGCCAACCTCCTCTTCCCTCTCTCCTCTTCCCATCAACTCTTAAATTTTCATTTGAGATAGAAAAAAATCTACATATCTCTCTCGTTTTTAATCTTAACTGAAGCTCTCAGCCTGATTTTTTTAAAATCTGAGATCATTTCTTACTATAATGCACCCTAAAATAATATAAAGCGTGGTATATAGGATACAAACATTTCTATAAATCACAGGACTTAGAGTAAAAACTGTGTAAATGTAAGCAAAAATTAAAGACTCAATCTAAAAGAAATTTTAATGGGAATATTGTTGTATTCTGTTTATAAAGGATACCTGACAACTCTTGATAAAAAGGAGTAGTGGTACTGAACAAGATAAAGAATACTGGCTGTTAATAGTAGAGTTACAATTCATTCAAAATGCTAAAAATACAACTAACTAAAAATCAGTTCAACATTACTAGCAGAAATTTGCCATAAATGTCTCAGCAAGTGTTCTTAACCATTGAATAGTAAAACTTTACCTCATCTTCAAACGATATAGTTTGAAGATGAGGTAAAACGATATATCATACTTCAACTTTTACCTGAAAGCTATGCGGATTCCTAGAGCTTTTGGAGAATATACTACTGGAAAGTAGGTCCATGATGCTCCGATCCCACGCAACATGACAAGTGATTTAAGCATGTTTAAGAATGGGAAACAAAAGAACAACATAATCTCGATTTGCACCTAAACAATTTCTTACTGTTTACCTCCTCAAGTGTTGAAAATTTGGAGTGGAACGTACCAGCTCACAGGTTCTCTTCTCGTCACATGACCGAGGTTCAAATTATAAGGTCCATTGCCAATAGATCCTATGTTGCTTCTCAGTGAGACGTTAATTAACAATCATCGCTCTTTCACAAGTTACAACTAACTCCGACAGGAATAAAAAGCACCTTAAAATTGATCCGGTAGGTCATTCCTTTCTGGCACAATGCTGAAGACGCTGCACTTGCAAAAGTTTGTGGATCCGGTGGTAGGCAAATCGTAGCTGCCTAAGATTCACCATTAAATATCCCATACAAACCAAAGTTTACAAACTTTCTCAGATGTGGGGACCAAAGACTTGGACAATAAATATCAGGACATCTCAGCAGGACATAATTTATCAAAAATAAATTAATCAAAGGACCATTGATCAAGAGATTTTGCTCTTTCAAAAGAACAAGAAGTGGAAAGAATATTCAAATAAAAAAAACTAGTTTTTTTTCTCTAATCATGTTATCCATCTTCCCGAGATATTTTTCCCGTCTCCATTCGATGCATTTCAGACACGATATATCCTCAGAAGTAGATTGGACATGCTTAGCTTAGTTCATAGCTTAGATTTCCTTAGTGTTCCATAACTTGGACATGCTTAGCTTAGTTCATAGCTCAGATTTCCTTAGTGTTCCGTAACTTAGTGTCCGTATCATTAGACTTGAATCCACTAGAGGCATTTGATATCCTCGGTGCCTCTAGAGCAATCGTTCCTAAATAGCGATAAATGTGGAGCAGGGGGCTATTCGGCCAGTTTTCAAAAGAAAAAGCTCAATGTTTTGTATCATAATTCTTACTTGTCTTATAATTTTGATCAATTTTTAATATATATCTCTCACGTATCCAGAGATAAATCATAGACCTATGTATTGTAAGAATACAAAACGCATTCAGATATTTCCGTAACTGATCATATACGAACCATTTAACAAAAAGGATGTATTTATATTTCATATTAATATTTTATGTATTCCTCTCACAATTCAATACAATTCATGAAACCTGTGCAGGATCATAATCATCTTCTGGAAGACCTCCTTTCCAGAAGACGTTTACAGCTGAGTTCAGATGTCATCTTCGCTTCGATTTCCTCTATCTACTTGTACAACTGTTAGTTCATCAACTTGGGAATGAAAGATAGTCTTCAGGGACAAATCTGTTAGTACATCATGTGAGACGCTGCTTTGTTGTGCAAAATGAGCCAATTTCCATTGTTCAACAAATCGAGACACGCCATATTCGTTTCAAATGCGGTTACAAATCATCTTCGTAGAATACTCCAATCATAGTGGAATATTGACGATGAAATTCTGTGAACATGAGCGACTTGATATCTCTTCATCTTCGCTCGAGTCCCATGCAACTTTAAAACAAGAAACCATTGAATACTCGAGATTGACGTATAACGCAGTTGTCATACGCATATTTATTTATTTCGGACGTTTCTGTGGCCAATTTTTCCAATTTAAAACAAAATTTGATGTTAATTCGTTTCTCCACTTTTTTTCGATCACAGTGACGCCCACACGTCTTATGCAAAGGAACGCTACCATGTCTAATCTAATCAGAAATGAATGGAATTATTTAATACGTTAGATGAAAGGCTTTCTCTTCCGTTGCTACATCATGACGTCGAATTAGTAGAGATAACGGAATTGGTATTTTTTTTATGAGTGAATATTCTAGAATTTTTTGAATACACTGATTGCTGTTCAAGTCTTTTCCACAAATTGGCTGTATCTTACGCAACGTTTGATAATAATTATATAATAATAATTAGTATTATAATCAGCGGACGATTTCAATACGTTAAAAATAATTTTTTTTCTGTAACTGCAATGTAAGTTGCAAGTAATTTCAGAAATATTCCTCTTAAAGAAAAAGAAATATAGTGAATTCACAAATAAATAGATTTAATTTCAACAAATTTAAACTCTCTGGCCTTCTTCCTCAAAAGTAAAGTCAAACAGGTACTTTTTCTTAAACAGTGACAACAGTTGTTTTGACACTTTTAGTTACTTTCAAATAGTGTCCTTAAAATATCTTAACATAATCCCTCATATTAAATTTTTGACTAAAATTTTATCTTCGGGGTACATTAAATCAAGAATATAGACCAAGGTGTGCGCCGAAAAAGTGGTTTGAGAAGATAGTGGTCGACTGGTTAGTTTTATTAGAGTCACTTTTAGAAGCAACACGAGGGCTGTTGACGACGGACCACGTAATTTTGAACCTCAGATAAGTGACGAAGATGACACTTGAGCTGATACCTCCCTCACCAAACTTCTACTTTACGTTAATTAGAAAACTCAGAGGCTCTACAGATTTAACGAGCTCTCCCCCTCTACATGTAATGCTTCGCTACACGGTGAGTCTTTAGTGTCATCGGAATTCATACTCACAACTCGACATAACAACGCCGGATATGAGTTCACAACCATGATCACTAGGCTACAGCGGCTACTGAGAAGATATAAAGAGGCCCCTGTAGAATATTCCGTTGAGCGTATCCATTTTGCAGTGAAAAAAACCAACGCTGCATCCGGGAATCTTCAAAGGTATGCCACAGCCCATCCTTCGTTGGTGTGAACTCTGAAATGAAAGTCAAAGAAGCCACTTTAAGCAATTTTTTCAAGTGTTTCAATGCTGATGTTGACATTACGCCATTCTTCTGTTACATTAGTATGTGAGTTGTTTTACTCTATAATAGAAGAACAACGAAGGCGTTTCTTTTCTTCGAGTATTAGTAAATTGAGGTCCTAGATTCTGCTGAGAATATTGTTCGTTTTTTGTGTAATCATATTGCTTATATTTGTCTTATTATCAGTTGTTCGTCTTATTATCGATGTTGTAAAATCGTTTTGAAGACACCTAATATGTAATAACTAATATTGTCCAGTAATGATGGAAGAAGTTATAAAATGCCTTTGAAATTAAAAAAAAAATGACTTAAAAGTTCTTCAAAAATTGAAGCATATGAATAAATAATTTTTCACATTAATAATGGTAATAATTCAGAGTAATATATTCTCTTCTGTATCGTGGTAGATAAAAAAAAAAGCTTCCTCAAAGAATATCGAACACGGATTATTGCTAAAAATAAAATCGCATTTTATTTATGTCTCATATTCTTTATTTGAAGCAGATACCTTTTTCAGAAATTAAGAAAAAAATATGAATATACCGAAGAAAAATCTTTGAAGTCTAAAAGGTTGAGGGATAAAATAATATGACCAAAATAAAATAAAAAAAAAAAAAAAAAGGTCTTTAAAAAGGACAATATAAGATGAAAAACAAAATAAATATTTCCTTCAATTTGAAAAATATGATGAAAAGCTCTATTCATACTAACTATGCCATCAATGTAACATTTGAAAGATAACACTCTTCTTAATTCTTTAAACAATTATTATATTTTAACGCAAAATACTATATAAAGGTCACAGTAATCTAAGAAGGGGCCTTTTTACCGAAATAGTCTATTTCGCGGTCACAATTTAAGAGACCGTCGAACACTTCAAAACTCAAATCATTTCGAGAACCGCGAATTGATTTTTTTATTCGCCGAACAAACACACAATATCGAAGAGAAAATATTCCTCCCAAATTTATTCATGAATTTCTCCCCCGCTTCGTTCGAAATGACTTTAAGTTCTCCCCCACTCGTTCGAATTGAAAATTCTCTTTTTTATTTCATTGTCTTCTGTCATTTCATCGCCCCCTCGAACGGCTTCTACAACAAGCGAATCGAAACTTGTTTCAAAATTCTTTCAGTTGACGGGCCTTTAAAAGTGAAAAGTTCAGAAGAGTTCAGTTTATAGTTCGTTATGCTCTGTACATGTAAGGTTTCGGAATCATGCCCTTTTTCAAATGCGTGTATTACTTATTTAAAATTAAGTGTTATCTATATGAATTTTCCAGATTTAGGCTTATCAAATCTGTTTTATCAAAGACCTGACGATTGTCAGAAGACACCATGCTCGTATACAAAGAGTTTGCTTTTATCGTAACACCCTATGAAACATTGCTTTCAGAAACCAATAATAATGCTTTTTCTTTTTTTGAGAATAAATCAGTTAGAAAAGTTTTGATGTAAAGCTTTGTAAAATAGTTAAACAACTGAGTGTGGGAGTATTCTGGGTAACTGGATAAAGTTTAATGCATATTAATTGAGCTTTATGTACTTGATGTTATAAATAACAACTATTAAAGTGGAATTTTTTCGTTTCTGGATACCGTAGATTGAAGTAATCCGCAGTATGAAGAAGAGTTCGATCTGATGATTTGAACAATAACGACATTTTAAAAAATAAATATTGAGACATATAATGAAAAAGTGCTTGCAAAGGCTTAAAAATTATGATCTCTAATAGTTACCATTTCATTAAGAGAAAGCGTTATGACGAGGTTGATAATTTATCCATAATATTGCTATTAAATAGTTTTCCAGTTACAGCATTCAATGAGTATAAGTGCTTTATTTATAAAGACATTAATGATATAAATTTTAAGAATAAAAAAGGGATTAAAATACGAATTATTAAAAAAAATCATAGAAAGACTTTATTATTTGTCATGTTCACAAAGATCAAAGCGGTTATTCAATTACTTGAAAATATTACTATTATTTAATTAGTAATAAAAATCTAGTGAGTAATTTTAGTACTCACAGGAAATTAATAAAAGAATTACAGCTCTTTACAAAAAAAAAAGACTACAAATAAATAAAATGTTCACGGAACTGTATTAATCCCAATAAATCTAGAACTTCACTAATGGATAAAATATTTACATAGCAAAAGTAGGTAAAATATTACAAAAAACGTTATAAGATAATATTAATAAATCAACTAAGTCTGTAAACATATTAAGAAATATTTTATGCAATTAAGAACAAAAAAGACAAAGATATGTATTCTATGCAGAGTTATAATTTTGAAAGCCCCTTTAATTCTATAGACATAAGTAATCTAGTAAAGGTGCTACAAATCATTATTTATAAGGATTATAATATTGAATTCATTTCATATGAAAAATTCAATTAATATTAGTAAACATTTCACTTTTTTAAAACTATAATAAAAATGACATTAAAAAATTTAAGCGAACTAAGTTTGACCTGTGTTTACTTGCACTATTTTGAACAAAATTACATAAACAAAAGCAATTTAGTTCATATGTATATATTTATAATATTAAATATGAAAAAGAATAAATAATATTTTTAGATATATGACTGAAAATTATAAATAATAAAATTGTTAGTAAAAAACTAATAAGACAATAGCTTTAAATTTCATATTGATAAGGTACATGTCAGGAATAGTATTATACATATTCCTATTTTTGGAAACATTATCTTTTGTTATAATATATGAAATAATAATTTACTATCAAATTCTGTTCTACAAAACCGTAAGTATCAGAAATTTTACTCGGGCTACATAAAGACAAATTATCCTGTAAATAATGTGCATATGGTGTGTCTTTTTTGCTTTATTCATTATCTAAAACACAAAAATAAATAAAGTGTAATATAACTTTCAAAAGTTTTCAAAAAGCAGTAATTCAACGATTGAACTCGCCACCGTTTCAGAACAGAATATTGTTGCCAAATTAAAAACAACTTTTACAAAGATTTCTTTTTCAGGCTCTTTTAAATAAGATTATTTTTAAATGAGGATTCATTCGAAAAACATTCACAATTAGTTTCCAAATAACTAAAAAAAACGTAATAGTTTGTTTAGAAATAATAAATAATCAAGCAAATATAAATCAAATTATTTGTCTGTAGAAGAGGCACTACGACGACAAATATGAGTACATAAAATTTAAATTAAAAATTCATAAAATCTAATTTGAATTTTAAAAAAAAGTGCCTTCTTGGTGCACACTATCAGTATTCACATATTCATTGCATCAAATTTCATGCTTATGTATTTGGTAATTTTTTCGCTATGCCATCGATAAAATGAGACCCTTTATTTTCGATCTGAAGATGCATAGATAGGGTTGATTATGTGCATTGAAAACAAATTCACTTTAAACTTAAATTTAAAAAAAAAATCGAAAAACCGACTCTGTGGTCCACACCATCATTATCCCATTCGCTCCCGGCGTTTCACAGGCGATAAGCTCGTATTGGCTCTCCTGTGTCCAGCGTATCATGGTCTAACGCGGCGTGAGTGTCTTCTACGGCCCAACATATCAATAGAGATACGCTTGATGAGAACGTTTTATTTGATATTTTAATGCTACTATATGGCGCTAGAATACCGCGAAATCTATATAGATAGGTTATTTGGAGTGTTGACCTTGGTTATATGGGCTTGGATTTCACTTCCGGCTACCAGGAGGGGGGTAATTGTTAAAAGCTCGTGTTGCGGCGCGGCTCTTTAAATGTAATGACATGATTTAAAGAGTGCACTTGCTTTCGGTTTGCTTTTTTCTTTCTTCCTTGCTTCTTAGAAGTTCGAAGGAGAATTTATGGCCCTTTATGAGGGTTAGGGCTTTTGGTAGCAGATGTTCTCAGCTTTTCGTTTCATTCGGTTTGTTTTTATTTGTAGCGACAGTCATGCTGAAAAGAAAGTGTTTATTTGATACTGAGATTTACGAAATAATAAATGAATCTGACAGTAATGTTAGCGAAACAAATCCAAATCTGTACATTGACATTAAAGTAAAAAAATGAAAGGGGGGGGAGACTAAGATGTGCCCTTTGCTCAAAATCTTGCGTGAAGCGTCAAAATATGTGTGTAAGACATGTGACGTTGTATTATGCATTGAATTTTTTTTTATAAATATACCATACAGCAAAATAAGATTTATCTTTTACATCTATGTATTCCATATAATGGCCCATCATTGCACCATGAAATTTATGTAACATATGTTAATATATTTTGTATTTTCTTAAAAGTATGATATTTTATGTAATTTTATGTATAAAATATTCAATTTTCGATTAAATCTCTTTTTCTTTTGTATATATTAAGCTTAATGCATTTTAAATAATATATGTAAATACCAAAATATTTTAATAAATGGCCGATTTCAGATGAATTTTTTTCACGAATTAGGCTTAATATCTAAAATCGTCTGGGCCCAGTGTGTCACTCCGCGGTAAGAAGCCGCGGGCCCAGTGAAGCACTTCTTTTTTCTCCCTCCGGTAGCGAAAGGGGTATTTATAGTTTCCCTGTACCAACTTTTATAGTCCTGCGACTTCTAATCTTTTCGTAATGCCACCGACAAAAATAGCAAATGCTTCATTTTATTAATATAAATTTTGGTTTTATGCTAATAAGTAATTGTTTTCATTCATTAATCAATTGAATTCATTTTAATTTGATAGAATCGACTCTATCAAATCAACATATATTCTTGTATTACAAATTTCTGCTTAATAGATTTAAATCTAATTATAAGGAGTCATTAAGTAGTACTTTAAACATTTTTAGAATGTATGTATATATTTCAATTTGGTTTTATTTAATCTCGCAATAATTTTGTGATTTATATTAGTTTATACAGGTTTGTTTCACATAATTCTAAAATGTATTATTAATATATATATATATTGCACTTTATTCCTAAAGATAGAATTTCTGAGGGAATTTCAGTTGGCCCATCAGAAGTACAATTCCCTTCTAGATTCCACTTCATGAGTGGGCATGAAATGTTAATAATGCTGTGAAATTTTGTTTAAGACTGTATCCATTTAAAGTAATCTATCAAAGGGAAATTCGTCTTGATTCGAAGTCTTGTGTAATAATGTTTTGAAGTCCAGCAAGATAAGAAAGGGAAATACACAAAGCATAATTAGCAGTATCAGTGAATGTTAAGATGTAAGCTTAATTTTCTCTACTAAGTTCTAAGAATCTCAAGAGTTCTTAACATTCTTTTGACACCATATGATCTAGAAAAAAAATTATTAAAACCTACTTTGTGAGCGTCAATCACGTGATGGTAATTACAAATTCAAAACTTATTAAAGAGAAGTTATTTATCTACGAAATTTTCATCCTGTTAAAAGTGCGCAATATGGAAATCTTATGACTTTTTGAATCAATTTAAATTTCATAGAGATTTTTTTTCCCATTTTAATCAATACATTTTATCTTCCTGTCGCTGTTGAATGATTCATGGCTTATTAACGTCACCTTACGAAGAAACGCGATGGCTACTGGTGACGGTGTATGTATATATATATATATATATATATATATAATTTGAATCCCGATCAAGTGACGAGGAAGACATTAGAGTTAACGCAGCTTCTACTCTAAGCTTCCACAGTATCACAGGAAGGTGAAGGAGACTTGGAACCTCGACAGAACATTCATTGGCATCAGAACGCAATGGAAACAAAGCCGGTCGAAGAATTCTGCTACCATGACCGCTATGCTACTGTGGACCCTTATTTCTTTTCAAACGAAAACTGGCCGCCTCATGTCTTCCAAATGAATCCATTGATTCTGAAGAACAGTAGAACCTATAGCTTCAACAGATTTAATGTACCGGGTGGTTATAATTAAAGTTACACTATTCAGAAGCTTGTAGAACCCATTCTTCTTATCAGATTTTGATGAAACACGGAATATATGCTATATAGATCATAGGGAAAAGGTTTCTGCAATAAAAAAAAGTTCAAATTTTGTCCACTAGGAGGAAATGTGGTGCCCAAAGAAGGACATAAAATATGTTAGAATAGTTAAAATATATCCAATTACAGAATATGCTCAATATGTGATCCATTAACATGTAGCGCGAAGCAACTCACGAAGGATTTAAGCCACATGACATATAATGCTAGCATTCTAATCAGGTAAAATCCCAATTTCTCTTCTATAAACACGTTCTTTTAGAAATCCCCACTACCAGAAATCACAGGGATTTAAGTCGGGTGAACGATAAGGCCATGCATCCGGAAAATGTCTTGTTATTACACGATTATTGCCAAAGTTAGCAATAAATAGTGCTTTGATTCGGCGCCGAATGTGAGGAGTTTCTCTATCTTGCCTAAAGATAGTGGTTTGCAAACATTGTCGTTTCTGTAAAGCAGGAATGATTTGCTATTGAAGGAATGCCTTGTACCGAGCACTCGTGACAGAGCATCTTTTAGGACCTTGTGGAGTGAGAGTTTGAAAGGAAAAAGGTCCGAGGATAAACTCAGCGGCAAATCTACACCAAGCAGCCACGTAAACAGAATGCAGTGGTTATTGATGCAGGACATTAGGAGGTGAAGTACCCCATATGCAGCAATTTTGACTATTCACAGCTCCATCTAAATAAAAGTATGCCTCATCTGACCATAGAAATTTCCAAAGCCTCGCGTCATCAACTTCCAATTTCGCCAAAAATCAGCAAGCAAATTCAAGGCTTGTTTTGTGATCTTGAAGTTTCAGCGTTTGCATCACGTGGATCTTATACGGATACCATTTTAAAATGTATCACAGAATTTTTCGTATTGTTGCCCACGGAATCTCCAACTCGCGGGACTCTGATCGACCACTTGCTGAAGAATAGATGGAACTGGAGGCTCTTTCAGCCACAGCAGTAGCAACTTCTTCGACAGTTTCAGTCCCAAACGGTTTCCATCCTCTTTCGGGTAGCACACCCAAATCTCCAGTCTCTTCAAATTTCATGATCATCTTCCTCAAACCAATCCTCGATATGACGCCTTTTTGCCGATCCTTTAAACGATGATATTCACGCAGAGCAGCTAAGTGGTTGCTGCCTTTCTGATAAAACAGTTTTACCAGTAAAGCTCAATTTTTTTTTGTAAGGACATTATTTACAATGACAGACGCACGCTGAGTGATTCTCTGGCTATGACTGCAAGTTTATGTAGAGGTTTTACGGATTTGTATAAGGAATTTTCGATAAAATCCACCTGGTGGTCAAAATTTGTATCATTTTTTTGTTATGATTGTGGAGATCTTTTCCTCGTGGTCCATACAGTCTATATTCCAAGTTTCATCAAAATCCGATAAGCAGAACAAGTTCTACAGTCCTCTGAATAGTGTAACCTTAATTATAACCACCCGGTACATCGGCCCCGCTACACGGCTGGGCTTTAGTGGCATTAGAAATGGAGCGCCCAACTCGACGAAACAATGTCGGGTGCGAGATCGCTACGAAAATCACTCTAAGGAAGTCCAAGTTATGGTTTTAATTGATTATCAAAGATTAAAGTCGAAGGTAAACGTAAGAATTCATTTCATATTGCGCACATTTAAGATAGATATTGATTATATCAATCTAAATGGAATGAAATATCTGAAAATATCGGCGATTTTCTTTACAACTATTATTACTGCCTTTAACGAGTTGGAATAGAAAATTTTCAAAATTAACATACATGGAGAAAATAATTTGTAAAACAAGATAACTTTCAAGGATATCTGATAAATTCATTTTAAGTATCTTAAAGTTTTTTGATGTAGTAAAAAAATTACATCTAGAAGAAGCAAGGCACGTAAATGTAATTTTAAAAAAATGTTTCCGCTCTTTCTAAAATGCTGGTTGGTTGGTTTTATTAACGTCACACTGGAAGTAACACAAGGTCTATTGGTGGCGAACAAGGTCAAATAATAAGGACGACACCTAAGCTGGTACCTCCCTCTCCTAATTTCTCCACCACGTCAGTGGGAGGACTTTGAGCCATGACAGATTTAACGTGCATCAGTCCCAGCTACACGGCGAGTTTTCAGTGGCAACAAGGCTCGAAACTATGGCTCGACGAAAACCACCGGTCATGGTCCACTATTATGACCTCTAGGCTACCATGGCAATTTATTAAATATGTAACAGATTCAAGTTACAGCCGCGTAGGTGCCAAATAGCAAAAACGTGGCTAACCGAGCCACTTAAAAGTCTTTAAAAGAATGTTCAAAAGCGCTTAAGTTTGATTATAACCAGTTTGTTTGAGTTCAGCTTGCCACGTTGACGTTTAGAATGTCTTTCAGAAAAACACTCCAGCTATTTAAACAGTTCGACGTCTTTAAGAAGGGTCGTGTCGTAGGACTGCATGAAGGTGGAGAGGCATTGAAACAATCCATCAGATTGCGCGTCATATCGATCACGCTCATGTTACAGTATAACGCTGTTGGTGGGATTGGTGCAAAGAAATCATCGCTCACGACAAGTAAGAAGAGCTGATTACATATGCTCTTGGATTTCTTGTGCAGAGATCATGGAGATTGTTGTGATATCAAGACAATGTTGCCAGAAACTGAAACGGAGCCAAGAAAAACCGCTTGAAACCATGTAAAATGGCAACGAATCATCTTTAGAGATGAACTTCGGTTTTATCTTGATGAGGATCATAATCACCCCCGTGTGTAGAGACAACAAGGCTAGTATCACGATGGATAATTTCTTGCCACTCGTCACAGATCCAGACAGTAAGGTATAATGGTATGCGGTGTGGTTTCATACGATGATCGATCATCTCGTAGGTCTTTATCAAAGTCACTTTGACGAAAATTACGGCAGAGAGGTCCTTCTACCGGTGGTCGTTGCTTTTGTGAAAGCCCACCCAGTCCTCCACTTCAACAAGATAATCCGTGAAGCCGGGATTGATGCTCGTTAAATCTGTAGGGGCCCAAAGTCCTCCCGTTAGCGTGGTGTGGAAGTTAGGAGAGGAGGTGCCAGATCAGGTGTCATCCTCGTCACTTGATCGAGGTTCAATATTACGAGATCCGTCGCAAATGACCCTCGTGTTGTTTCCAGTGCGACTTTAAGAAAATCAAACCAAATCAACAAGACAATGCTCTTGTTCCCAAACATTGTCATCTCAAGAACTTACCTCTCAGCCAAAGATACTATAACGCGCCTAGCAACGTTGCTACAAAAGTTTCTGACTCTACTTGCCAAATCTCAATCTACATGGATGAGTTAATATACCGTTAAGAACGTCTACTATTCCATGCAAGGAACGTGTGGCCAAATGTATTAGAAATAATGGTGGTCCAATATCTTATTGAGAATTATAATGATTTTGTATTTTGAAGAATAAATTTTGTTATACCTACTTTCAGTTTTCTAACGTTTCTTGGTGGTGGTGAACTTACTTTCTGGTATCATTTTAATTTTTACTATTCCTTTCAGTTGCAATTTTGTTGACAGTGAATGTATACTGCCTTTTTAAATTATATGTAACCTGGTTCCCTTTCTGCTTAATAGGAGTCTCCTCTTATGACCTGATCATTAGAAAATTATAAAAAATTTTATTGCATCTATTAAGAGACCATAAATGTTAAACAAGCGAATGAATTTGTTTCATTCTCATTTGATTATGTAATTCAATAACTGAGTATTGTCTAATTATTGTCATTTTCTTCAAAGCTATTTATAGAGATTTGTTGTCAGTTTAAAATTCTTCAAAAATTCTATGCTTGTTTCTATATGAACTTTAAGTTCATTGAATTCAAATAGCTTATAATAATTAATTGTAAGAACTGTGTACGTTATATACTTAAAAACAGCCCTACGATAACATCATTATATAGAGTGTATATATGTTTAGTTTTTCATATAAACATTCATAACTATCTCAGCATCTATCATTATCTCATATGTATTTGAGCTTCGTTATCAAAAATATAAATTTATGAAAAACAATATCTCTTAATAATAGTGACTTTATAAGATATTTAACCTTTAAAACTAAGCGCATCCATTCATATACTTCTCTAATGAAAGTTTCCTTATAATTAAATCCCAAAATAAGTAAGTTTTTCTAATTTATATTTTATACTGATTGGCTCGTAAGTCCTTTTTCGGAAAGGTGATATTCAACGACTAAATTCGGCAGCAAAAAATTATTTAAGATGAAATAGTATTATTTATAATTGTAATTGGGAAACCTTCGTATATTATTGATGTATATTTTATGCTCGAATCTTTTCTTCAATTGCTTTAATTTTAATTAAACTATTTTTTTACCATGCAGTTTTTAAATTAATATATATTGATATTTAATCAATAACACTGTATTGCCTTAACGCAGTGGACTCCAAAAGTGTGTGCCACGGTTCCATGGAGAGCCGTGATATATTACATATTTCATAAGTATTTTTAATGATGAATTTTTATAATTTTATAACAATTTTTAAAAATAAATTTGTCAATAATATAAGTATTACTTGTATATCACAATTTTTTTTCTCGTGGTATACGAATTTCATTTATTTTTATCTCATACATAATTAGCTATGCTTTGATTTGGGTAGGATGACAGAGGATTTTATTTAATTATTACATCAACGTCGTACTTAGAAGCAAAATAAGAATGACTGGCTCATAATTTTGAGTCTGGGTCATTATACAGGAGGACACCTGACCTGGCACCTCCATCTCCAAATATCCACATCATGCCGATAGTAAGATTTGGATTGTGCTTGTGACTGCTTATTGACGTAATATTGAGAAGCAACGTAAGAGCTATTGGCGTAATTCTGAGCTTGGGTCATGTGAATAGACAAATTCTGTTCCGGAATCTTTATCTCCAAGCTTTCACACTATGCCAATTGGAGGACTTGGAACCTAATCAGATTTAAAGTACATCAAGCCCTCTACACGGCGGGTCTTTAGTGGCATCAAGACACTCACATCTTCGACTACACAAAAGCATTGCCAACCGTGAGATCGAGACTATGGCTACTAATATACCGGGACCACAGGGAATCATGGGAAGGCTTTGAATAAAAAAATATGACATGAGTCATAAAAATTTGGAAACCACTGCCTTAACTGACCCATCTCTTAGTAAAATATACAAAAATTGAAATATAATATTTTAGATAACTGTTACTTTTGACTTTGGTATTGATTATTCAATTTATCACATCAACATATTGCTCTGTTGGTAGCTCGTTCACTTACCTCTTGAAATGACAGTTCTTTTTGTTCTCTAAGGAGATTAATTAAAATACCTTGAAAAGTGTTTTCTCTCTTTGCTATCTAAAATACCACAGATTTAATGATTATCTACAAATATTGTTTAATCTAGCGATTTATATTTTAGATTGACTGTTCCTTTGTAATTATTAATTGAATTGTTTCTCAGTCATCAGAGACTGTCTCATTTATATTTCGTTCTGAAAGACTCCTTTTCGCTCTCCAGCGCCTTATTATCCAGTGAAATGGCTATTCTTTTTGTCCTCTTAAATTACCCTTTATTTATTTGCGAATAATTTCTTTAAGTGGTTGCACTTTTTATTTCCTCTAGTTGTAATGCTTCCCCTCATTATTTACATCGACCAAGATCGTAATGTTTAATTAAATTACCAATAAAGTCACAATTCCAGTTGAAGAGACGCCAGAAAAATCTAAACACTGTTTATCAGGATTCTTCCTATCTCTCTTCTTAAAATAATTCTCCAAGTGCTTGAATCCTAGCTTAGAATGAAACAATAAAATTTTAGATTACCAACTCCCTTGTTTCGAGTGAAGTACTTCTCGAATACTGATGGTTCCATTCCTATTACCACTTACTCTAACCAGGAATTACTTCTGACCGATATTAATCACGAGTTTCTGCAATTCACTCCAATTTCTGATTTACTACGATCTACAGATTTCTCGTTAACCTCTGTCCTCTCTTGCTATCAATTAGAATTCGTTTATATATATTATTATCCTTAGTTCTAATTCATTGCATTTCAACTAATTTCAATACTCACTTTTCATTTGATTGGAATCTTAAAAATAAAATTAGAATGTGACCCTACGTGTTAGTTAAGGGAACGTTAGCGAAAAGCCTAACCATGCACAGTGATTATAATATTATCATTTTTTCAGTTTCTTCACTTTTTATTCTTTGTTAATTCAAGTAGTTTCTCTTTAATTAAAATCATAGTAGAGTTCCGCAAAGGACAACTAGCGATAGATATAATAATTTTAAACAATGTTGAACAACGCGAGATCTGCTATCTAGTTTTTCAGAGTTCCAAATCCTGTTATGTGTTGACTCTGACATATCATAACAGTTCCCTTTAATCCACACTTACGGTCTAATGTGGAATTAGAGATTCTAGATCATGACCCATAGGTAACTAATCTCGTAATTACGACTCAAATTTCTTCATGTTGCTTTTTGTTTGTTTGTTTGTTTGTTTGTTTATTGAATGTTCATTTACTAATTCTGTTCAACACAAGGTCTACTAACCATAATCAATGCCCCTCGTAATTCTGAACTACTTTCAGTTAACGGGGTTGACGGACTGAGCTGACTCCTTACTCTCCCCATTCAAGCCTCTCAAACGCAAAAGATGTGGAGCCCCAAACAGATTTAAGAGTATCATCCCTTCTACACAACGGGGTTTTAATGAAATTAGGTCTCGAATATGCAGTTTTACAAAAGTATCCTTACAGCAAGCTCGAAAGGCTGCAGTTGTCTAGTGGTGAAGGTAGCGAACCACTATAGCCTATGCTAGCGGTTTTCTTCGAGTCGTAGATTCAAGCCTTGATGCCATTAAAAATCCGCCGTAAAGCCGCGGCTGATGCAAGTCTGTCGCGCGGCTTTAAGCCTGTCGTGCCTCAAAGTCCTCTCGTGGCGTGCTGTGAAAGTTAAGAGGAAAGTGACTGCTCAGGTATTGTCCTCGTTACTTGACCGAGGTTCAAAATTACGAGGTCCGTCACCAATCTCCCTCGTGTTACTTCTTTTGCGATATTAATAAAACTAACCAACCAGCCACAAGCTCGTGGTCAATACCACTTTGTTACAACAACCAGTTTATTTCTAATAAAGGTGTAATGAACGTATCCGGAACTTAATTTCTGCCCGATGCAAGGGGCAGAAAAAAAGAATAAAATTACAATCATTATACCACGTAATTTTGAGCCACGGTCAGTGACACCAGAACTGGCATTTAACTCTTCTCATTCACGTCACGCCTTTGTGAACTTTGACAGATTTCACTTTGGTCACCCCGACACTCCACTTTTGAGTCCGTTGCTGTACTAACCAATTCAATAATTATGACACTTATGTTTTAAAAAGAGATTACAACAATTCTTTTTTTCGGGAATTCTTTCACTTATTCTTCCCCCCCCCCCCTTCCGTCGACTGATTATTCTTTTCAGTTTAACACCAACATATCTATCCAGACATAGTTGCCAGACATTTTTCTATTTCTAGACATAGTTGCTTTTTTGAGCTTCTTGAAAATCAAGAAAGGGTATTTGTAATCTGATACTGCTCTGAAATCTCACATAGTAAAAATAATAATAAATCATATAAGCATGAATTTTTTTCCCTGATAATATTGAATTTCATAAATTCCACTAATAGTTTATTTTCCATTTCTTTCGTAAATTATAATATTTCTATGAAAATAAAACACATTTCGAAATCATTTTCATCTGCGTTGAGAAATGAGTTGATGAAAAAAATTGCTTTGTTTAACACAGGAATATTTCAAGTACTGAGACGAGAAAAAAAATTAAAACATAGACGTTGTTTCGCCTATATAAAGAGCTATTTCTATAAATGAAAAAGTTAAAAAGCAATTTCGAAAGAATTCCATTTTTCGACACATACTCTTCACTTCCTTTCCTTCTATCTTTTTAAAAATCAGAGAATTCCATTTATTGTTTACTAATTCAATGCGCTATAATTTTTTTTTTTTTTTGAAATATTAATGCATTTCAGAAAACATACGAGTTGAAAAGAGAATCTAAGTTTCTCTCAAAGCTGTTCGATTCCCCCCCCCTTTTTTTTATAACTTTTAATACTTGGCAGACTGCCCCGTAAAAAGAATATTCACCAAACGTCAATCATTCCAAAAACTCCTATCTCTCGAAAAGAATAAAATATGGAAGCTTAGTGAGAGATATTATCGCCTGCTTTTGGAACATGTTTTTTTTCTCAATGTCTGAGTGCCTCGAGCCTTCTCCGGAAGCATATCGAGGGATAAAAGAACTTTTAAAATTCCGGACAAAGTAATTCACGCCAAGAATTGTTCTTTCTCTCGCCATTTCGCTAGCGTAATTCGAATATCTTTCAGATTTTGTTCGAAAGGTAATTTCGGACGAAAAATTCTTTCTAAAACTTGTTTGATTGTTCTTATCGGAATAAATTTATTGGAATTCGGCTATAATTTAAAATAGAAATTTAAAATAAGTATTCGAAAAACGATTATAGGATTGGAATTTAATTAGGCTACCGTGATGGTACCCTGGAACATTGATTTTCAATCATTGTGTTGCTGAATTTTTAGTCTTTGAAATATTAGATTTTTTAAAGTGAACCGTACCAAAGTTGCAACAGAAATTAATTACAGTAGTTAAGACTGAAATCATAAAAACATTATTACCATAATAAGACTTATAAAAAGTAAAAATTCCTTTAAGCAATAATAGGTTATTAAACTCTCAACTGCCGGTCATTTTGAATTAGTGAACATGATATTATGAATTTTTTTCCTTCTTAAATCTAAATAACTACTTTTAATAAAATGCAACAAAATAGATTCGACGGAGCAAAAAGTAATGAAGGTTTCTGTGAAGTTTTATTTTGTCCTTTAAAAGTTTAATGAATCATTGAGAAATAGACATAATAATATTTTCAAGAGTCGAATTCAAAGGAGTTCAAAATGTAATTTCATAGAAGTCTTTCATTATTAAGGGTGTGAGTTTTTGCATTCTAATAACTACAATTATTCAAGATTGCAGAAGGAGATTGAAATTCGATAGGATTATGTGGATCGTCGAATTCAAAATGATTCGTAGAGCGTAACCTTATTGTTTTGGTACCCAAACAAGTGTTAGAGTTAAACAGTAAAGAAAACCGGTTTCAAAATAAACGAAAATAGTTTCATGTTTATATATATTTATGGAACAATGTTTTCACGTATCGTAACTTATGCCTCCTTCTTAGAACGAACACCTTTAAACCGTGCTTGATCCTCAACTAAAGAACGATATAAGTATAGTAGGACCTTAAATCACCAATGTATCATGAACTTCTTAAACCCTTCAGAAAGCTCAGTATGGTAATGGAAAATCTGAACAAAGTATTCAAGAAAAAAAAAAGAGATCAATAGTGGTCAATAAATAGAAGAGAAATCCTACTGTGTTACGACAGCACCAGATCGCTTTTTGTATTGGCAACTCGATAAAAAAAAGTTATACAGTTACGCTGAGAAATTTTGTCATATCCATCAAACTTTCCA
>BMAW01038417.1:0-17433 GCA_019974015.1 Nephila pilipes | reverse complement strand
TACTGAGCAATTACAACAAATTTTCTTAGCAAAAGAATAAAATTATTAAGTAAAATTTGAGTTCCAGCATGATTATTTTTGATATGGTGAAAAAATATTAGTCTTTCGACAACTTTATGATTGGACGGGAGAACAGTTGGTTCCCTAAAATCTTCTGTATCCTGACGGAAAATTATTTTCGTCTTGAGCCGTATTATTCCATCGGCATCCTTATATGCACTCAAAGTTTTTAGTTTTGCATCATGCTCGTTCACAAAAGATTCCGACTGGACCAATTTTATCACTTGTTTCTCTGCTGCCCTGTATTCTTCAGCATCTTAGCTTCCCTTTTTCCTTAGCTGAACATCACATCTGCAGCTCTTTACAAATCTCAAAATCCATCCCACTAACTTCACAATGCTCTCATATTTTGAAAAGCGCTGATAAAACCAGCCTGCAGATGAATCTTGATTTACAGACACCAAAGCTAATATTGAGCTTTTCCTTTTCTCTTTTAGTATCTCATCTTCATCAAACTCATATTCATTGCATGGTCCTTCGTCTTCAAATAAATTAAGCCATTTTGGCCCCTCCCACCATCTATTTTTCACTAAAATACTTGCTTTGCATCCTCGGGAGGGTAAATCAGCTGGATTTTCAAATCCAGAAATATGACGCCAAGAAGAAACTTGGCTAATATTCCGTATTTCTTGGACTCTGTTATTCACGAAAATAGACCAATTTTCATCTTTAATGATCCAGGTAAGAACGGTAGTGGAATCACTCCAATAAAAACATCTAATATCCGTCCATCCAAGAGCATACAACACAGATTTCGTTAATCTTGCTCCCACCAATGCAGCAAGAAGCTCTAATCTTGGAATTGTAGCAACTTTCAGAGGAGATATTCGTGATCTCGAGGCTAAAAAATGCACCTTTCTACATTCTCCCTCTTGTACAAGATACGTAACTGCGGCATATGCATCTCTACTTGCGTCACAAAAGGTATGAATGGAGAAGTTCTTCATATTTTCTGGATTAACGTTGATCCAGCGAGGAACGGTAACATTTTCCAATACTTTTAGTCCCCTAAACCATTGTAAAAATTCTTGTCTCAGGGATCCAATGATTTCTTCGTCCCATTCCAACGATAATTTCCAGGTTTTTTGTAGCATAATTTTGGGACAAAGGATTACAGGAGACACAAATCCAAATGGATTGAACATTTTGTGAGTAACTGATAATATTGTACGTTTAGTTATGTTTCCGACATTTACTTCTTTCAACCAGCTGATATTTAGCGAAAAACAGTCTTCAATTTTATTCCATTGAAGTCCTAACAGATCTGTTTTGAAGGATCTTCCATCCTCTGTTAGTGAAGATTCCCAATTCCGCATAAAGAAACCACCTTTTTTTAATAACTCATTAGAAACACTTATCACTCGTTGCAAATCTAATTCACTGTGGACTCTGGTTACAAGATTGTCTACATAAAAACTCTTCAAAAGACAACTAGTTACCAAAGGATCAACGTCAGTATTTTGTTCAAGATGATACTTCAATACAGCTCCTAGTAGAAAAGGACTGCTGCGAACGCCAAAAACTACTCTGGTATGCCGAAAAAACCTGTAGTCTTTGCAGGCCTTATTTGTCCACCATAGAAATCTCAAGAAGTCTCTGTCTTCTCTACAGAGGCTAATTTGCAAAAAGGCTTTCTTTATGTCTGCGATTACAGCAATCTTCTTTTCTCGAAAACGCAGCAAAATATCAGGAATGAGCTCAATCAAGTTTGGACCACTATGTAAGGAGTCATTTAGTGACGGATGTCCTTTGATTCGAGCAGATGCATCAAAAACCGGGCGAATAGGAGTTGTGTTACTAACTTTGATAACAGGTCTGTGAGGTAGATAATTAGCAGGCAAATCTTTATCTTCAATTGGTACTTCTTCGATAATTCCTTCTCGCAGCCATTCGAAAAATATGCCCTCATAACTATCGTACAAATTTTCCTGAAATAACTTCTTGGTTGTGGTGTCTAGCCTTCTTTTAGCTTGCTCAAAATTATCAGGCAAGGACACACAGTTATCTAACCAAGGCAAATGAACTTCATAGCGATTATCTTCATTGTACCTAACAGTTTGAAGAAAATTTTCAGTAGTCAAATCCTCTTGCTCTTTTTTAGACAGCTTTTCAATAGGATCCTTGATTCCAATAGAATCCAGTTTCCAGAAGTCTGAAATGTCAAACTCTTTAGCGAAAAGTGATGTCACTAACATGGCATTGCTTGTAGTAACTTTACTATCAGGAACTTTCCCTAACAAAGTCCACCCAAGCAAAGTTTCAATGGCTACTAATCCGCATGGTAAGACCCTACGCTGACCGATTAAAATCTTTCCAAAAAGATCAGCTCCTATAAATACTTGTACAGGTTGTGGTTTTTCTCCAACATCACTTAATTTTATATCCCTTTCTTGAAGCTCTTTTAACCAAGGCCCAGAGTTCACAGGTGATACATCATTACAAATAGCTACCTGATCCAAAGCTTCAAAGTTGCATGCAAAATTGTTCTTAATATTTTTCAACCTAATTCTATAACATGTATGTACAAATTCTTTAGATTTAATCCCACCAAACAGTGAATGTACCAGAGTTTCTTTCTTTACAGGAACGTATCCCATTTCTTCGGTAAGACTCTTTACAATATAAGACTTTTGCGAGCCGGTGTCCAGAACAATTTGCACGATTTTTTCTTTTTTATCTGATATGAGCTTGCATTTTAGAGTCTGTAAAAACACTTTAGGACCCACACTCAAATTGGACATGTTGACCTCGTTGAATACTTCAGCTTCTTCCGTCTTCTTGAAATAATTTTTTCTTGACTCGTCTGTTTCGCACATCAAGGGAACATGTTTCTTCCCGCAAATCACACATCTCAAAAATGAATGACATTTTCGGACGGGGTGACCGGGAGCCAGACAGGCATAACAACAATTTTTTTCCCTCAAAATCCTTTTTTTTTTTTTTTTTATCTAAACTCATTTTTTGTGCAGAAAAACAGTCTGCACTGGGATGAGTTTTCTCGCAAAACATACTTGACTTTTTGGTTTCATGAGTATGTGGATTGGTAAAAAGACCGGAGGCGGTGGGTGTTTTAATTTCTTTTACTCTTGGTTCAAATTTCTTATTTCTAAACCCAATATTGTCTTTCTTTTTGTTTAAACTAAAACCTTGCATCACCAAACAAATCCTTTCTTCTGATTCTACTTCAGATTTTAAGAATTTTAGTAAGCTACTAAGCCTTTCTTGTGGTTCGCCACTATGATTGAAATCAGGACCTCTTTGTCTTTGCCATGCTCTTAGTATATCTTCCGGTAAGCATGACTCAACCAAAGGATGAAGTAGAGCAGCGCTTTTATCCGTTGTTACGCCAAGTGTCTCTAATGCCCTAATCTGAGACTCCAAATGGTCATACAGCGTACATAAATTAACAGTCGAACTTTGCGAAGCGTTTTGTAAAACCAATTTTAAAAGCTCGAGGACATAGAATTCTATAAGTAAATCAGTTCGACCCAAACATGATTTTAAAGATTCAACAGCTTTGGCGTAGTTGGTGCCGGTGGGTGGAAAACTTTCCACTACCTCCCAAATGCGTGTGCCACTAAGGTTTGCTTGCACTAAGTACTGAAATTTATTTCCTGGTGCTATAACATCATCATTATGAACATGTTTGAACTGGCTCCAAAAAGGCAACCAGTCCATTAAATCTCTCGAAAAATGGCGTTATTCTAACTTAGGTAAGTGAAATTTCTTTTTTACATTACCCGACTCTGTAGTTTGATCATCTAGAGCATCTAAAACTGTCCGGGAGTTTAATCTCGCCAAATCCAATCCATGTTGTCTTTGTCGTTCTCTCTCTCCTTCTTGGCGCTTTCTCTCTTCTTTTTCCTGACTTTCAGAAACAGTTGCGGCTAGTACGGTTGAAACAAGTCCGGATCATTTTTATATTCTTTACTGTTTAAAATTGCTTCTTTCAGTGTAGATATGGTAACCTTCAACGGTAAGTCCTCATTGATCTCTTGACACAAATAAATTAGGTCTTCTTTCTTGAAGCCTTTAACAGATGCAAACATATTGACACTTAATAGTCCTGTCG
This sequence comes from Nephila pilipes, assembly GCA_019974015.1. NCBI lineage: Eukaryota > Metazoa > Arthropoda > Arachnida > Araneae > Nephilidae > Nephila > Nephila pilipes. The sequence goes on along the minus strand of BMAW01038417.1, from coordinate 13,301 downwards.
CGGACGCCAGATGTAAAAATAAAAAGGTTTCTTGTATTGAAAATTAATACTCATTTATTTCACAAATTAACATGCCAACTAGAGTCCAAGACTCACCTAGTTATATGACAATTTTTCATGGAATACTGTTATGTAAACAAAAACAGAACGAGCACTTCCTTGTTGCCACAGCGTACAAAATAATATACTTTTTCAAATCGTTCAGTTCACGGTGACAAAAATTAAACTGATAAATAAATTCACATAAACAAAATAATAAATTTAAATAATTGTTTTGCTTTGAACATAATAAACTGAAATTTTTAAAGTGGATCTCACACGTACATTTCTTACGAAGTGGCGGTCTTCTCGACGACTGGTCTGTCGAGGGCGTCCTGAGTTTGGTCTTCTTGTAAATGACATCTCTCGGATCTACTGGTCCCAACACCTCCTCACTCCTCAGGAGTGGCCTAATTGACGAGCTACTCGACTAGCTGACCACCCAGTTTCCATCATGCCGATGATTCTGCCCCTCTCAAATTGCGACAGCTGCTCATATTGTCTTCAAAAACAGCTTAATGGCATGTCTACCTAAGGTCTTCCTTTGTAAACGATTCGGTACTCACAAGCAAGCTTTGGTTACATGTTTTATACTCCGAGGAAAACGACGTTAAACGCACTCTACCGGCTATACATAATGCGCAGTCACTCTGCATTTCTAATCATCTGCTTATCTCCCTGACATGTACCTTCACGCCAAGTTTCGTTACAATCCCGCAATTATTTCTTGGTACACTAATTTCTTATGTCCATGAGTGTATATATATATATATATATATATATTGTATGCATAGAATATTCCTCCTTTGCATATATTGCCACCATTGAACAAACCTGTAAAAGTATAGCTGTACTTTAAGTATTAATTCTTAAAAAATGTACGTGAATTTTTTTTTCACATATGTATATCGTTTACTTAAACACATTTAAATATAAATATTACTCCAGAATCTATTTTTAAAACAGAGTTCAAAAAATTGGACAAATAAATTTATAAAAAATAGTCTTGAACCACTTACTTTTAGTAATCATAAAGAACATTCTAATTGAACTTTAAATTCTTCCTTGAAGTGTTTTAAAATAAGCTGCCAAGAACATCTTTTAATTCAAAAAAACCAATTTAATTTTGACAATGATAATGTGCTGCATCAATTTAAATTTCTTTCTTTTTTTTTTTCTTCCAATGCTGCAGTTTAGCAATAAACTCCTTTTATCTGTTTTGTGTCACTCGTCTCATTAAATTTTGCATTTCCGATCTCTCATCACAGAAATAATTTAGTATATTCTGTTTTCCTTTCATTGTATAAAATTCTTTAATTCCACTTTGCCACACATGTCGATATATTTTATATTTTAGTTTTGCCATGATAATAAACATTTCTTTATTCCGTTTTGCCACTCATAGTTTAAAATTCTTCAGTTCCACTTTGCCACTCAATGTCAATATATTTTTCATTTCCATTTTGTCACTTTTTGTATAAAGTTCTAGATTTTCTTTTCAGTCATAAAAATATTTTTCTTCTTAATTTTAACATAAAAATTTAATTAAATTTATTATGTTTGGTCATCATCAGGATAAATTTATTTCATCTGTTTTGAATCAAAACAATGTTTTTTTTTTTTTTTTTTTAACGCTTTGATTAGCGAACATGGGATTAAAATTTCTTCTGTATCATGCTCTTAACGGATGATAGGAAAGTTTGGGTGGGAATTAAATATTTTATTTGTTTTATCGTATTTGTATTATAAAACTATGTATAAAAATCTAAATATGTTATTCAAACATTTGAAAGGGAAATTTCTATTCGTAAATAATTATTTGATAAGTTGAAAAAAATCGTTTGATGAAAAGAACTAATAATCTTTAAATTTATCACATCAAATAATGTTTAATTTAAAATCGTATTTTTGCAGTTATTATTAGAATCTAAGTATATAAATAATTACAATGTAAACTATAATGTATGTAAGCATAATCAAAATAACTTCACTAAGAAAAATGAATAAATTATGTAATTTATTCCAATGTATCAAAATCCTTCTTTTTATGAGGTACTATTTGTTTCCATTAAATTCCCCTTTTAATGAAGACACTTGAATTTTCAATTTCAATCGAATCTAATAACTATAGAATAAAAATTGAATTTTTTCGCTTGTTTTTATTTAGACATTTAAAATTTTCATTAGACCGCTTCACAACTTCAAGCATTCGTCTCCAGATTCAACATCGAATTACAAATTTGGATGTTTAAGTTTGATTCGTTAAATTAATGTTCTAATATTTTTTTTTTTACATTTGCTTAATGTAATGCTGTGCATTGTACATAAAACGTTCAGCTCTTGAAATTACTCTTAATATTGGAGATGTATGAATGTTTGAAATAATTTACTACACTTGGAATTTTATGAACATTTTCGTGTAATGTATTATTTATCATGATAATATACCAGTCAAGTACAAATATTTGAAAACATACATAAAGAAATTGGGAAGCACATCACTCTAATTAAATATCAGTAACTCTAAGATATTTAAGTCAGTAATAAATGTAAATATCATTTAAATAACTATTACAATCTAATTCAAATATATATTACTAAGCGTAAACCAGCTAATGTAAAAGAAAATAATAAATAACCTTTTTTATATCGACAAAATTTCAGTGTAGTTTAAACTTCAGAATTGAACAGATGATGTTTTCATTCAATTATTATGTTTAAGTCTTACTGAAAAATTAGAAGACGAATTACAACAATTTGTAACTCTTAAAAATTTCCAGCAATTATTTAGAAAAAAAAGATTTTTTTGGTCCTACTTATTAATTAATTTCAAAATTTGTCTAATAATTCAATAAATATTTATCATATTATCATATATTATGAAAAATGTTTATTGCATTGTTAGAAAGTGAGAAAGGGTAGTGATCGGGGAATTATTTTTTGAAATTTCTTGCTTCTAGGACTTGACAAAACAGAAATTAATACAACTATTTTGTTGTAATTTTTTTATGAAACGACGTGCCTTTAGTTTTAATAATGGTTCACTATTCTATTTATTTCCTTTAACATGTTATTTATTCTTGATTAATATTAAAGAGGTTTCTTTTTCAATTATTCTTACGTTTAACTGTAATTTGAGTAACTCTTTCAGTCTATTTCACTCTATTAAAATTTTTTTATTTGTTCAAGTTTAATTTTAATACCGGAGTTTTACAAACTCTTCGATGAAAAGTTCCAATACAAGCGTAAGATTTCTGACTTATTAACTTTTCTCAAAGTTATTTTAAATTATTACTTTATTAGTATAGATACGAACTTTATCGTTTTTTAAAACAGTTTGAATTGTTTTTTGAACTATCTCACACTTTCGAACATCCAGATGAAAGAGTTCTTAAAATTGTAATTCGTGGCCTAGCAAAAGACTAAAATCCCAATGATCATATGCAGGAGCTAATAGAGCTTGAATTCAAGCCTGATTTTTGTCAAAACCTTAAATCTCGCAGGACCAATAAAAAAAAATGTATATGCCTATCCTTCTCGTCTGCCCAAAGAGGTTTTCCAAATAACTCAAAGTTAAAATCATACTTTTTCGTAAAAATAAAGCTCCCAACAAATGCTACAGATGTTGTTCCTTCTATCACTTGACCACTGAAAGGATCACCCTCCCTCACTAATTGTTGTAATAGCGAGCAAGCACATTCCAAGCTTATTTTGAATGCCTTGAAAATCCTCTACATTTCGAACCATCCCCCTTCCAGCACCCGTTACTAATGCAAAGGAAGAAAAAAAAAATTTGCAATGAAAAAAAATAAATAGGAAGCCACCAATGAGACTTCCACATACTCCAGTAATATCTAAAAAGTCTCTTCCGATATCTCTTTCTTTTCAGAAGCCAATAAAAAAAAATTCTGCAGCACATTTAACTGTGATAAAATAAATCATTTAAAATGCTTTAAATCTGTCCCGAAAATTTTCACCAAAAAAAAAAATTAGATCACTTCACCAAATTACATTGATCGATTGATTTTATTAACGTTGCACTAGAAGCAACACATGGGCTATTGGATACAACCCTTGTAATTTTGAACCAAAGTCAATTGACGAGGACAACACCTGAGTTGGCATTTTCCTTTCCTAACTCCCGTACCACGCCACGGGACAACTGGCTTGGCACTTACCCTCCTTACTTCACCAAGACGCCAACGGGAGGACTTTGAGCCCCGACAGATTTAACGTAACACATCGATCAATAACTCCCGAGACTAATCCAGAGATGGCGCTCGTAGTAAACCAGTAACCAGTACTCTCTAGAGTACTAACCTTTGCTTGAATCGTGTCAAAATTTTAAGTTGATCGGACCTGGAAAAAGGTTTTTTGAAGTGAAGTGAAAAAGGTTTTTTTCAAGTGGGTGCCGCGATTGCTTTCGATGGAACAAAAACAGCAACGAGTCGATGATTCAGAAAGCTGTTTATCGCTATTTACTCGCAACAAAAAAGATTTCTTGCGGAAAAAAAAAAAGAAAAAGAAAAAAGAAAAAGAAAAAGAAAAGAAAAAAAAAAAATTTGGAAAAGCGTTGGAACGATTGTATCACCCTAAAAGGTGATTAACAAAAGGTGTTATGTTGATGAATAAAAAAAAATTTTGCAAAAAATAATGTTGTTTTCAATTTTAGACTCGGGAGTTATTGATCGATGTGTTACATCAAACGTGGCTGCACGATGGGTCTTTCGTGGTATCTAGACTCGAACACACGATTTGACGAATGCCGTCGTTCTTGAACATGACAACTAGGCAACCGCGACCACCTCACCATATAAGAAAAGGCCTGTAATTTAGTATACGTCATGCTTAAAATTTAGACTAACATTGTTGCTGTTGTTACATATGACTCAAAAGGCACTCAATCCATAAGCATCTAGCCACTCACACAAACATCAAAAATGAATTACAGATACAGACCCCCCCCCAAAAAAAAATCATCATTTAAGAGACAAAATTCAAAGATTAGAATATCTATAAAAAATTATTATTAAAAAAATAATTTCAAGAGGTAAAACATCTATAAAAACTCTAAAAACTTCGAGAGTGGTAGCATTCAAGTGTTCAAGACATGTGATCCCTGTTGCTCCAACAAAGTAGGCAAACATCATCTGTAAGTTGTAATATAGGATCAAGTAACGAACAAACGAGTAAGTTTTCTCTATTCATAGTATCTGCTTAGCAGATAGGATATAAAATATTGGTCAATATGCCTATTATCTTTATATGTTCTACTATGGAATCATGTCTAGTTATTAATCTAAAATTAACTACTGCGTCTTTACGTAGTCTATGAATAAATTCTTTCTAGTCATTTACAATACTTTCCCAAGATTTATCTCTCAATTTATTAGACATATCCATGTAGAACTTTTCCATGTATGTCGACATTTGATGGTATCCATTGGAATTCTACAAATTTGCCATTCATAATAAGTCCCCAGATAACTTGTTTTATTTTACTAACCATTAAAGAGTCTGAGAGATGCTGATTATATATATATATATATATATATATAGACTAACGTTTATTACAACAAATAGCCCCTCCTTTATCTTGATAGCTAGTCGAAATACCAAAGGTATTATTCACAAAATAGAACTTAAAATATTTTATAGACTGTAACTTTTGACCCTGATACTTTTGGAGCCCAGGGAATACACTTCAAGCCCTCCGATAACTTTAGTCCCATTTATTCTATTTATATATCTGATTTGTGTCACCCATCGTGGCGTAAGAACTGCCCTACTCATTAGAGTCCGTCATCCCCTTTCATCAATCACCGCGTCTAGTTCAGAAAATGTTTCTTTCTTTATCAAAAATAAAAATAACAAATTCCTCACTGGTTTCGCCATTTTTCAACCCCCGTCCTCAAATTCAGTCAATGTCATCGAATTTTAAAATCTATTAATAATAATCTATCAGGCAGCCTTTCAAAGAGATGTTTCCCCCTTATTTTCCCTAAAAATGTTTTCACTCATGGTCACGAAATAGTTTGCAATACATTTTACTAAACATTATTACAACCGGAATCAGTTGTTGATACTACGGATTAAACAATACGAACAAATAAATGCTTACAAATACGGAATGTTGTTTTTTTAATTGTAGAAATATTTATTTTGAAACAATTTATTCTCTACACGTATACCTATTAATTGATAACTATTTGAATGTGTCATTACATCATCATCTCATGGGCACAAATCACCTTTATTGTAATTCATTATTAATTTATTCCACGTTATTCAATATTTAAATAATACGATACAAATATTTTAACTAATAGGAGAAAATAAATGTGAATTAAATAACATTTTGATGTATATAATAAATTACTGTTATTAGTAACAATAAAACCAAGAGACGTAATCGCAAAATTAAAATAAAGCTTATTGCTACTCTGAATTAAATTTGTATAGATTACTATGATAATAATATATTTATAAATTTTGTATTCTTTGTGATAACAACCAGTTAAAATTTAAAATAAAATGTCTCTCTGAGTAATTGTAAAAAACATTTTAAAAATTAATAGAAAATAATTCTATATAAAAACCAACGTTTTTATGTGGTGGCAAAGTTTATTAGAGAAAATTATTGAAATATTAGTTAAAACTGTTAGTTATTTTTAACTTTAAAATTCACTTAAAAAGAGACATTTGTGAGCGTATTAAAAAATTCATAATACTCATAAAATCAAAACAAGCATTTGAAAGTTTCTAAGTCATTCTATTAAAAAAAATGGGAACCAGAATTCAGAAAAAATTATTGTGATAAGATATGGCGCCAAATATTGGAAACTTTCTTTCTTGCTTATGATTACTGACTAAAAGTCAGCAACCCTTACTATCTCGGAGATAGTAAAGGGGATACAGTATCTCCCCTTTGTGAGTACAAAAGGTTTACGATACCTCATGCGGCGTGGAGAGGGCCCGGTTTTTCCCAGAGGGGGAAGAAATTTTTTCCTCAATCCTAAAAGCTCCGAAGTCTGTGATTTGTGTTGTCTTTATGACGTCTCATACTTCTGTCATTGGTCAAGGATCAAAACACACCTTCCCCTCCCAAACGCGGTCTGACATTCCGGGAACACTCCCTGTTTAGAACTTGTAGAAGTATGGTATATAGTTGTGCAGTGTGCACATTTTCGCAGTGAGAATTTTAAAAAATATTTATCATCTTAAAGTATAGAATTCCAAATAAGGTACGTAATCAATTTCATACATAAATTGTCCCATAACAGATATTTTGTTATTTATTTTGCCAAAAAATATCTTTACCATTTTTTTAAATTTATAAATTATGCAAGTATAATGTTGGAGTTTCTTTAGAACATTTCGAGGGAGAAAAAATTGTTGAAAATATTATACTTAATCAGAAAAGTTTTTTGTAATGCCAGCATCGAAGGTACTTAATTTTTACTCTTGTATCTAGTGTGTGTGTCAATCATAAATTTCAGTAAAGTTAATTTAATTATGCATTATTGAAATATGACTTTTAAAACGTAATGTTATTCAGAGGTTCCGTGTTTTGTATTTATTTTAAGAATTACTGCACAATAGTTTTAATAATGAAATTTCAGTCGCTTGATTTATTTATATATATATATATGTATTAGAGATAATTTGATCCCTTTTGAGAGTAGCGTAAGTCACTTTCGTTGAGCATGAAATATACCTGATTCTACACTATTTCTGCGTTCACGCGGAGCCTTACATCAATTTATTCCTTGAACTTTGTTTCATAATGACGCACTGTTTGTGAAACTCTTTTGAATTTTAAAATTGTCATCTAGTTGTGAAAAACAAATTACTTTAAATAAACTTTAATTTTCTTTCTGAATATAATGTCGGGTGCACACGTACTTCTCTAATGACTGTCAATATCTTCAAATATTTATAATCTTCAATTATTTTTTGAAAATAGAAAGAATATTTCTCTCTTTCTGTCAATATCATGAGTTATTTTAATTTTAATGACTTCTGCTGATTCTACATTTCGTTGTTCAAATGATAAGTACCTGAGGTTAATTTATGAAATTCAGATCCGTACTACTTTTATGAAAAATTCTTCATTCAGATGTATTTTTCTCCCTTTTTATGTGTTATAATTTTATATGAATTTTCAATATCCACTTGAAATTTCTCCCCGTAACTCATTTTAAGTCACTAATATATTTTTATGTGCATAGTTTATTATGTATAAATAAAACTTTTTCTTAAATCGGATGTATCTAATTATTCCTTTATGATACCAAGGAATAATTTATTTATAACCATTCATTCCTGCTTTCCTCTGATTCAGAGAGTTATCTTTTCAATAATCATATGACGATGAATCAAACAGTTTTTATGAATAATGAAGTTTATTAGAAGAGAAAACTTATTTAATAAATTAGTTACAAATTTTTAAAATAAATTGTGCTTCTTGAGTAAGAAAACAGTATTTTGATTGTTTTTAATTGAGAATTAATCTTTTTCGTTTTTTCGTAATGAAATAATTGGTACTATAACAGAAAAAAAAAGACATAAAGACACTTTTAACTCTTAAATGACATCTGTTTCTGGGAAGAATGTTTAGGATTTTGTAGACCATGTTGCACTACACCCCCACTACCTTTTTGTCTTTGGGTGATGATAGGCGGTTCCGTCGAAGCGATTAAGTTGGTTGGAACGTTTGCGACTTTCTAAGTTCTAACAAACACAATATCCTCCTGAAAATATTTATTCCTAAGTAAATACTTCTCTTGGATTAGGGCATAGTAATAAAAGACATGAATACAAATTGAAGACATGAATTTCTGTTTCTATTGCTTTTTCTTAAAGTTTTTTCTAGTTTTACATCAATAAAAACTTGGCAATGTATATCTTCGAGTGTACATAAGCCTAGGGCTTTTTTTCCTCGATTTAAGTGAAAGATTCATATCAATTGTAAGATGCATGTCTTCATAATATTTATAACTTAAACGAGGGTGAAATAGGCAATCTTTACTACTTGTCTAATATGGTTTGTGTAATACGTTAAAAAAATTTACCATTTAGAGTTTACAAGAGTAGACAAATGAATGTATATCTTGATTCACCTGTTCCGCAATTAAAAAACTGTTAAAAATTATTTGACTATTAGAACGCTGGTTTGAATTAGCAAATTTTGAATTATATCACATTTTCTAGGCAGTTACTTATTAGATATTTGTAATAAATAAATAAATTTATTATTTTACGGGTGTTATGTTTTCATATGATTAAGAGATGATGATATAATTATTTATGGATTTACAGTGATAGGAATGATTAAATTTACCCTTGTTTTCTATGAAGAAAATAAAAATTCTTTGAATTAATCAAACATTTTAACAAAATACAAGATTAGTACGCTAAATACAGTTTATATAATGGTAGTTAATTAAAAAGGGATTATTATAAGACTCATATTTTTTACGAACAAAACAAATATTTTAACGTCGATAATACCTTAACTAAGTATTTTTGAAATTCGGAATTATATATATATTTCCTATCGCTTGTTTTTAATTTGGCCATTCTGTTTTGGCAAAAAAGAAAGATGAGAAAATATCTACGCTTTACGAAAAAATTCCTGAAACTAGAGCATAAAATTGTACAAATGTGACTATGGATTAATCTATTATATTTTATTATGAGCAGAAAAAAAAAAAGAAACATTACGATATCAAAAAATAAAGTTGCATAATTACGAGGTTTTTTAGTATTAGAGCCTAAATAATTTGTCATTTAAATTAATTTAAGTGTAATGTATTTCTTTTATGCCCATTTATCTTGTTTCAAATTTACAGGAATAAAAGTTTTCCTTAACCCCACCAATATCAATGTTTCGAAAACGATGATTTAGATTTTCCGTTTGCCAGAAAGTGTTCGAGACGTGTTATCTGACTTTGCTAAGCGTTAGAGCGGAATTTTTTATATATTTTTCTAGAAAATTTCTGAATTGTAGGTGTTGTGTGTCAAGCATCTGTGGATGATGCAGGGAAGTGAATGCAGCAAGCTCATTTCTCTTCTAAAATTATATTTATTCTAAGGACGGAATCTAAGATTTCAAGACACATTCAATTATTCAGCTTTACCTTTTTGTTCACGTTGCTTTTGAAAAAAATTTTTTTTTTTTTTTTTCATTTGCATTTTGGACAGATAAACTGCTTCCATAGTTTTAAAACAAACGCAATCTCTAAGTTTCTTAAAGTTTAATTTGCAAAACTTAAAGAATAGAATGTTAGCCTTTGATTAAAATTCAACAGTGGTAAAAATAATTTAATTGTATCCGAAGAAACTACTTCCTTTAACTACTTCCGTAGCGCGCTTAGGAAATTCTAACTTTTTTTTATAAAAGAGATAAAAGTGAATACATTTTTATAACGAAAAAATATTTCTTACGCTCAATTGAAATTCGATAATTATTATCATACGCTGTAGCATAAAATTCCTTAGAAAGGAAAAGAAGAAATTTAATTCCTTATGTCTTTAAAAAGTACTAAATTTCACATATCACAAGTTCCACATGATCTAGCAAGACTAGTTCCTCCAGAATGGTTTTAGCTCCTCCAGACAAAATTCTTACTTGGGGAGGATGACGTGGAATGACCTTTAGTGGTCCCTCAAGAACGATTTTACTTTAGATTTTGTTGATCTTTCTTTGACCTCTGAGATTTCAAAAGAAAAGAGGAAATGGTAAACCTTTAAACCTCCTTCTTCCCCTCCCCCTCTTTTCTACTGTGTTGAGTACAATAAAAAGCACTTGAACCTGACAAGTGTCTAGCCCTTCACATACTAGTTTCCTCCGTTCCTCCCTGAACATCTGCGCAGGTTCCCGCGCAGCGTGTTTACGTCAGGGATCTCGGCATGCAGAAAGGAATCAGCTGTCACCGCCATACAGTGGACGGGCATATTCTTAGACACGGATGAAAAAAAAAACATTTTTTTTTTTGGTTTAATGAGTTAATATCATCGTCTTGTAAGTTCTTGAATTTAACAAAACGCAGAGATAAACATTGCGAAAAAACGCAAATCGCCATGTTTCTACGTAAAATCATGCTGTACAGATTTATTTTATTTTTGATTGGAGTAATAGTTACACGTTTTTCTTAAGATATATTTAATTTCATTATTTATCGTTCGCCTTGATTTCCAATAACTTTAATAATTTATCATCTGCTTAAATTTTTTGAGAGCCTTTTTTTTTTAATATTTGAAAAGAACATCCTCAATAGCTTTCAAAATTTATTGTCTATTTTACTGTTTGCTCTTTTTTTTTTAATATTTAAAAATAACATTGTCAAAAGTTTTCATTCGCTACTGTACTTTGTTATTGTTTGCCTTTAATCGTTTTGTTGTAATATTGGCATCATTTTTGAACTTTAGAATGTTTTTTCTGAAGGTTGTGTATTCCATAAAACTTCGATCATTGTGCGTGGATTTTATTTGTTTTTTTTACAATATAAACAGCAATGTTTGGGACAAACCGTGAATTATTCAATTTCTTATTACTGCTTAGTTGTCTACAAAATTATCTAATTCTAAAAGAGGAAATTTTGTTCTACACATCTGCTTTGAATTTATCTCAGTAATATTTTATTTCTTAAAAACAAACTTATATTTTTTGCACTCATTTGAATCAAGAGGATAAATGCTCATTACAACAAAGAATTCTTTCTTCTTAAATATGAAGGTTGGTACAATAAAGGCTAAGATTATCCCAAGGGATTTTGGCAGTTTTCTGAAGTAACCATATAATGCTGGCAATATGGCACAGATGTTTTACAAGGATCCTATGCCTACATTAAAAATCATGTGGTCATCAAAGATTCGCAGTTATATTGCATGCAATTTCTTCTAATAACCTGGTTCGCCCCAGAAAATTCAGATTATTTTCCCAAAGAAACATCCGAGATTTATGTCAAGCTCTACTGGTCGTATTTCCTGCCACCAACTGTGCATTAAGTGTTGATCCATGATGAGAAAATAATTGAAAGTTTTATTCTTCCAATTGGGAAAATTCTCAGAAGAGGCACATGAAGCTCTCAACAAAATTTTTCACCAAAGCAACAAATTCCTTCTCAGAAAAGTGTTCTGAAAATCTACAAATGAGGATATTTTAAGTAATATCTTAATCAACTCTGGTGCCAGGATTTAAGCACTCAAACCACAGTGATCAAGTTGTCAAAAACTGAACTGGTGCTGAATGTGTCACCTAAGATGACTGTACAGCAGGCTTTTTGAATGTTGTAGGAATATGTCAGGAATAAAACAAAATCTTTTTCAGGAATTAATTAAGATTGTGTTAAATATGTTGCATTCCCAGAACAAATGAATCCCATGATGGAAGTCAAATAAAAGTACATCATTTTAAGAATTTCATTGTTTAATTGTATTATTGTTGTGCTATTTTAAATATAATTTAATTTTTTAAATTTTTTTTGTTACCTTTTTTTTAATATTGTGCTTCATTTATTAACGTTGAAATTAACTTAAAACAATTTTTACACTTTCTAATTCAATTTTTGCAAAAATTTCAACGAATTTTATCTTTTATTACCTGGTACCTGCGACTTGTCCACATTGAACTATTACACATCTTTCAGTTTTTGAAAGTTTATTTAAAGTTAAAATTTTGATTTCTATTTTTTTTTTTTTTCATTTAGTTTATTATATTTCTTAAAGAAATTATAGATTTGAAAAATCCCTTCTTGTCTTATCTCTATCAAATAAAATAAACCAGTTTAATAAAATTCAACTATCTACATCAAGCTGTATAAAGTGGAGTAATGAAAGAATGAGTCTACTGAAGATTTTAAATATTAGTACACATATGTATTTAAACCTAATCAAGTTTCAATTGTAGACAAATTTTGCTGTAATAGTAAAAATCAGAAAGAAAAATGACTGAAAAATATGTTTATGCTCCCAAGTGATTATTTTTTTTGCTGATATAGTAAGTACAAGGTTTAATGTACCTGTTAATGTTAAGAGTATATGGTTTCTATTTCTTATGAAACTAAATAAAATCAAACAGATTCAACATTTTTTTTCTATTTGTAACCAAAAACAACACGTGACAATTTTCTAATCTGAATACATCATTGAATAAAAATTCTAATCAGGCATACCTTTAAATGAAACTATATTTATTATAAATTTCATGACAAGTTTTAGTGTTTTCAAATTTATTTCATTATTATCACTTGCTAAAA
>BMAW01038411.1:0-10569 GCA_019974015.1 Nephila pilipes | reverse complement strand
CTAAATTTTCATCGGGAAAATTAATTAATTTATGAAATTTCTTTAATATTGAGTTTGCTCCCACGAAGTTAGTAGCATTATCTGTGTAAATTTTGGAGCATTTGCCCCGTCTACTAGTAAAACGTTTAAGTGTTGCTATCAAAGCATTGGAAGTGAGATCCGATAATAACTCAAGATGGATGGCCTTCGTAGAAAAACATATGCAAACACAAATGTATACTTTATTTAGAGTTCCCTTTCTCTGATTTTTATATTTGACTAAAAAGGGTCCGCATAAATCAAGTCCAGCAATAGTAAATGGGCTGGATACATTTACTCTTTCACTGGGCAAATTTCCCATAATTTGTGAAGAAAGAATGGGTCTACTTTTAAAGCATGTCACACATTGATGAACGGTTTCACGTGCGATGCTACGGCCGCTCAAAGGCCAAAATTTTTGTCGTACTGCATTTAACAATCCCTGTGGGCCAACGTGAAAGAGTCTTCTATGCAAGCTGTTAAAATAAAGTTTACTTAATTTTGAACCTTTTGGTAAAATCGCAGGATGCTTAATAAAATATGGCACCGATGCATTTTCTAATCTTCCGCCTACGCGAACTATTCCTTCTCCATCTACAAATGGAAACAAATTAGAAATATTACTTGGAATTTCTTTTTTATCAAACAAGGGTTTTTGGGCATGCTTGATAAATTTAATTTCTGACTCCTTGAATTCGGCTACAGTTAGGGGGCCAACCATCTTAGACTTATTCCTACAGTCGTAGATGAATCTGAAAATATAAGACAAAATATTAATAACTTTGAAATAATTATTAGAAAGTTCTAAAAGTTCGTCAAAGATGCTAGAGGAATCGCTATTCAGCAAGACAGTCTCTTCACTTCTCTCAGCTTCAGGCAATTTTTTCCTTTCTTTAACTACAGTCTCTTTCTCATTTTCTGTGAGGTAGTCTAACTCAGGAACCACTTGTTGAAAGTTTTTTAGGAAATTCAGGATCTGTCAAAAATTCTGCACCTGTCCACCACCTGGAATTTGTTACCAAATAGTCAGCGCTCAGTCCACGAGAGAGGAAGTCTGCAGGGTTTTCTTTACCAGCACAATGGTACCATGAGTGGGGATCCGTTAGACAGGTTATTTCGTTTACTCGGTTAGCAACGAATTGTTTCCATCGGGTTTTGTTTCCCTTTATCCAAAACAGAACTATTTTGGAATCAGTCCAATGATATTGTAAACAGGATCGTTTAAGATTTACGATCTTTTTCACCCTAGATGCTAGGCGAGCAGCGACTAGAGCTCCGAGTAATTCCAGTCTGGGCAGGGTCACACAGTTTAATGGTGCTACACGGCTTTTTGAAGTCACAAGTTTAACAGAAATTCCATTCCTTGACTTAGTCCTCAAATATATGGCTGCGCCATACGCCTTATTGCTGGCGTCACAAAAGCTATGCAACTTAACATCATCTTCTAGCAAAGTAGAATCTAGAACTAATCGGGGTATTTTTAGACTTCCTAAGTGGGGAAGTTCTTCACGCCATTTTTTCCACTCCTTTTCAATATGTGTAGGCAATGGGTCGTCCCATTGAATTTCTTCCTTCCAGAGATCTTGAAGGAGGCATTTCATTCTAACGGTGAAAGGAGAAATTAACCCTAATGGGTCAAAGATCTTACCAACTGCTTGCAGTATGAGGCGTTTCGTATTTTTATCTAAAGAAACAAATTCCAATACACTTTTAGTATCCGTAGTCAAGTAATCTTCATGAGAATTCCATGACAATCCTAGGACTTTTGTTTCATTTGCGCCCAAACTTACAGTTTCATGTACAGGGTGTACATCAAAATTTTCCTTCTTCCATTGCTCCATTAAATTAGTATCATTAGTAATCCATTTTCTGAGATCCATTCCAGCAGCTTCCATAACATATTTTGCTCTTCGTGAAGTTTGAAGCGCTTCTTCAAATTCGTTACCACCGGAAATAAGATCGTCAACGTAGAAGCTTCTATCTAAAAGTTCTACAGTGTCAGGGAATTCATGTTTATACTTCTCAATATGATGCCTAATCGTGGCTGCGAGAAGAAAAGGACTTGAACTGACACCAAAATTTACTCGATTAAAACGGTATACCTGCAGTTTGGGCTTTTTATGAACACACGGTTCGTCATCACTCCAGAGAAATCGAACGGCATCTTTGTGTTCGTTAGCGAGACAGATTTGTAAAAAAGCTTGTTTAATATCAGAACAAAAGGCTATTGCATTCAATCTAAAATTAATTAATATGTCAAAGAGATTTGGATTTAAATTAATTCCTGGCCATAAACAATCATTTAATGAGAGTTCATTATTTTGATGACTTCCAGCGTCAAATACAATTCTTGTTTTCGATGTTAAGCGACCTTCCTTTCTTACGGCCTGATGAGGTAAATAATATACAGGTCTTTTTAACTCATTATCTGTAGTTTCGGTTTTAACTTCTTCTATAATACCCTGTTCTGAGTAATCGAGAATGATTTCACGGTATTGCTGATATAACTCCGAATCATGACCAAATCTTCTCCACAAACCCTGGAAACGTTGTTTAGCCAGGGAATAATTATCGGACAATTCATTATAAGATTTTCTAAAGGGAAGTTGTACGATATAACGGCCATTTTCGAATTCAACAGTTTCTTTAAAAATTTCCATAGCTTGATCCCTTTCATGAACAACTGGATCATCTCGTATCCCCAGACCCTCTAAATCAAAAAATAATTTTAAAGTATCTCGAATTGAGTCATTACTCAACAAAAAACACTGTCCTTGTTTATCAATTTGTCTTTCTTTAAGTTTACCACACGCAATCCACCCAAATTCGCTTTCCTTGAAAAATAGCTCTTCATTTACTTTATACGTATTCTGTTTTAAAACTTTAAAAAAAATATCAGCACTAATTAAAGCGTGTACTTCTTTCGCTTCATAAAACGTTTTGTCAGCTAAAGTTAAAAACTGTGGAATTTCCACATTAGAAATATCTAAACACGAAGAGGGTGTAAATTCAGTTATTTTGTCTACAATCAAGAAATCTATTGGTTCAACAAAACTGCTATCTTCGTTTGAAATAATTGAGTTTAATTTCCATTTTATGTTCTGCATTAATCCATTTAGACCGGATACCGGTGTCTTTATTTTTTGCTTTTTTATTCCTAAGCAATTACTCATTCTTTCTGTTAGTACACAAATATTACTCGCGGAATCAAGTATAGCTCGTATTTTTATTCTTGATTATCTGCTCTGGAAACATAAATCTCAGCAGTTGAAAACAGAACATTTTTTTTGTTTGTCTGTTCGGGCAATGTGTTATTACTCAACACTGACGCGGTCGTATTAGCATTAGAATTTTCATTAACTGTTTCGCAATATTCTTTTTCATTCCCGTTATTGATGACTAAAGGGTTTTTCATTTTCGATTTAGTACAGTTTTGAGAACAAATCAAATGGCTATGTAAACCACCACATATGCATCTATATTTAGATAAGCAATTAATTTGAATATGGTTGGATTTTAAGCACAAATTACAAAGTTTGTGTTTACGAATGAATTTAAGTCTTTCCTCAACACTAAATTTTAAAAAAGTAGGGCATCGATATATCGGATGTTGTGACTTACACACTATACAATTTTTATTTTTATTTTCATTTACTATGAAAGCCTTTGGCTTAGTATTGTTGGCACAAAATTTATTTGTGTTAACTTTAGAATTTCTATCAACAGACAATAAAACGGATTCCCGTTGTTCCAAGAAGGCAATAAATTCTTCAAATGTTGGAACATTTTTGGATTTATGAGATAATTCAAAATTTCTTCTCGATTCTCTGTCAAGTTTCTCAACAAGAATATTAATAAGTAAAACATCGGATAATTTATTTTGCTCATATTTAAGCACTTTTAATGCACGTATATTTTTTTGAACGCAATCAATCATATTTCTAATTTCTGTGGAATTTTCATTTTGTATTTTGTCAAATTTCAAAATGTTTTGAATATGAATATTGATTATCAAACGTTCATTCTCATATCTATTTTCTAAAAATTCATATAAGGAATCAAAATTATCAAAATTACTACACAAATAATTTACTTCATGAGTTAAACAAGATCTGAGGTAGTACAGCTTCTGAGACTGACTCAGTTGCGTATTATTTGTGATCAGATCGTCAAATTGGACTTTAAAGGAACTAAATTCTTCATATTTTCCCGAGAACTCGGGTAAAAGTAAAGGGGGTATTTTAGTTTTGATTTCAAAATTATCATTCGATTTCGTTACTGCCCCAGAACTTGATTTCTTAGAGGAATTAAGAATAATTTCAATTCTTACCTCTAATTTCTCGAGGCGTTCTTCAAGAAGATCGAGTTCTTCGTCGATAGAAGCCAATTCTGCATCCTTTACATTAGGAATGGAGTAATAGTTGTTGCGCAGTTCCTCAATATTTCTTTGCAGTGCAATAACATTTTTGAGCTTTACTTTCGTTTCAACCGAATCGGTTTCTTCATTGGCACTTTTAATAAAGGTTTCAATTCTGCTAATTTTACCTTTCAAGGTACTTCTTGATCTATTTAGTATTTCCATAGTTCACTGATCGCTCCTGGTTCGAGCGGATCCAAGATGTTTATTTTATTTGTTTCGTTGTTTTTATTTTAAAGACGGACCAGCTACGCTTGTTTCCTTTTTACTTTTTATTTGACCACACATCTAAAAGCTATTTACAAACGCAGCAAATTTAAATCATTTAATAATTGTGAGCTTCAAATATCAAGAGTTCCATTATTGCCCACGTCAACGTATTACAGAGAAAATTCTCGTCTGCCTTCTTTCACAGAAAGTTCTCATCTGCCGGTACATGGCTCAAGAGCCGCATATCTGCATTAGCGCGCATGACGTTGGCGCACATGCGCCAACAGGTACTGTTGTCTTAGATTCCGTTCTCTGAGTCATTTATATGTCGTCCGTGACGTTATTGTCTTTTTAAGAGATATTGTGGTAGTTTATTGACGTCGTACTGAGAAGCAGTACGTGGGCTATTGAAGACAGATCTCGTAACTGTGAACAGAGGTCAAGTTACGAGGGTGACACCTGAGCCCTCTCCAACTTCCACATCTTGACAATGGGAAGATTTTAAGTCTCCCGGTGAGCTTTTCGGTGTCTCTTACCATCTTGAAATTTCTTACTTAATTGTGAAGGTACCTTTCAATATATCATGTTTCGATAGCAAGAAAGTTTGTGTCTCCCCTCGCAAAATTGATAAATTGGATCATCACTATGTTGGAATTCGGCCTAATATTTTCTCTCTATTATTTATTATAGAAATAAAATATGTAAAGTAATGGGATTGACTCAATCCGTGGTACGTGGAATTCTGATGTTTCAGAAAACTACTTCTAGTGTGTCGGAAAAAAATCGAACCAGACATTAAAATTTATTGCAAAGGAAAAATCAGTACAATGTAAAATAATTTTTGCATGTGTTTGAAATAAGAAAACACGAATGATTAACTTTTTATTTGTATTCTCTCTGGCTTAGAATACTTATTATATACTTAATTGCTAAGAAAAATGGCGTAATATACTAGACTGAATAATATATTTGATCCAAGCTATCGAATAAGTTACCTCACAGTAATTGTCTGGGAAAAAAACTACCTAACAATGATTGTATATAGAAGAGTACTGTCTCTTTAGAATTATTTTGGATCTTAGTAAAATTAGTTCTTTGTTTTTGCATAATATCATTTAGCACATTATTATTTACTATGTCATCTCTATTCCAAGCAGGATTTACAACGATGGTTAATATTAAAACAAGGAAAAGTTAAATGGGAGTGAGAAATTTACGCAAGAAATATGAGTGGCTTTATCATTTATTTGTCCTAATATATTGTCGAAATATGTAGAGAGCGCCAAACTCCAGCATCGAAAAACAGTTGTTAAATTTTTAAAGTATCATAATTTTTCAGTATACATATGAATATGGTATGTATAGGGATATATGGGAATTTTATTATTTTATTATTTTAAAGAGAAGTGGTCAACCAAGCGTTCGAGACACAATTCAGTTTCATTTTTTATTCCAGTATTGTAGTTATTTTAGCTAGTAATCCATATCTTTACATCCTGCTGTCTGGATGTGTGACGAGTGACAACAATTCGTTCATCATATCAACAATCATGTTTCCTCTACACACAGTTGTGGTATTAATCTCACCAAGACAAAAGTGAGATTCATCATTAAAGAAAACTAGTTGCCATTCCGCATGGCTCCCTACTGCTCTTTCACTGCACCGTTACATCTAGCAACGTTGTTATGGTGTCAGGAGTAGTTTTCGAAATTGTATTCATGCAAGCAATCCAAAAGCAGGGAGCCATCTTCTAGTGGTATTGCATTTACAGGATGATGTATTCAGGATATCACCGTTCATACAATGTCCGGAATTTTTGTAATTGGAATTACGTTTGTCAGACATTTCTTCCATCTTTACTTCCTACAAACATGTAGCCCATCCTGAACCTACATGTCGTGAGCGATCAGCCTACAACACGAAACTGTAACATCTACACGATCAATATGACGCGCAATCTGATAGAATGACTCTCCACCTTCCAACAATCGTACGATGTCATCCTTCTCAAATGTTCGAAGCTGTTCAAATGGTTGTCATTTTCTTCTCAAAGGCATTTTAAATTTTAAAGGGATAAACTAAACCCAAACACACTAGTCGGAATCAAAACTGCGATTTTGAGAGAAAGTTTTGGCTCAGTAAGGTATGCTGTTCATTGGAGCCGACACGGGTGATACGTATAGATAACAGTGACTAAACAATTTCTTAAATTTCATTTACATAACTAGCTTCTTTCTAGGCATAATTTTTTGTCGTTTAGTATAAATAGTTGAAATATACAATTGTAAGTTCTTTTTTCGGATAAGCAAAATATTATAAAATGGCGAGAATATATGAAGGAATTTTTAAAACATAGAAAACTACTTAGGAATTATATTCCAAGCATATCAGTGAATTATTACAAAACAATGACTCAACATTATGATTCAATATACAAAAGAATATACTGGTTTAATATTAAAAATACATGTCGAGACACTGTACAATGCTGTATAGTTTTGGTCAAAATATTTGCTCTTCGTGATTCTATACAAAGGAGGTCTATCGATGCATGGGATTATGTGAAATTTTTTAATCAAACAATAAAAGATTTTTAAATGAAAGACTACAGAAAATTTGATTATAATCAGTTTCATATACAAGTACTTTTTAATCCACTATGAGAAACGATAAATTTTTTTAACAAATGAATTGCTGGAACTCCAAAACATTGAAAATGAACATCCAGATGGTAAATGAAAGAGAAAAATCTCCTTTTTTATGGCATAAATTCACATGAAATTTGCTTTTATTAACTCAATATGTAGTAATAACATGCATGCGAGTTCTCGAAAACAGTGACAACATATGCCCTTATGTGAGATAAGTCGTGTAATTTGGCTGAAGAGAGCAGTATGTTTCATTAGCAAGATTAATCAACTTTTGTTTCCTAGTGTCAGTGATTGTGATAGGAATAGGTTTACTACGACACTCTTTAATGGTTGATTTAAAATAACAACAGAATGGAAAAATTTTGCAATTATTAAAAAGGTGTCAATTCAGTTTCTGATTTGTCATTTTCAACGATGGGATGTGTAAATGTGATATAAAAGACCGCAAGAGCCATTCATAGGCGATTTAGAGAATAAAACCTAATCTCAAGGGGGAAACTGTTCCAACTACCTCTCATCTATTTGCAGTGGTACCAAAAATGTTCCTCTTCAATTCAAATCTTACTGTCAAAGTTCAATTGATTTTTAATGATGAATCTCGTTTGTAACTGAGCATCGATGACCATCGAAGACATGTCTTGAAACAATTTGAACTAATGTGGGAGTTTAAGTCGATTCTCGCCACTATCCTGGGTTTTTCTTGACATGACTCCGGTGGTCATCAACATTAAACTCAAAGAACCTGATGAATAGGGTCTGTCACTAACTTGACTATCTGCCGTCACATAGCATAATACCGAGTTATGATCTGAAGTGTTATTTTTTTAATAGTTGGAGGTTTACGTTTATAGCGAATGATTCTTAGCACATGATATTCCTTTGTATTGATTATCTTCGTGCCTGTTAAACATCAAGGTTTTTAAAAACTTAGAAATCAAGATCTCTCACTTGATGAGAGATGAGAATTCTCATTATATCATCTTAGTTCTGTACTCATCTAACACTGATACGCAAGAGTTTTGCAATATATTCTTCTAAGAGATCATCCCAATTCGGCAATAAAATTTCAAAATCCACAACCTTTTATATTAAAGTCAGAAAAGTGGGAACATGTTATTCATCCTAATTAAAATATTTGTTTACCTGTATCTTTAATTTTTAATGTATTTATACATGCATTACAGCTATTAATTTTCTTCCTATTTGGATTACTCTTCTTTATGGAGCTAGTTTTATAGTTTTTAACTGTATATCGAGACATTGCAATCATCATAGATTAAAAAATATTAAATTTTTCATTTTCAAAGGAAAAAAAAAATAGCTGAAAACATTTTGCTTAAAATCTTATTTTAAGAGGGCAACATTTTTCTTCTAATAAACTTAATGTTGCAAAAAATTATTTTGCAAGGCATTCTAAAATTTATCAAATTATTCTCCATTTAGAAACATTTCTTTCTATTAATACTCTGATATATATCTATGTAATATTATAAATTGAATATCTATGTAATATTAAAATTACTACATTTTGTTTCCGTCTATCTCTTCGTATGTATTAAAAATAAGTTACATTACATAACAAATAGTGATTGAAAAACATTAAAAAAAGTTTTTTTTTTTCATTCCTCAAAAAAGAGTACAAACATATCCTGCTATACTTTCCATCATCCCTTTCAAGAAAAGACAAGATTAAATGTTTACTATGATGGTATTAAATTTGTTTTGGGCCGTTTCATGTTCCAGTTTCTTTCAATTTGAAACGGATTGAGCTTCGTAAATCTCAGGGAAAAGGAAATAAAGGCTGCATCTCGTAGGTTTAAGGTATTATCATTAGTCTGCTGCATAAAAAAGAGAGATCGATAGCTCAATATTAGTGTTATATAGATTAATCTAACAACAACGGCTCATAAAAAAAAGAAAGCCTATTCAAGGACACTCAAATTAATTTTCAAACTCTTTGAATAAATTTACACTGTCATTACTTAACTTTTTAAATTTTTAATACATTCAGTATTTAATGTAAGTATGAGTAATAGATTAATAATAATATTTTTATATTGATTAATCGAGTTTCGCGG
The DNA here is from genome assembly GCA_019974015.1 of Nephila pilipes. NCBI lineage: Eukaryota > Metazoa > Arthropoda > Arachnida > Araneae > Nephilidae > Nephila > Nephila pilipes. The sequence goes on along the minus strand of BMAW01038411.1, from coordinate 1,194 downwards.
CTTTACATTATACACCTCAAATTATTAAATATTTTAAGAATTTGAAAATCCTATTCAATTGAATAAATATACTAAGTTCTAAATCCTATTCAATTAAAAGAGTTGGAATGTGCGTGCGATTGATTTTCATGATAACACATAAAACATCTCTTATTCAAGTCTCAATAGCATCATATACCACAACAACAAACATTGTAAATTACGTCTTCATCAAGAAATTCTTATACATTATTTGTAGTATGGGGTTTGATAAAATCATATGAGATTCTCTAGCTTTCGATATTTCAGGCGTACCACATAAGTGTGATAACTTATCCCGCTAATTAGTTATCCTCTATCAAATATTTCAAATATCAAGAATAAAAGCATTTAAAGAGTATTATTATTATTATTATTATTATCATTATTATTATTATTATTTGCTATTAACTTATAAAATTTTATGAAATATATTTTAGTTATAAAATTTATAAATTATATTTGTTACCTCGTTCTTTTAGTAATGTTTCATTATTTTGAATCATCTCCCAAAAAGAATTTTGATACACAAACTTTTACGTGACTTTCAATTTTATTTTAAGCTAAAATGTTATTTATTGCATTTTAAATTAGAAACATACACAATGCTAAGCTTCTAAAATATATTAAACTAGGTGTATTATTTCATAATACTAATTACATTATAAGAGAAGCATTCACCCTAGGAAAATATGAAATATTTTGTAAGTAAATAGCAAGGAATTAAGTTGCTTTTTAATGTTTGAATAAATGTTACAATTGACTTTTATAAAACATGCTTAAAAGCTGTAGCGCCGAACATAAAAGTATTGATGCTAAAAATAGCTTTAGAAAAACAGCATAGCTTGAGTTGTTATATTTTAGTTTTATGTTTTACATTATCTGCTGTTGTTCTTTAAATTTTAGTAAACATTTTTATGCTTTCTTTTTCGGAATACTTAAAAATAAAAGTGCCTTTTTTCTACATAAAAGAGCATTAAATGGATCTGTATCGTTCAGTAACATCTTGTTTAACGTCTGCTTAGTATATTTATTCGAATTGCTTTTTAAAAGTCGTTTTTATGTTTCCTTTTATTATACTTGGGAAATAAAGATGTTGCAGATCTACTTTAAAACTTTTTCTCATACTTTAAGTCGATCTTTAAACTCAAAAATTCAAAGACACTAAATTTTGAT
>BMAW01038410.1:31043-45041 GCA_019974015.1 Nephila pilipes | reverse complement strand
ATATTCTATATCTCTGTTTTTTCACTGATCGGATATGCCCTTATATTAATCCTGATTTGAACGAGGAAGGAATGTAATTGTCCCTATTTCCGTTTTGAATGTATCATATCTTAAATTGAATGAACATGGTCACACATAAGGAAGACGTATTAGGGAATCGTTTGTCAAACTATATTTAAGTATTTTAAAATGTTTACAAAACCACACCACAACGGACGCAAAAATATTTTACATATTTACAAATTGAATATTTATAGACTTCCACTCTACTGTTGCCGTAGAACATTCCGTTTCGTATTAATTATTTTACGTCGAGTCGTGCAATATGACGTCACTTACAATAAAACATTCTATTGGATAGCGCCGACAGCGATTGTTTACTGGGTGAATAAGGCAAGTAGGTTCTTTCAGGGGAGAGAATATAAAGGCAATGAAGTTCACAGAAAACAACTGTAAAAGGGATCCGGGCTGTTTGCGAAGACATTCAATAGGATATTTTTTAAGTACATGTTAGCTTTGCATTAGTAGAAAGGGCCGCACCCGTTGAAAGTTTTAAATGTGTCTTTTGGAAATTACGTACTAAGGTTCGATCGCAATTAAAATAAAAATTCTTTATCAGAAATACAACAAAACACACACATACGAGAAACTTAAAGAGAAAAATACGTTGCACAGGCTATAAGGCAGGAAATTATTGTTATTAAAAAAATCATTAAAAAAAACTCTAAAGTGTTTTCAGCGCTTCAAGTACTTAAGACTTTTGTGTTGATAAAAATATTATCTTCTACTCTTTAGTGCACTAATAAGAGCGTTATTTTTCTTTGAATAAAATACTTTTGTTGAGAGTTATTTAATTTTTAAATGGTAAAGATGACCGAAATTTACTAGTTTTGTCCTATTTTCATTGTTGTCTTAAAAGAAATATGGTAATAATTTTCGAAGCAATATTTCTGAAAAAAAAAGAAGGCAATGAAATGAAGGTATAGACTTTCTTCAGATCTTTGCTCTAATATTACGAGCTATAGAAAAATGTAAGTTTTTCTGTTTGATATCGGATGTACTTTTTTGGAACAAGAATGACGAGTTAAAATCGATTCTTCTTGCAGTCATTGAAGATTTGATAATTATCACTGAATTGAAAAGAAAGTTATAATATATCAATCTAAAAGTCATAAATATTTTATGTCATTTGCGTTTTTCAAGCACAGTAATTACGCAAAGTAACATAAAAATCAACATTTTAAAGTAAAATCATTCAAATGATTTAGCTTAATAGTAAAAAGAGAGGAAATGATATAATATATGGATTTTTCTTTCAATAAACAAATGTATAAATCGTAGATATACTGATTATCTTGATTTTTTTTATTTCTGTTTAAAATGTTTTTTAACCAATGCTTTGCTCTTTTTAACAATGTAGGAACAACTTCCAAGATTATGCATTCTATAATATGTATTGTTGTTATGTTCATTATATGCAATGTACCCAAAATATTAAGCTCCCTTTTTTTACTGGATGACTGTTATATTCGTATATATGAATAAAAATAATGGACAAAGTAAACTTAATTTGAAATAGAGCACTTGATTCATATCAGGGCTTAAAGCAAAAAATTGAAACACAATGCATGAGTTATAAGCTGATTTGATACATTTTCCCTATTTTCTCTCTTAGAGACAAACTGAAACAAATTCAACTTTTTCCATTGCATTCGTCGAATAATCCATTCAGTCTGTGATAATTAAAAAAAATAACTTTAAAGCAATTGTCGGGAGTGTTGGTGCAAAAGTAAAGTGAATTACTATTTCGCTCAAGCAATTAAGGAATATAAGTTATCAAAATGTCTCAGAAAAATGAATTTTTCATCAAAACTACAAATGTAATTCCTCGTAATACCGCCATTCCTTGTTTCTTATTCAGATTCTTATGCTGCATTGGACTGATCGAAGAATCGTATAAACACTGCTTGTGTAAAGTAGCAGCTTTTCAAATACTAATTGTTTTTACAACTGTAAGTAGCTGGATTTCATGCTTAATTGGAAACAACGAGGAAAACCACTCCTTTAACATGAGGTTTGGTACATTATGTAGCTCTTTGTTGTCAGTAGGTGTTTATTTTGTCATGAGATATAGAAGAAGACGTCTCTTGTCAGTATTGCGCAGATTGAACAGAATTTCTTCTTTCACTGATCATAAGAAAACAAATTTTATTCTTTTTATTCTTTACTGTATGCCTATAATAAATTCTATTTCAATGACGTTGACAGTTCCTGGAGAAATCGCGGCGAAATACGACTCATTCGGATACACTGTGGAAAATCCAGTGGCTCAAATTCTGTTGGTAAGCATCAAAACATTCACGGGCGCTATTGTTTATCCAGTTTTCACAAATATAGTGACCCTGATATTCTGTTCTCTTTGTCAACACTGCTGTACTTTAATCGACAATCTCACTCAAGATGTTCTGAAGATCCCCCCCGAAGCGTTTGGACCACATCAGCAAATTGATGTCTTCCGACATAAAGCAAGAATCGATGACGTTTTGGAAAACCTTCAAGCTATTTTCTCGTTGCCATCTTTTCTAATAATTGTAGCCAATTTCTTATCGTGCGGATCAATTGTCGGATGGTTTCTTCATTTCAGTTTGGGAAGCTACGAGCCCTTCATGATCGTTGAATCAGTTTTCAATGGTTTTAATGCTTTTGGTTGCCTCGTCACAGTTCTGTGGACGGCCGGCAGTCTACCTATTCGGATGCAAAAGTTAAAAGAAGCCTTCCATAACAAATCCCATTTGAGATTATTTACTATGCAGAATTTTGAAGAGTCCCAACTGAGGAGAGAGCTGTTTGAAAAACCAGATTTCGTTTTCACTGGGTGTGATATGATATCATACAGAAGAAGTTCTGTTTTGGCTGCAATCGGAACTTTATTGACATATACTGTACTTGTGATCACTTCTAAAAGTGAATAATAGTACATTGAATAATTACGTTAATGTCTTAAGGCGTAGCTGTAAGATATACAATTACTAAAGCAATACCTATATAGTTGTAGAATTGTTGAATATGTAATTAATAATTGTATAATTTGTTTGAAATTATAACAAAAGACCCACTATTTTTTGAATAAAATAACATCTGATTTATAATGGTTATAGGTGAATTATTAGGGGATAATTTCGCCCTCTTTAGTGACCATACACTAATTTCAATAAATCAGTAAAAACAAGATTCCAATCCTTGATCGAGTGGTTCAAAGGCGGTGTAGCCATACAACTAATAACCAGACTTATATTTCCTTTTAGCTGCCAAACTTTAATTATGCATTAATGCAGCACATATACAAATACATTCATTTAACAAAACTATCATGCAATGGTCTTCACTCCAGCCAACATGGCGTCCCTCTACTATTCTAATTTTTTTCCCTCCAATTCGCGTGGAGTTGAGCTGTTTTTCAACTCCTTTGCATAGATCTTTATTGTATCTGAAACTCATAATATCTGTTCATATTCATACAAATAAAGAGTTGGTAAATATTGTAGAGTAATTTTTAACAGGTTGAATTGAAGAAAATCGATATCCAAGCAACGCATTTTATTAACTACACCATTTAGAGTAATTAATTAAGACAATTAAGAGTTACTACACAATTGGCTGAGAATTCTCTCAGATATTGAGAATATTTGACTTTATTTATACAGAAGGTTATTCAAAATGGTTCATCCGATTTCAAAATTGCGTATTTCTTATAAATAAACTACACAGAATGATAAGTAATACTTGAATACAAAGAAAAAATATGTAAGTTTTACATTGCGAAAAATAGATGGGCCTCTAGTGTTCTTTGTGAAGCTAATTCACGAAAACTGTATTAGAAGCTCTCTATATTTGATCACGCTTGGAGTTTTGACACACTTTTCTTTCTCTCAATCCGATATCATATTCAATAGAAGATTGACATCTCTATATTTATCATATCTTTAAAGGGAATATTGACCTCTTGAATTGCGACGTATGATAATACCTTAAACCAGTTGATAAGCTTCTTGAGCTCATTCTACGCCATGGAATAAAGCGTAGATTTTGTTCCTTCATCTTATTACTATTTATTCTTTTATTATAATTTTTTTCGACAGTTTGAAGTATGGCATATTAGTCTTAGTATTTTACTATTTTCCCTATTTGAAGAATCCCTCCAAGAAAATAATAGTATCCTACAGTTATTGAAAATATTTGTAATTAAAAAATAATATAACTGAACAGACTTATATTGTCCTTATTAAATTAAAAATTAGAATCGACTACAAAGTGCAATAACTGATTGCGTAGTCAAAGTTATCTGCTTTTCAGAGAATTTTCGGTGTATCGAAGCGTATACAGTCAGAATTTCTTAAGAAATTACCACGTGTATTAGTTATAAGAATACGATGAAGATTAAAAATAATTTTTCTTCTTTTTTCGTAAATTATGACTAAATGAAAATAGTGAATGCGCTGATTTCTTTTGTTATTACGTACGTCAGTTTATTGTATTTTAGTTATGTATATTTTCCTTCGTATTCTCTAAACCTTTACGCGAAAGTAAAATTCACCGTGCAATATTCTCATAAATCAGTTCAATAGACGTTCAATAGGTACTATAGGTTCATGAAGGGGTTCAATTTGGTCTTGTAGCAGCTTAGTAGAATCAAAAATAGGTAGAGTAAGTTCATGAATCAATGTAAAACCTACTAAACTTACCACAATATAGGATATAAAAGATATAAAACCTTATCAGAAACAATTTGCTTGCCTGATTGCTTTTGCAGGTTAATCATTTCGCTGTATAGTTTCTTTATGCGATAATAGATTGTATAAAAATTCTATCAATTGAAATTTCTGATTGTCTTTTTGAAAAAGTTCAAATAATACATCTTGTGCTAGATTAAACCTTCGGATCACGGTCAATACGAAAGCTAACACCTATGGTGCTATGGCTAACACCTGTTATTTGTTATATCCTAATAAATATTTGAACATGCTTGTAGAGGATTTATTGTTATAACTTTAAATAGTTTTCCTCATTCTTTTTACTCTTTCTCTTTATTTCAAAAGATTTCAGCTCTTGTTATCTGAATTGTATGTTAATGAACATCAATAATCCGATTTGAATACAATGATAATATAAAGCAGGTAGCTGGTATTAATAAAAAAGTAACAGTGAAGCATATCATATTACTACATATATTTATCATCACTATATATATTGTTTCAGTTCAGTTCAGTATATTATTATTATTATATATATTGTTTCAGTATTAGACATTTATTTGTTAATTGTTTCTTCTGACAAGATTAGCTAAATTTTTCTTCCATGTTAATCACATTGCTTCTAATCCCACGAAACGTATTGTTGATTTACTTCTCTAAAACGAATTTTTTTGCAAATAAGAGTAACGAAATAAGATTCTAATCAATAGTTCCACTCGCTTTTAATTAAAAATGCTAAATTGTTGTAAGCTGGTTATGTTGAATTCCAAAAAAAAAGCTTTTTTTTTTTTTTTTTTTTTTTTTTTTTTTTTTTAAATATTTTGTATTATCACTGGAAAGCATACGAGTTACTGGAGAGCAAAAACAGTGCCAGTTTTTGACAAGAAAAGAATGAATGCAATTGATTACATGATAAACAATATTAGTATTTTAAGATTAAAATAAAAGCAAAAGATGTGAAATATTAAAGTAAACAACAATATTTTGTTCGGATATTAAAATTAAAAATCAAAAGACAATTCATTCAGTTAAATATATCTTAAGAGACGTGGAGCTAAAATAAAAATGGCGGTAAAATGAAAAAAAAATTACATATTAATTTACTAGGGAAAAAATAGCTAAAGTACATAAGGTCCTTTGCTTTTAATATTAATGTATCAAATATAGTATACATTTAAAGATAATATTTGAAAAAGTGTTTGGTAAATCTAGCAGTAATTTAATTATATATGTATTTAATTTTATTCTGAATAATTTATGGAATTCGGTGACATCGGTAACCTAGTAGTCATGGTCGCGGACTCAAGGCAGGGAGTTTTCGTCGAGTCGTGGATTCGAGCCAGAATGCCATTGTGATACGCCGTGTAGCAGGGATTGAAGCACGTTAAATCTGCTGTGACTCAAAGACTTCCCAATGCCGTGGCGTGAAAGTTTAGAGAGGGAGGAACCTGCTCATGGGTTTTCCTCGTCATTTGACCGAGGTTCAAAATCATAGGGTCCGTCGCCAATAGTCCTCATGTTGCTTCTCAGTGTGACGTTAATGAACAATCACATCACATAACATCACTATATATGGAATTCCAACAGAACAAAAATTTCTCATACATTTGTGTTATATTAAATTATGACTGTTTCATTTTCAAATAAGTTTAAAAAAAAATCAGTTATATTTGCTATCAATACAATAAGGGAATATACTTGTATTTTTCAATTGCTAAAAGATGCCACTGAATAAAACTGAAACATTGAAAAATAGAGCTAATCAAAGACACTTTAGTTACTTCTTAGAAAACGGTCTCTTTTGGGAGTAATTATATTAGAAAAATGAAATTGGTATTTACAGAATGTGTGACTATTTGAAAGCAAAATAATAAAAGAAGCGACGTTTTATTAATCATTAAAGTAATAGAAGAAATAAAATTATTAGGAAAAGAATCAAAATTCCTCCTCAGAGAGGTGTTTGTTACCATTTTTGCTATTGCTTGGAAAAATCACCATAAACAATTGTTTCAAACTCGTGATCTTTTGAGATAAATCGAACGTATTAACAGCCATTTAATAGATCGATTTTTCAGTTTTACTATAGTTTATAACATGTCGTCATCTATTGGAGGGAAGGGGAAAAAACTACAATTCCTCAGTACGTCTCACAGACAGCAACGTAATAATGGACTTGAAATGTGCAGCCGGCTTGAGTAAGCCAATGTGTTAATGTCTCAGTTACCTCATACCATGCAGTTGATTTGGATGGGGAAATTTCAAGTTTTGTGTAATATCTAACTCAGTGCCGTACCTTTTCTGGAAGCGTTCCGACTTGCCTGAATTTCTAGAATATTCAGTACTCATTTGTTTTGTAATATTATCATCCCTTTCCTACAATAAAGGTAAATGATATGTGAACATTCTGAGATTTAATTTGTCGAAACCAAACCAGCATTGAAGTGTCTAGATTTTCGTCTTTCCCCCTTCTCGTATGATTGCTCTCAGGCTGCACACAAACATTGAGTAATTTAATCTGTAATTTTAATTATCGTACTCAATATAGAGTTAACATTGTCAAAATCTTTAGGGATTTTTATTTTCAGTGTCTGTTTTTTATTAACTATGTTAAGGAGCTCAAGTTTCACTTAAAGTAAAGTAGCAATTTGTTTTCGTCTCGATTCCTCTTATACACATAAAAAGTTTATTTATTTGAAGTACAAAAACTAAATTGAAATTCACCGACTTTTACCTAAACTTCACTGATTTTAGCCCAAATTTCATTAATTTCCTCTTAAAAATGACCAATTTAGACACACAAGTCACTGAATTCGAACGGATCAGTAGGGATCAAAATGTTTTAAGTGAGGAGACTACAATTTAATCAAGTTCGTTCGCGATGCCCCTAACCTTCCGACAAGTATACCTGTAACACATGGATCAATAAGTCCCGAGACGGTGCGGTCGCTTTCTTGCGATTTCCTCCTTCAAACGCACCAGCAAGTCAATATAATAATCACTGTTGATCGATTTACCTTTTTAGAAGTAGTCAATGAAAATCACGCCATGCGTATCCCAAAAAACTGACGCCCTGACTTTGCCAGCTGACTGCTGCGTTTTCGGACGGCTTTCGCCAGCTGTGCGCCACTCAGATGACTGCCGCTTCGACTCTGGAGTGTAGTGATGTATCCATGTTTCGTCCATGGTCACGTAGCGAAGCAAGAAATCTTTTTGTTGCGAGTAAATAGCGATAAACAGCTTTCTGAATCATCGACTCGTTGCTGTTTTTGTTCCATCGAAAGCAATCGCGGCACCCACTTGGAAAAAACCTTTTTCATGCTCAATTTTTCATGAAGGATAGTAAATACACTTCCATATGATATCTGTGTCATCTCAGCAATCTCACGGAGCTTCACTTTACGATCTTTCATTAATAATTTTTGTCACTTCACTCACATTTTCCGGTGTAACGGCTTCCACAGGTCTACCCGAGCGTTCCGCGTCATTTGTGTCGGTACGACCACGTTTAAACTCGGCAAACCACCGACAAATCGTTGCTTTTGATGGACAAGAGTCCGGGTAACATTTTTCAATCCATTGTTTCGCTTGCACGGTGTTTTTACCCATTAAAAAACAATGTTTTATCAGAACACGAAACTCGGTTTTTTCCATTTTTTAAACAAACTACAAAACGACTTTACTCCAACCTCGATAACTCAGCTGTTTCTGGTCCGATCGACTTAAAATTTTGACACGTTTCAAGCAAAGGTTAGTACTCTAGAAAGACCTGGTTACTGGTTTACTACGAGCGCCATCTCTGGGTTAGTCTCGGGAGTTATTGATCCATGTGTTAAAAAGCAGCTGTTGTGACCCTTGTAAAATGTCGTAGGGTATTTTTAGATTCAAGACTTGCTCTTACAATAGTCGAATTTCTAGAGAAATATACCCGTTGTACGTTGCATCACAACTTTCAGGAGCCTCTTGTTTTCCGTCAGAGTAATCAGGAACGAATAGCTGAAATATTAATTTCATTTATCCAAACGACAGAAAAGATTACGTCCTTATTTTGTGCAGTCTAATAAAAAACATAAGCTTAAAAATGTGGGAATAAAAAAAATCTTTTCGTGTTAATTTATTTTCAGTACAATTTTTCAAATTACATAGTATTTTATTGAGACCACAGTATTTTTTCATATGGATGCATTTTTCGTGTTTAACGTTTTTCACAGTGCATGAATGTATAATGAATTATTTATTAGAAAGGGATACCATTACCATTGGCGTTTCCTGAATATGTTTTGGAACTTATGTTCGGATTCAAGTGCAATTTGAATCATGGGATATTTAGACAATTCTCTATCTAATTATGCAACAAAATGGGATTCCGTAATGGAAAAAAATTCTTTTTTAAAAGCTAATTAATTATATTAATTAAATTATGAATTTATCCGTTAACAACAAGTCATAATTTAGCACCCTTTGAACCTTTGACATTGACACCAGTTTTGTCCAGCCGCGATAACAATCGCAAAAATTATTAAGGGTATACCCCCTTTTGACGACTGTACGATAATTTAATACCGAATCCATTAAAAAAATTAGGATATTTTTTTGATTTTTTCTCCTAACTAAAAAGAATGCTTCTCAATAATTTAACTAATACAAACTACTTCTGTTGGAAATCTGTTAGCATCATTTTAAAAACAGCGAAATAATTTAAATGAGTTTGAGATTGAATGATTGGTTAATTTTTCATCGGATATAGAGTAACAAAGGCTATAAACTCCTTGAAAACATCATTTTTAATTTAATAGATATCAATGAATTTCATCCCCTACAAGAGCGCTCTGAATTCATGTGTATTAGATACTGCATCTTCCAAAAGCTCCCCGAAAGTGACAGCAGTGTGGATCTATCTAGAGTATATCCAGAGGTGATTTCTATGGGATACGTATTTACGACAGGTAAATGTTATAAATTGTTCATAAGGTTGCATGTATTATGTATTACATTATCATGTAAACTGAATTTAAGTGAAGTGTGTAAGTGAGTCAAGTCAAGAGTAAAACAAGTTAAATTTGAAAGGTCAAGGTGTTATGACCATTTTACTCATAATTCGAGGGCTTAGGTATTTCCTCTCTTCTTCATTTTGTCCAAATAAACGTTATATTTGTGTTTGGGATGTTACCTAAGATATCAAAATATTAGTTTAAATGAAATTTTCCATTATTTCTTTTCATTGTCATTGAAAATATTATTATTGATGTCTTCTGGGGCAATCCATTCGATGTAAGCATTGAGCTCCGTTATCTATCTTACTAAATTGTCTGCCTGTTTATTCCGAAAATTTTTGAATGTCCCATAATCCAAAGTGATATCATTTGATTATTAAAATGTTATTGAAATAAAAATCTTGTTTGCTAATTTTGTGGTTGAATATTGTAATTTTGAAGTGCATATAGCATAAAGTAGATATCGGACAAAATTAACAGAGTTTAGTTTAATTTAGTTAGATCATCTAAGTCTTGGAATATGGTTAGTTCTGTCGTAAAAATAGATTTAATTTGATTTATTCTGAAAGATAAAGAGGTATTTTTCATGATAGCTTCCATAGACTTTAATAATATGGCTTTTAAGGGGCAGCTATAAAGGAAAAATTCCGGAAACTATAATTTACTATTTCATGAAACAATTTGTATATGACAGGCAATCCTTGTCTTGAAAGCCAAATTCGCTAGTACATACTCGTATTTTGAAGGAAGATGAGTGAAATGCATCAATCTGGGGCTTGACATAATTTGAATTGTCTTCTTTGATTATTCGTATACAGACTATTCTTAAAATGAGACCCATACTTTATTACTGTTATCAATTCCTCTATTTAAATATCAAAAACATAAAACAGACACTTCTTTACTAATTACTGAAATTAGAAGTCAGAAAAAATGAATGTATATTTAGTTTAAAGAATAATTCAACGTAAAACTATGGATTTATAAATATAAAAAGTTGAAAGAAATTAAAATCTATGATGATTTCTTTTTTTCAATCTCTTCGTAACTTAATTTTATAACAATACGAAATAGAATTTTTTTCCCAGTGACTCAAATTCTCTCCAAAATGTAAAATTATCCAAGAAATCCTTTATTATCGTTATTTTCGAGCTGTCGTTATCCAGTATTTGCATGTATACTCCTAATTTTAAGTTAAAAAGCCTGATGTAAGTTATGCAAGCAATTGAGCTGCAATGAATTTGAAAATTTATTGAATTTCAAAACTGTGACATTTTAAACCACAAAATTTGAACAATTATTTAACATGGAATATGGATCAAAATGAAAAGCATCACCCAAAAGTTACGATTTAAATGTAAATTTAGGACTAACTTGTACACATGAAACATTCAAATATTATTGGATATGGATTTTGATGTAACATAGATTAAACATTCAATGTTAAGTATTATCTACAATTCTAATCGAAATGTGTTGATCTCTACAGATAAACTCAGGAAAACCCAATCATGAAACCATTAGTGTATTTCACTAAAATCCGATGACATTGGGTTGTCAATAATAAATTTTTTATTGATGTCTAAGAATAATCCATTCGTACTCTTTGCTATTTACTCGTATGAATTTATTCTAAATCATTAAATTCACAGGTAAACACAAAACAGAAGATCACACCCTTGAAAATTTCCAAAACTAATATTGAATCTGCTCCAAGGTATGTTTATTTGCTTTCTTTCAATGAATCGTCATTGTATGCAAATTAAAAGTATACTACTCAATAAAAAGTAACTCGCGTGAAGATATTTGTACTTATAACTGAACAACATAATAACTATACATTAAAACATATTTACAGGAAAGCTGCAAGTATAAAAATGTTTACCCCGATTAAAATAAGTATTGTAAAATCTGAACGAATTTTTACAGAACAATAGAATAAATGGCATAATTACGTATAAATTTAAATAATTATGTGTAAATTTTAACACCAACAATAGTTTACGTGTGAAAATATGATACATTTTGTCATGAACCATATATTTCAAGTACATTTCCGCATTTTGATGCGTTTTTATAGCTTGCTGGTTAGGAGAATTTTGCAGAACATTCTGCTACCAAGGCACAATCGCAAAGTTTGATACAATTGCTTCCTGAAAAAAATGAAATTCTTTATAGGAGTATTTTGGTCGATGTATCAGTTGCTGTTAATTGCAAATCAGGTTAATTGTGGTGCAAAAAAGGATTTTTTCAAATGTATAATGACACACTTATGTGATTGTGGTATGTATATATATATGTTTGAGCCCTTTCTTCTTTTTGCAAAAAACAAAGTATTTACTCACCAGGGTAGGCCAAAAGTCACTTTACATTTTTAAATTAATAGGATTTTAATAATGTTTTATAACGGTATATATTTATTCTCGCGTTATGCATTTTTTGGAAATGTTTTTTAACTAGGTATGGAGTATAGTATCTCTTACACGAGCACCAGTGTTCAATTTGCAGCTTCTGCCTCTTACCACCATATCTCATTCTTTATCTTTTGAATTTCTGAAATGCCGTTGTTTTGATGGGAGCAATAGTTTTGGATTATATAGATCTTAAAGGATCCCCTGGGGGAAATCTGATGTAGTCTTCAAGAGGACGTGAGGACTCATCCTAAATTCTTGGAAATGACAGCGAATCCAGGATTTTCAACAATTCTTTTCACAATACTTTAAGTGTCTACTGCAGCCTAATGGTCCTGATCACAAACTCGGGGCTGGAGTCTTTTTCATAGGGTCTTGGGATAGAGTGCTGATGCCCCTATAGATCGTTGTGTAGAGGGTTGATACTCATTAAATCTGTTCTGGTCCTAAGTTCTTCCATTGGAATTGTGTGGAAGTTTGATGCTGACAACTACTGTGTAATCTTCGTTACTAGACTGAGGTTCAAAATTACGAGGTCTATTGCAAATAGTCCTAGTATTGCATCTAAGAGGAATCAATCCACGCGTTAAATATTCATCTGGACGCTAGTCGAGAGGGGTCTTCTCCTTCTTGCATTATCTCACACCCGTTATGTGTTTAATATAGACCAATTTCTTAGGCCTAGAAGTATGTCTTTTTGAATAAAATGACTCATACATCCTATGGGTATGAACAAGGGGACCGTTTTTGAATAATAGCATTAGATAATTTTCATATGTTGCTCAGTTGTGCATTTTTCCATTACTAAAATCCCAAGCTTTGACTTTAAGATTATGATAACAAACCAAAATATATTAACGTTCGCAAAGGTTTTTCACGTCTTAAATTGTAAAGGGACTTTTGAATCACACTGCAAAATTAATTTTTTTTAATCAAATAATTAAATGTATGAGTTATCTAGACATATTTTTTTAAATTTCGTCAAATGGTTTAAAAATGCTTTTGTGTAAATCAAAAATATTCCCTAAATCATTTTTTCAATTTCTTGCTGAAAGTAGATATGCAGGGTGTTTCGAAACTCAAGGGCAAAAATTTAAGGGATGATAGAAAACATCTGAACTAGCAATTGCAATTTTTATCGCACAATGAACAGGAGGAGAGCAAGCGCTGAACTGCTGGACGGCACTGTAGTGAAAACCATAAAACTCGAGTTTTCTTTCACATCATCATTTCTACTTTGGATTTCAGGCGGCAGGGCCTTTTCCTGATTATTGTACGTCTCCAAGCCTTAATTTCACAGTACTGTTGTAATTCTAGAATTCTTCGGATGGGAAATCTCTTACAAGGACAAGGAACTAAAACATTTCTTTTTTTTCAGTTACACGGCATATTTTTAAAAAAGTAAATGTGTGTTTAAATTAGATTAGCGTGTATTTATATAAGTTTCTTGAATGAAACTGCAGTGATTTACAACAGAAGCAATTAAATTTTTTTCATATTTATTCACTAACTTTAAACTACTCATGATTTACAATTATTTACGATAACAAGAACATTTCATGTTCGGAGACATTTTACGCTACCTGCTTTCGAGTCCCAACTCTTGCAAACACTATGTGCATGCGCTCAAAGAACAAATTATATTTGATACGCATGCTTATAAGCAATTCTATTTCACTTGAAAAAGATACTAATTTATTAAATGATTGTTTTAACGTCTCACACTGAGGAGTAACATGAGGGTATTAGCAATGGAACTAGTAAATTTGAACCTCAGTCTAGAGAAGAGGACAACATCTATATATATATATATATATATATATATATATATATATATATATATAT
>BMAW01038410.1:0-30643 GCA_019974015.1 Nephila pilipes | reverse complement strand
ATATATATATATATATATATATATATATATATATATATATATATAAGTGCCACCTCTCTCTCCAAACTTCCATACAACTGCCACGTGAAGACTTGGAGTCTCGACAGAACCACGTTATAGGAATCAAACCCACAATTCGATGAAAACAAAGCCGGCTGTGAGTTCGCAAACATAATCATTAGGTTGCAACGAGGTTAGGATAGTGCAATATCTTCCGTATCGAAAAGATGCCTTTCAGAAAGGTGTATAGAATTTTCTATAAAAAAGGAATAAAATAATTATCTATTATTGATGATCTGATTTAATTAATTTCATCTGATCTAATTAATTGATCTAGAATTAATTTGAATTCAGATCTATGTCAGATCTGAATTAAAATTAATTCTGTAATTCCAGATTTATTTAGATGGACATTCTCTCATAGGACGACGAAAGTATGACATTCTTTAATCTTGTATTTTACGAAGAGTATCATAGGCGAGTTGAGAAGTGAAGACAAAATAATTTAGAAGAAAAAGATAACATATATGCGTTACAGCTGAATCTCTTAATATTTCGTATATGGAGTAAGGGAACACAGTACTTTAAAAAGGACCAAATTATCGGAATAAGATTTCATTAATTTATTTTAATTGTATGACTTTCTGAATATATGTACAAAATTTCATAACATTAGCTATATCATATAAACTCATGATAACAGTGTGCTAAAAAAAAATCATTTCATTGACTTTCTAAGTTTTTAAATTGTTTTTTTTTTTTTCAACTTTTTTTTTATTTTTAATAATAGTCAAGCACTCAAAATGCTAACCCTTTCTTTTTGTAACCAATATAAAGTTTTGAAAGTTGTTCCTAAATGTTTTATACATAATATGTTTGTTAATTCTATGCATGGAACAATGATTTAGATAAACAATTATTTTTAAAAAAAAAAAAATTCTACGCGTTTAGATAAAGCTGGTTTTCTTAACTGTCTTTCGTAGTATTTGAAAAAAAATTTCTTTAACTATAAATCATTTTAGTACAACTAAGCCCACGCGTAGAATTGGGAGACACACTTCTAAGAAATTGATTAAAAAGTTGTTAAAAAATATTACAATTTACATACGTAGTAGGAGTTTAAAAATATCGAAATACACTACTGGCCATTTGTGTTAATGCCCGTGGTTCTATTTTTTCTTCGAGTCCTGCGAAACGCGTTTCATTTCAACAGGATAATAAACGAACGCTCGTTGCAAGTATTGTACGAACCTTCCTTGATAGAGAAAATGTTCGACTGTTGCCCTGGCCAGCCCATCATCAAGGTCTCTCACGAATAGAAAATGTCTGGTTAATAGTTGCCGCGCGACTGATTTGTCACCACATGCCAGTCACTGAAGTCGATGAACTGTGACAGCGAGTTAAAGCTGCATGGCAGCTGTGCCTGTACATACCAACCAATCTCTGTTTGGCACAATGTCCAGATGTATAAGAACTATTATTCCTTCCACAGGTCTTTATTCTGGGTACTGATTTCTCAGGATCTAAGATTCCAAATTCCTTGAAAATTTAATCACTTGTTATTGTGTAATATATTTGTCTAATAAATATCATTTTGATATTAGCATTCTTTTTCTTGGTGTAGAATTTTAATGGCAAGTAGTGTATTTTTGTAAAAATGAAATTTTAAATAATTTTTTGTTTGAAAATGAAATTTTCCTTTCAGGAATGCTTGTTTTATATGGGGTCAAATAGGGCGAACAAAAACATTTTCTCCTAAATAACTAATTTTTTTTAAAAAAAAAGTTGGCAATAGGATACTGTGCCCCTTAAATCCTCATAAAGGTACAATGGGAGTCGGTAGATGTTCCTATTTGGGGAAAGTGGTAACAGTTTAATACATCAATCTTTCTTTAGATTGTTTAATGCTCCCTATTACTGTGAATACGGTAGCCTAATGGTCATTAACGCGGTCTCGCGACCGGTGTTTGTTTCCGTCGAGTCGTGGGTTCGAGCCCTGATATAACTAAAGATCCGCCGCTTAGCGGGGCTGTTGACGTTAAATCTGATAGGGGTCCCAAGACCTCCCATTGACGTGGTGTGGAAACTTGGAGAGGGAGGTGCTAGCTCTGGTATCGTCCTCATCACTTGACCAAGGTTCAAAATTAAAAAGTTTGCTGCCAGTAACCCTCATTTTGCTTCAAAGCGTGACGTTGATAAACAATCACGCTTCCAAATTATTTCTTTATCTTGTCATCACTAAACTTATTAAAAGAATCACAAAAATTATCCTGTCAAATTAATAAAGAGTTCAACAAACCAACTTGTTTTTAATCTGGTTATGAATATTTAAAGTTCGTTCCTTTTCCTAATCTCTCTGTGGCAATCAGTCCCTATAAGGTTTTGATTTAAAGTTTAAAATAATAAATTGATATGAATAATGAAAATGATGGATCGATTCCTTAACCTTAATTAAGATCTTGTTATCTACAATCCGAGAACTTCTCAAGTTTGACAAAACATTTGCTTTCCTTCGTTTATAGTTTTAACTCCATTTCTAACGACTGCTCTTCATTATTTTACTCTCATACCATATCTGAATAAAATATATTAAGTAGTATTGTCTGACTCCAATTGAAAACATGCAAGAACAAACCAAAATATTTCATATATATATATGTGTGTGTGTGTGTGTGTGTGTGTGTGTGTGTGTGTGTGTGTGCGCGCGCGCTTGCGTGTGTGTGTGTACGCGTGTGTATGTGTATAAAGTCTCTCTCTCTTAGATATCAATTCTAAATCAGGATCAACTAGTAATTTCCTATCTTACCTTGATTGAATCACTTCTAACAAACAGCTGATTCTCATCTTATACTACAAATAGAATTGTTTCAATCCACAAAACAAAAGAAAGAGTTTTAAGCTAAATTGTAAATCTCTGTCAGCCAGTCGTTATCCTCTATCTCCCTTTATTTTACTTCAATTCTATTTCATTTATATATCCTTATTTCTAATTAAATTACTTAATCACGTTTCATTTAGGTTGAGTAGAAATTCTAATTTTTTGCAATTCAAATTATTATAAAGTTCCCGGGGTTTGTGAACAGAATTTGAGAATAGCCCTCTTAACTACTAAATAATGTTCTACCCTTCAGTGATAAATTTTTCGCTTCTTTATTGTGGATTTCCTCAATTATATTCATTACACTTCTCTAAATATAAACCAATCTACATAAGTCACGTTTCTCCTTCTAGGAAAAATTTTGAATTCGAGGGACATCATAAAGAGAAAGATCCCGTAAGTGTTAGTTGATAGGAAAATTGGACACGTCCCAACCGCGTCAAAGAACCCCGTTATATACTAAACATGAAAATGCAATATACTTCTATTTGTGTATTTCAAAAGGAAACTGCGGGATATGGAGAAACAAGAAGAATCGGTGGAATGGAATAAAATCACTAATAAAGTGTGAAATTGAAAATAAAAACAACCTCGAAACTTATAAAAATTGTGTTATAAATGACTAATAATTAGTGTCTCTGAGTAGAGAGTAAAAACACTGTGTAATCAGTCTTTTTTTTTTTTTTTTCTTCTTCTTCTTCTTCTTTTTTTCAGGTTTTTACGACGAATACCAAATATGTTGGATGTCGGCTCCGGAACATGTAAGTTCGATTTTCAACAAGATAGTTATATTGTGGAGTACAGTTGGATGATAAAGAAGTGGACTGCTGGAATTTTAAAAACAAAAATTGAATCTCCTAATTTTATTTTAACGTGTGCCAACATTTATTTATTTATTTTCTGTTAAAAGTTCCCAAAATGGTAGAATTATTTAAAACTTCCTTGTTCCACCGAAACAATTATAATCAAGAAAAGAAAATATATTTTTTAAAATTCCTATTAATTTTATTTTCACAAACAAAACATTCCAAAACCGGTGCCAATGTTAACAACTAGAAGAATAAATACAAACGATTCTGTCATATAAATCACTTATCAAATAAAATATTAAAGTAAGAGCAAATGATAAATTATTAAAGTAGACAATAATATTCTGCTCGAATATTAAACTAAAAGCTGACGATGAAAGATATTGAATTAAATATATCTTATCGGTGTAAACATACCATAAGCAAATTAACTATAATTAGTATAATGTATCATAATATATTTTTGTTGGTGTCATTTTCTCAAAACAACATGTTATCACATGTTAATATAATAGATTAAAAATTATTTTATATAAAAATTTACAGCACGTCGGAAAAATATTTTAATTTTTCTTATATGGAACTCGTTTTGGATCTTATTTGTGCTTAGCATAAGCCTAACTCAGAATTCGACAGCCTACATGTTTATGAGGACACAAGAAAATCGCTTTCTCTCCGAAAAAAATTAGGTAATCTATAGCGAAAATATCCTAATCACTAAAATGATTTTAAGATTAGTAATTAAATAAGAGTATATTAGAATATTAAATGTCTATATGATGTTTTCATGTTGAAATAGAAAACGAAACAAAAACCAGATCTATGAACAAATGTACAATGCCTGTTAGGAGAACCTTCATTTAATGATGGTAACCTCAAATCGAAAAATTTTTAAGTGAGTTTTCAAAAAAAAAAAAAAAAAAAAAAAAAAAAGAAAAAAAACAAAAAAGGAAAAATTTTTTATTTCTCATTTAACATTTTTTGATTGCTTTAATGTTTATTTGTTTATTTGCCCTCCTCCATGGGATTATTGTTTCATACCACGACAAATTAGTCACCTGAGCAATTTAAAAAATGTTTTATGGATACCTTTTCTAGTCAAAATAATTGAAAGAACAGATGAGTAAGTGAATAAATGAATGAATCAGTCAATCAATCTATCAGATTTCTATTCCGTTGCCAGGTTATCGCTTGAGCTTTAATTCTAATAATCATTTGAATAACTGAATAATTATTTTCAAAAAGTTAGCACCTTTAAAGGCTAAATCTGTTCTCGGCAAAACTTTGCATGGAAG
This sequence comes from Nephila pilipes, assembly GCA_019974015.1. Lineage (NCBI taxonomy): Eukaryota > Metazoa > Arthropoda > Arachnida > Araneae > Nephilidae > Nephila > Nephila pilipes. Next base: position 25,661 of record BMAW01038410.1, on the reverse strand, counting down.
TAAATAACTGCTATGAAAGGATTTGGTGCTTTTCCGTTCCGTCGGCGCAAATCTCGACAAGCAGACTTTATTGGCGATAACCCACAGTATATACGTATTCTGTTTGGCGTCGTTTGTATCATCTGTGGCGACTTTATCGCTTGCGCCGGCGAAATGGAAAAGTACCAAGGATTTATTTGGTTTCAGGATACCATACAATGACCCACAGTACCGTAAAGTTTTAATTATTACTAAAACAATTAAGATAGAAACTTAATTTTATTAATTATACTTAAGATTTTTCTACATAGTCGCACCATCTAGAGTTATGCATTTCTCCCAGCGTTTATAGACGTTTCGAAGGCCGTTATTGTAAATCTCAGCAGATTAAATTCTATGTTCTCTAAACCGCAGGTTACTTCATTCTGCGACTTCTTGACCCAAAAAAATCGACGTTAATAGCTGTTATATGCAACATTTTATACATAAAGATCAGTTAACAAGTAGATTAAATTTTATCCAGATAACTCTGTTATATGTAAGTAATAATAACAGCTTGACGATATCCTACTTATTTGTAGATTTTATTTTATTTTAATTTATTTCACAAATGCAAAAAAAAAAAAAAAAAATTTTTGACGAAAATATTAAAAAAAAACTGCTAAAACTGTTTTTTTTCTACCAGACGCCTAAAGAAATAATTGTTTGTTTTTTAGGTAATCGCCATAGGTACGGGGGTTGTAAATCAGTATCTGGACGTAAACACCACTGCTGCTGAAGGCTTGGCTCCTTTTTATCGGGCTATGTGCCCTGACCGGGATAATGAAATAGTAAGTGGCGTACTTCACTCGTACTTTGCAATTAAAAACAACTATTTTGATATTAAAGGATCCTTCAATGAAATAGCCTAGGAAAATAAGAAATTTTACCAAGTTACGCAGTCATCTGTCCAATAAATACGGAAACTGGTCCAATAGTTCGATGTTGCCTTTGTGAGTTGTTATATCCTCTTAGTAGCATGTCAACCACGTTCTAATCACTCGTCAGTACTTTCCAACCATGGTGCCCCACTTGAGAGTTGTAGTTGATACTGGTGTTTTTTGTTCGTGTTTTTACCTAACTTCGATATTGGAAATTGATGCGATTACCGAACAAGGACTAAACAACAAAGTTTTGATAAAACTTGGGGAAAGTTCTCTAGAAATTCATAAGATGTTCACGACTGTTTATGGGGATAATACGCTGAGAAAGAACTGCTTTTTCCATGTGGATTAAATGTTTCAGTGAGTGCCATGAAGTTTGCAAGAGTGATTCAAAACTTGGTTACCTTCGATCTCCGTTGCTGAGGCAAACATTGAATGTGCTGTGATGTGGAGCTATAACTGATTTTCTCTTCACTAACCTCAGGGATTTTATATTAACTTGAATTGTATAAAATTACAATTTCTTCGAGATCAAAATGAAACGTGATTACGTAACTTATATGAAGATAGAAGTTAAGTGAATTGGAGATAATGATATATAAATGAAATAGATGGAAAGGAAAATAAAGGGAGATAGAGAATAACGACTCACTGACAGAGATTTATAATTAAGATTGAAAGTATTTAATTAGGTTGTGTATTGAATCGAATTCTATTTGAAATACTGAAATAAGAATCAACTGTATGTAAGAACTGATTGAATCAAATGAGGGAATTGGTAAGCTAAGAATGTATTAGTTGATCCTAATTTAGACTTAATAAGTTAATTGAGATTCGGGATGGAGATACAAAACTATTTGTTAGGGACTATTAATAAAATATTTTGTTTTGTCTTCACGTATCTTTATCTTCAACTAAGATACGGCGCAAGAGCAGAGTATTTCAAGTCGTGACTGTGAAAAGGATTATCGTCCTTGCCAATCGGCGAATCATAGTTCAAACGATCCCTATCGAAATAAATTTTACGAAATCGTCTGTGCGTACGATTCTACGTGGAAATTTTGAGGAATCTTTTGCATCGAGTGCGGCCAAATTTATGTCATGAAGAAAGATGACTTCAAACACAACAATGTCTCTTCACATTCACTAGTGTTTGTTCCCTTTTTTCTGGGCACAGGCGAGGGCACCACTGTGACGATAATTAGTTTATAAAAAGAGAAATGATGAGGCAACTGAAAAGTTAAACTCCCGAAGACACCGCTGGAATGTATTAAAAAATTAACACAACCATGGGACAAGTGCAGGGCTTCAAATGAAATGCCCTTTGAAGAGGATAAATTTGTTTCACTTAAGATCTAGTTTTATAAAGTAATCATTGTTACAGTTCGCGTATCTATTGGACAAACTACTTATGCTGTCATATTCATCATATCACATTTATTATTGACAATTTAAAATTTGCTAGTATCACTTTTCTCTGTGAATTTTTCATCCAGAAATTTGCTTGGAATTTGTTTTATTGCTGCCATCTTTTCGTTCGCTGGATTATTACAGATAATAGGTTAAAATAACTAAGAGAAATTAAATCAGAATGTTTAGAAATTAGAAGTAGTTCAGGGCCAACGCCAGTGATTCTGATCCTCTCTTCCTCCAGACAATATTCGTACATTTTATGGGGAAAACGTTTCAAAAATCAATTAAGAAAATTTTTCCGAAATCTCTGATCCAGTTATAATTCAAAATTCTTACTTATGTATTTAATTGCCTTTTTGTTTGTACCATTTTATGTTGCTCTTCATATTTTCGTCAATAAAATTGACATTTAATTACGTTACTATGCTCAGATATTCGACTGAGAAGTAAAGCTTTTTTTTTTCATTTGCAAAATACAGAAGGACATCTTCCTCATATATATACATATAATTTTTACTCTCAATAAATTAAAAGTTATTTATGTTTCCTGGGAGAAAAAAATATGACAATAATATAGCAAACGTCTCCAAGAATAGGATCAAAATGTTGTATATGTGGTAGTTAAATTTTTATGTAATATATGTGGGGGTATATGGGGCTGTTAAATATTTGGCAGGCAATGCATGCTTTCTTAAAAAATTAATAACGCAAAGGTCAAAAATGTTTTCCTCGATGGTTTTGTTTTTCCTGATTCAAATGTAAAAACTCGAAAATAGGAACAATCTTTTCTTGTATCTGTGTTATCTTTCAAATTTTCATTCATTGTAAGTTGCGCTTTTAGTTTAGAAGCAACATTTATTTAAAATTTTGGTACAGAAAAGTATATATTTCTTTCTTCGAAATACATTTTCGATGTCCCTACTTATCTTATTATTTTTCAATTTATTGCACATTAAGCAATAGATCCTTCGTTAAGATTGTTTTTAAAACCTTTGCAAACTATGATTCCTTATTAATAAACTTTTTATTCCTTTCCGAATCCAAAAATGGCTTAAAAGGCAATATATATATTCATTTATTGCCACCTCATTAAGTTATTGTACATTTATTCATTACATTTTTTTTAAAAAAAAAAGTAATTTTGGTGTTCAAAGAGCTATATATCTAAGAAGTAAGATCTTATTTTCAAATTTTAACATTTTTGGTTTCATTTTGACGAATTTGAGCTTTTCTTTCGCTTTTCTCCTTATAGTTTTGATTACTTTCGGAATATATTGACGTAACTTACAAAAAAATTTATTGAAGCAATTTCTAATGAACTTGTTCACAAAATGTATTACTCTTTCCATTTAAATAATTTCACACATTAAGGATTTCTGCAATAAAGTGTGATACTTAAAAATTATTTTGAATAAAAAGAAGTTAAAGTCCAATGCTAATTTTCCTAATGCATTGTGTTAGGACATTAAAATATTCTATCTCTTAATAAAAACTATTCAAATAAGTTGATATAACAATTCTGATTTCTGCCAATAAAACATCATGAAATTACAATTTTGTGTGTGGTGATTTAAATAAGACTCTTTTGCATCATTATCTTTTTTTATTCTGTGAATATTCTGGTATTATTAGACTTGATCCAATGAAAAATTATTTATTTTTACAGTATTATAAAATATACAGAGAAGCTGAAGACCGTATGAAAGCAGAAGAGGTAAAGTATCACTTAAGAGTATTTTTTTAAACAAAAGAAAACTATATAGTTTATTCTTTATCAAAATACTTTGTAGCAGACGACATGTTGTGTAGTTATATATCCATTGTTCAGAAGCTATTTGTTTCAATAGCGTATTTTTTAAGTAAGTATCGTTTCGATATTAAATAATTCGAGATAAAAACCAACGTTTTTAAAAACAACGCTTTTATATGGTGGCAAAGTTTACTAAAGAAAATTATTAAAATATTAGTTAAAACTGGTCACAAATATCTAAATATTGCATTCTTAGGCAAGTAAGAACGGTTCTCAAAGTTTAAGAGCTCTAGCTTGATGGGAAGTTGGTTAAATTAAAAATAGAAAATTTGATGACAAACTGATACACACACAGACAGACACACACTAAGTGAAATGAAATACATAAAGACGTTAAAACTAACTAAAATTAATTAATTCATCCGGTAAATTAAATGGTTGGAATGCAGTTTAACCCAACCACCCTTGGCGACAAGAATTATTTGGCGGTATTTTGCCAAATGTGGCTACCCTGGTCCGTTTTACTGACTTAACGTTCAGCCAAAAATAAATCGCCAAGTTTGGTGCTAATTTTTGAAATCACGCCAAGTGGGTGGGCTAAACTGCATTATTAGAGAAAATATTAGTTAAAACTTGTCGCAATTGTCTAAATATGTCATTGTTAGGCGAGTAAGAATTATTCCCAAGGTTTCAGAGCTTTAGCTTGATGGGAAGTTGGTTAAATTAACGATCGAAAATTTAATGACACCCACCCACACACCAAGTGAAATACATAAAAACGTTTTAAAAAACAAGGGCACTTTCTATAATTTTATTTTTATAAGAAAGTCTGTACCTCAATTTACTGTAAAAAATAATTATTTCCATTATTAATACACATCGTACCGTACAACCAGCTTCTGGACTCCCTCCTCATAGAAACATGCCCCCTGATGGGCTAACTATAATACCTCTGCCTTTCTGACATCATCATCCTCGTCATGGCGCTGACCGTCTAAATTCTTTTCTCAAGTAGAAGAACAAAAAGTAGTCACTGGAAGGCAGGTCATTAGTATACTGAAGGTGATCAAGTTGCTCCTAGTCATACATTACGAGAAGATTTCGGGTGTGACGAACCATGTGGGGAAGGATATTGTCATGCAACAAAGCAATCCCTTTTCTGAGCATGCCTTGCTTTTTCTTTCTGTACGACTCAGTATAGTCAAGATATAGCGATATGTCTCGCAATTTATTATGTCACCCCAAAAGCAATAAATCCACAAGTAACATCCCCTGTCTATCCCAATACAACGTGCACATGATTTTGCCAACCGATATTCTTTGATTCGGCTCCACTTTTTTGCTGATGTTGAATGCCTTCATTCTATGGATCGCTGTTATGTTTCCGATGTCAAGTGAGTCGCGAGACCACATATTTCATTAATCTGCTGATGAATTTGGGCAGCTTTCATGCCTTTTACTTGAAGAAAATGAATCACAGCACCTATTTCGTAAACAGCGGAGTTATCAATTGTGTGAAGAATTAAATGCCCACAAATAACCCCAAATATGGACAAATGTTTTCGTACTGTCACCTATGACTTACCAACAGGTATAGGTACTCAGTACACCTATACCTTGTCAGTGGAATGGTGACAGTAGAGTTGCAGCTGCCATATTTGAAAAAGGTGCTTACTTAAAAAACATGCTTGGTAAATTGATTTTCAAATGTTTAATTTCTTGCGTATGATGCAGAGATATTGTTGAAAAGGAACAACGTTGTATTATTTTTATTATGAAATATCGTTTTTATTATTATTATTATTATTTATTATTATTATTATTATTTTATTTATTTATTTACGTCGCACTGGAAGCAACACGAGGCTATTGGAGACATATCTCGTAATATCGAACCTCGGTCAATAGCCGATGACGACATCTGAGCTACCCCTCTCTCTTAACTTCCAATCCACGTCTTCGGGAGGACTTTGAACCCCAACCGATTTAACATGCATCAGCTCCGGCTACACGAGGGGTCTTCAGTGCCATCAAGGCTCGAATGCACGACTCAACAAAAAACGCCGGCAGAGGATTTATTTCAACAATCGAAAATTTCTATTTTTTTATTTAACATTTTAAATATTCAAATAAATTATTAATAAGATTTCATATTGTCAAAATGAAACAAAACAGTATATGAAAAACTGAATTCATTGGGGCACCTAATCTTTCTGTATTGAACAACGTAAAAATATTGGTTGATACAGAAGTCTCTTTTTGAAGCCTCTAAGTATTAATTCTTCTTCATTTTATTATTATTTTTTATTTTTTTATTTATTTTTGGAACGGCAATTTTGTTAAATCTTTTGGCTCATTATGACGTATCTTCTAATGTAAAATGAATTCCAAAATAAAAAAAATTATTATATTGTATATTCTATACGTATTATTTTCATTACAGAAAAAAATAATGAGTAATCCAATGAATGTTAAAGAAACAATTGCAATGCAGAAAGCTAAGGTAAGTAAATATTTAAGAAATTGTCAGCAATTTCAATCATTGTATCTCACAAACTACGTTAACTGGTATCGTTCCAGTCCTTTCATAATAACGAAATCCAGTCCTTTCATAAATAACAGAATAAATTAATTTGAATAAACTACAGAATCCAGTCCTTTCATAAATAACAGAATAAATTAATTTGAATAAATAACAGAATCCAGTCCTTTCATAAATAACAGAATTTATTTCTATGGAAGAGGTTTTATTCTATTAAATCACATTTGGATACGGAGTAAACATCGAAGGTAGACATCACATAAAGAACAGAGAGAGTAAAATATCCTACAAGGCAAAGAGCAAAGCGAAGAGATCGTGGTTTCAGGTTAGTGACGGATTAATACCCGAGAAAAACATTAAAACTCCGTAATTTTGTCAATGGGTTCTCAACACTAGCAAAACACATGCGTTTCTATGAAACGCAAGCTGGAATGAAATTTGTAGTTTATTTCGTGAGAGATTAGTTAACATGATTATAAAAAGTCTGATTTACATATTAAAAAATTGAAAAGTAGTCTGGCACGTCAATTTATAGCCTACCTAAAACAATAATCCCTTGGGTGAATAATATTCATAAAATTCTAATAATTTATAAAATATTCCGAATGATAAAACTTTGTTTTTACATTATTTAACGATACGTTTATTTGGGCTTACATTCCTAAAAACTTTTTGATTCAGAACATCTAATTTTTATTTCATAATATAAATAAATTCTTAGAAATATATATAAACTAAAAGTATTTAACATTTAATACAGTTTTCTAATTTTTTTAGACGTATTGAAAACTGTTATAAAAATTTGTCGTATTTTGTTAAATACTTGCCCCTAAAAATATTTAAATACGTGCGAAACAGAATAATTTTAGTTCACATTATGCAGAACAGTATGACAATATGACGTACGATTTTCGCAATATTTTCTCAGAAACTTTTTGAGATACCTTGCAGGAAATGATGAAAAATCAAATTTTAAGAAAACGAGCTTCAAAGTTTTCCGTACTGTAATGAAGACCAATAATAAACGAGTTAATTTTTAATCATATACTGGGAATTATTTAAAAATTTTCATAACATTTGTTTTTAAGTATTCAGGACAATCTAAATTTAAATATGTTTTCTTAGAAAATTGAGTTTAAGGATAGGGAAACCGTTAATATTGTTACGAGAAACATTTACTCTCCAGGGGGGGGGGAGTGAAAACCAAATCCAAATCTGAGGATAATGACACATGACGCTTTATTCATAAATCTTCAGAACAACACACAGGTAGCACAGCTTGGACAATGACAGTGCAAACAAACACACAGCATTTTCACAGTTTATTGACACAAAAACAGGAATTAAATGCACTTTAACTACAGTCATAGTTATTTCAGCAACATCCAGCTCACCAGATTGTAACTCCTCACTGCGGACAGCCTCCGAATTAATATTCTGCACTTCAAGGGCTGCCTCCGACTATTTCCGGCAGTACACGCTGCTTCTGCACAAATTTACTCAGCACGCTCCATTTCAAGTGCCCACAGCTTCCAGTCGACTTCCCCCCCCCTCGATCTCCGCAGCAGAGACTCTATATACAGACACCGACAATTCCGTGAAATTCAGGCCATATCTCCAGCAGATTCACTCGGCTACGCTATCCCGATTGGTTCACAAAGCAGACTCCACAGAAAAAACTAATTGCTTACACAGACTGATTTCTCACAGACCAATTCATCTTTCGACTGTGGCTCTTGGAGTATTTATACCTTTTCCGGTCAGGTGTTACGTCACTTGAGAAAATTCACGGAAAATTTGTAACTTGCTATCTTATCGATAGTTCGTTTCGGTTCCAGCCCTTTCGAGAACTTTCCATTTCTCCCCAAAGTCACACAGTTTCTCGTTAAGTCGCCAAATGATCCGTCCGTTGCCAATGTGAAGGGGTCATTGCTTAAACTCTCTTTGGCTCGCTGGTGAGTAAGTCCATCCTTTCCTTTTAAAGAGAAGCATTACAAGGAAACATCAACTCATGTTCGCAAAACTATAATATTTTCTTTTAAATTCGGTTGACTAATTTTGAAACATACTTTTATTCTATTCACTTAATATGTATTAATATAAAAGTAGAAACTCACCAAATTCCTTTTAATAATGCACAAATTTAATTGATTAATAATGCACAAATTTAATTTCTAGTCCTGTACGTCTCCTCTGATAAACCGATGCATTGAATATGGAGACGAGTGCCCTTAAGAGAAGGACTTCAATCTGGAAGACATAGGTAAGGATATATCATAATGTGTGCGTAGTGAAAAATATAAATTTGAAACAAAATGCGAGAAATAAAGAAAAAAAAATTGTGTGTGTATTAGGCTATAGATAGTCCCCGTCAATGACTTTTTCATTGAACTCCCATTTTTGTTCTCAACTTCCCATTCAAAGTCATATTAATAAGTGTACTACTCCAAAGCAATAAATAAATTAAATCTGGGGTCATCGGCTTTAGTCAACTACATTCATGAACATCTGACTACTACACAGGTGTGGCACGGTTGATTCCTCTTTGTCAGGTATTGTGACCTATGACATTGATATATATGGGAATTTAGGTCCCAGACGTTTGACCCCCGACATCTGCGTACACGTGGGTTAAACTGATATTGGCAGATAAGAGCGAATGGTGTTGGGGAGAGGGGACGAAAACGGAGTTTGTCTGTGATTGGATAGCCCATTCAAAAATAAAAATAAATCAAAGGACGGCGTGAGACAGCTTTACCAGAGGATTTAAAAGGGAGAAAAAGAGAAGGAAGGATCCGGACTTGGAGCGAAAGAGGCGATCCCGCAAGAAGTTAGAGGCTATTTCCTGCTCTTGCGATTTTGGGACTAAAATCGATCTGCATATTTGTATTAAGCTGTTTTGGTGTATTTAGCTATTATTGTTTGTGACTTTGTACGAGTAGAAACCAGGCGAAAACTCCTAACTAGAATATGATTCATGGAATTGTAAAATAAAGAAGTATTTTTACTTAAGCTGTGTGATCCCTTCACGCTACCGATTCATTCCACATATTCTGGGGTCACTACGTTACACCATCATCGCATGATTTTAAAGAATGGAACCGGAAATTTGAACACTTTTCCGATAACAAATTAGAAAGTTATAACTTATGTATTTAATTCATGATTTTTTATTTAACTTAAATTATTTGATTCTAAATAGTCTGACAATTATAGTTGATCGAAATTACTGTATTATAAATGATAGTAATGTACTCGTAAACTATTTCAATTCTTTATACTAGTGTGTTAATAAATTGACATTTGTTCTAGGCAAATCTGTGTTCATCGTGCCCAATGAATAAAATCCTCAAAAGATGAATAGCTGCATACCTCCTTCCAGATGCCTACCTTCTTTATATCTATATTTTTGATTCGCAATTCTTAAAAATATCAGTTTCTTGAAATAAAAAAAATAAAAATTCAAACCTAATCCTAATATCTATTTATTATTTTGTTTTTTGAATGCTTCTTTAATTATTTTCATCAATACATAAAAGCATAGAATTTTTTTGACAATTCAAATACAGTAAGCAGCAACTACGTTAATTATTACTGATTAGACATTTTGCATATTTTTATCGTCTGCACGTTTACTTAAGCTCCTTTGAAATTTATCTGCTAATTTTATTAATTTTTTATTTCAAATATTTGAAGTTTCAGCGTTTAAAAAGTGAAGTGACAAATTGCTACGCAAACAAGTTATTTTTTGTTTTGTTTCACCTACTTATACTTACTATTTTATGTTAAATGAACATCAGAAAGCTTAATGAATATTGCATTGATATTCGAAATCATCTTATCAATTATTTACAAATGTAATTTCTTAATGTAACATTGTTGGAAATTTTAGACAATCTAGTTAAATAGCTATTAGTTGGAATCGCAATTTTAAGCAACAAGGTGATTTTTCTAATAAGCCAAGATATGTGATTTACCTAAAACACTTGAAATCTAATTGGTAGAAAGACTTTGTTTAAAAAAAAGTTTCATAATGGATCTTTGGAAAACACCAAGCCAGATAGCTTATGAACTTAATCAAATTAACAGTTTAAAAGTGTTTCTTTTGTTATACGTCGTTTAAGGTATGCGGAATTGCTTAGCTACCTTCTCAGCTAAAAAAGGTAGTATCTTCAAAAATAGCGAGGCCCGAACAGAGTTTACTAAAACTTATCTTAAATGGACAAAAAAGAAATGAAATAAAGTATTTTCCAGTGAAGAAAGTAAGTTACTTTTCTCAGATGGCGTAAGATACATACGTCATCCGAAAAACGAAAGATACAAAATCCATTATATTTTGTTCCCGCTATAAGACAGCGAAGGAAAATGCATTTAAACGATGCGAGAGAGTATTTCCTCTAAAACTGTTGGACCCATATATCGAACGAATTGTACCATGGATAGATTTTCGTAGAAAAATAGACAAAATAGATACCAGGAGCCATATGTTATAAAGACTATTCCGAAAAAAATTTATCTTCAATCATGATAATGATAGAACCGCTCCTCAAGTTTAGTTCAACAGGATTGTGGATTTCCTGACTTAAATCCTTAAGAACATCTGTGCAAAGAATTAGATAAATCCATTAAGTAGTTCATTCATAAGAATCGCAGTAATTTGCATTATACATCAAATTGCGAATGGAAAACTTTAGTTACAGATAAAATAAATGATTAATTAACCTTCATGTCTAAAAGTCGTGAGGCAGATTTGAAAACGAAATGTTTTTCGATAAAATATTTCTAGTTCTTATTAGGATTGACTGTGAAAATGAATGCAGGCAGTTTTGTTTATAGATAACAAAGCTGAAGGAAACATCAAAAACCTATATTTAAATCAAAACAGCACAACACAAACATTAAACGCTTTTTTCTTACGCCATCCTTTTTTCAAAAAAAAAACAACCGTTACAACTTTTTCCTCTCTTACATCTGTTGCCACTCTCCAACAGAGAAACTTACCTCTCATGGAGTTTGATCGTGACGCAGCATTCTCCCCACCTTGAGTTTGGGGATACAAACTAAAAAACAGTAAACATAAAGATAATACATGCATACAATTTGAGATAACAAAGAAGTACAAATAACAATGCAAATATTTCAAAATATTGGAATGCAAATTTAAATCAATATTTTAGAATTCAAATATAGAAAGTTCAAAAGTTTGTTTAGAACGTAATAAATCCAGTCTTTTAACTGGTTTTATTTCTCGTCCTGAACGAGTCACGGGAACAGTTTTATTAGAGTCAGTATTGAGCTCAGGATATTCAGTTACCACTTCCGGAACCTTCTGATTTTCCGATACGACTTGCTCGTAGTTTGGTTTCAATTCCATAGGGTATGGTCGTTGGATTGGTCTTAGTAAGTTTCCCTTTTCAGTTCGCAGTTTAACAAGTCTGATGATTCCATTTTTTCCTGGAAAAAGTTCCAGTACTCTTTCTAGCAGCCAATACAGCCTTTTTTTATCATATGTACCGATTAACACTATGTTACTTACATTTATTTAATCTTCCCTTTTGGTAACTGATGAACGAAGGCAACCCAGGTACTCCCTTTTAAACCTTTGTTTTAGCTTTTGACGAACCTTCTGAATATATCTCCATCTCAAAACAATATTAGTCTTATCAATTTGATCCAAAACGGAAACATTATGTAATGGAATATCCTGAAGAAACATAGATGGGGTCAAGGTTTTCAGCTCTTGTTCCTCAGATATGTGAGTTAGTGGTCTGCTATTCATGACAGATTCGCACTCACAGACGAGGATCTGCAATTCCTCGTGAGACAAACAGGAGCGCCCAAGATTTTTTCTAAAAAAGATCTTTCAAAATTCCAATCAAGTGTTCCCAGAAGCCTCCCCACCATAGAGAGGAGGGTGGGTTAAACTTCCAACGAATTTCCTTGATTCTAAATTCACTTTCAATTGTAGTCCAATCTAATTGTTTCAAAGATTTGTTTAGTCCTGTAAAATTAGTACCATTGTCTGAGTACATTACAGAAATTCGTCCTCTTCTGGCAATAACCCTACGCACAGCTTGGATGAAAAAATTAGTTCTAGATGGACAGCTCTAAATACGGCACAAGTAAAAAGTACTATCCACACCTTTTGTTTAGATTTAGTCAACAGAGGTCAGTTCAATCTACTCTCGATACTTGAAAAACTGCTGCTAACTCTGTTCGATCATTTGGAAGAGGCGGTAAAGGTACCTCAAGATGTTTCACTCTACCTTTTACATTTTAAGCATTCTTTGACAACACTCCGGATAGTCCTTTTCCCTTTCACTATCCAAAATTTTTCATGCAAAATAGTCAGAAGAGTTAATGTCCCAGCATTTTTATTAACAACATGTTCTTGGGGTCTAAATCTTCTCACTGCTAGGTGTTTCGATGGTAGAATTATTGGAGAAATAAAATATTTCGATTCCTTTTCATTTATCAATCTAGAGTTTAGTCTTAAAATTCCATCTTCATCTTCAAATATTAGACTACTTTTCACATTTTTTCGTGTTTTTTCATCAGAGTAAAAACAGCAAATAGAAAAATAATATTATTTTACAATTGTGTTCCTTCTGTTTTCGTCTGCTGCTTTACTTATTTTATTCTATATATTGCATTTCGAAAAGGATGAGAATAAAACTGTCTCTTCTATAAACATTAAATATTTTCCTATTATTATTACAGAAAAGGAATAGGAAGTAAATAAACTAAGTTACCGTTGAATAAATTTCACGCTTTTTTAAATCAAATCTGTATTATTCTTAAATTAAGGTAGCATGTATGAACTCATAGTCTGTTTCTGAAGGATAAAAAACGGAGAAAAGGCTTCAACATTGTATACCATTTATTTTTATTTTTTGTTTTTTTTTACACTTGTACGTGGTACCATCTATCACGATAAAATATATTCTCTTTATAATTTAGACCTCCCTTGCTTTTATTCACCCTTGAATATGGTACCACATATCACGAAAAGAGTAAGAAACTACACTTTTATCAATCTAATTTTAGAGCTCCTCATTTAACATTCATATATTTACGTTCTATTTCTTAAGAGTAATTAGAAATAAATTTGTATATTTTTTGAACGTGCGCATTATAGAAATTTCTATATGAGCTACAAGAGCCAAGTATTAATACAAATAAATTAAAAATACAAAAACGTTATTAAAATCTTATCTTTACATTAGATATAAAAGCATTCTGAAAAGGGTTGATGCAGCCTATTATTGCTTAATCAAGACGCTATTGAGACATTAAAAGATGTAAGATAATTCTTCTATTTTTAAATACATTCTAATTTAACTCATAGAGACGATGTGTTTACCAAATCACTTGAAAGTTTCATTTTTAAACAAGGGTTCATGAAAATGTGTTATTTGATATAAAACTTTAAAAAGAAAATAACATTTCTTTTATTTATATGACAGCTGAAGAACCGTGAGGTGATCTTCCTTCATTATTTAACTATTTCTCATTCACTCTCTCTCTCTCTCTCTCAATCCAGTCTAGTTAAAGTCAAGAAGCATACGAGACACCAATTGAAGATACGCGTGAGCAAGATAAAGTACTTTATCACTGAAGCATAGATAAAGTCGCTCTCTCTTGAATCCCACTTAACTCGCCAATCCTGGACTCTTTAAAAATGAAGTCTTAACTTACCAAATCCCTGGGTTTGATTCTCACAATTTTTACTAACAGTGACTTCGTATCTCAGAACTTATAGGCAGAGAATCACATCAGTCCAATTGATTAATTGCGATATTTCAATAAAATTTACTAATAACTACCAACCTGCCGTTATCCTCTGTCCTCCTTCATTTTCTATTCATTTATTGTTTCATTTATACATCACAATCTCTAATTCAAATTCACTGCACTTCTATCTACACCAAATTTTCCTAATTACGCATCATTTTGTTTGGGAATAAATATGTAACAATATGGAATTCAAATTACTATATAGTCCCTGGGGTTAATGAAGAGAAAATCACGAATAGTCCAACGTCACACTCGGCGTTCCCCGAGATTTACGCAGAGTGAAAAGTCTTCATTGGGGAGATAGGGTAGTTATTTGGAATGTCAGACAGATGGTAATTTTCTTTTTTTGATTCAAATGAAATTGTAAAAATTTACGAAGCTCGAATAAAATTGCAGATTTTATTTAGATAGAAAACAAATATTTGTATCCAATCTGTTATCACATACCTTGAGGATACCCTATGAGAAACTCTCTCAGGCTCATGCCGTAGACGACACTCTCGTGCACCGGCATCGAGACTCAGAGGCACCTTAGGAATTTTTTTTCTTTCTCATGGGATTTACTGTCTTTGGTAAACACGGGTGACCCACCAACTGAATACCATGGAGATCCTCTCTATTTTTGACTCTTCTTGTCATGTTTTTCTTTTTCCATTTTTCGAACATTTAGATCAGTTTTACCTTGCTTGGTGCAGCATTGCCACAACTAGTTCTTGCGTCATTAAACTCTACCATCACTCCCTGTCTCATTCGTTTCTGCTGTTCACGAGGCTTCACTTTTTCAAGTGTTTCCTGCACCTTGATAGATTTTTATCTTTTAGCTGTTTGATTTTTCTGATCAATATTTTTTTTTTCTTTCTGTGATATTTCGATGGGTGTTAATCGATATCTAGCAAAATTTAATTTATTTAGCTTATATGAACCAAACAACCCTTCTAAAATTCTTGAAAAACGTCCTCGAAAATTCCTTTTTGACAACGGTTGAAACGACCGAGAACTTGATGCAATATCCGACCAATTTAGCGCATTTTTTTGCCGTTGGTGTTTTTATGTCACACTTTATGAGTGTCGAATACCATGTTTGGCTTAAATGCCACAGATATTAAGTAGGCGAAGAAAAGACAATTTAGCGTCGGTATGTATACTGCCGCGTCTGACTTTTATCACAAAAAAAAATCATACTATTCTTTAATAGTTTACTATTAAAATATATTCAAATTAATTATCTCAAGATTTGAGGGGGAAAAATATTTTTATCGCTCGTGCTTTGAACACTGTTATTAATGCAACTGTTTGTTAACGTCACTTTTAGACACAGCAAAAGGGCTATTGGTGGCAATCACGTAATTTTGAGTCTCAGCCAAGTGTCGAGGACGGCATCTGAGCTGGCAACTCTTTTTCCAAACTTCCACGGGAGAACTTGAGACCTCGACCAAATTTAGCGGGCATCAGCCACGCTATACGGTAGTTTTTAATGGCATCAGGAATCAAACTCCACAACTCGATGAAAACGATATCAGTCGTGAATCCGTGACCATGACCACTAGGCTACAGCCGCCACAATACCGCTGTTAGAAATTTACGCTTGTTATTTATAGATATAAATAAATACCTAACATGTATAAATAGAGATTTCTTGACATTGTGTGGCGTTTTTTCTTTCGAAATCTTATGTAGATTGTGATTTTACCCTTGTTTTGAAGTTAAAGTGAGCAAATTTTCATCATGATTGGATTGAAACTGTTTTTTGAATGAAAATAAAGTTCAAACAGATAGGCTTCTTTAAAATATAGATAGATTACAATATTATATTGTAGCAAACAGTTATTTGAAGGCATTCAAATATATAGAAATAGAAATTAGAAAACTTAAGACAATTGTTAGAAAATGACACCTTAACTTACCGATACACAATATGATATATCAAAATGTAAAGTTTAAAATCTTAAAAATTTTCTCAAATAGCTTCACAAAATACCGATTATTGTTAAAACTTGGCAGTTCAATTTAAAACATAATAGTCGAAAAAATTGGTTATAGCGTAAAATTTATTTATATTTTTCTCTTTTATGGCAGAAATATTTACATTTAATTTGTTTATGGTATATTTACATTGCTATGGTATATTTAATTTATTTACTGTTTGCTTTTATTTTAATATCTTTACAAGATACCAATGTCTACTTTAATAACTTATCGTTTGCTCTAATTTTAATTTAATAATTAATTTTTATGGCATAACATTCTATTTTATTCTCTTTGTTTTTAAAGTTAGTATCGTTTTTTGCACTTTAGAATGTTTTGTGTTCTTTTTAGAATCATTCGCGTTCAATGAAACTTCGTACTTAGGATGTCATACAGTTAAAAGTTATCTGAAAATACAATTGAATGATTTGTACCATTTTATTGATTCGAATAATTTGTCAGATTTCAGAAAAATTGGTTTGATTTAAAGGTCTCCCCGTATACATTATTTGATTATTCAACTATATTTCGAATAGAATTTTTCTCCCTAACAATAATAAATATGAGTGATTCATAAGTGTAATGAAATAATAATAATTTTTATGGTATTCTTCTATTTTTAAAACCTTATTATTCAGACGGGACTATGGCTTTCGAAACAATTGAATATTAAATGATTTTGAAATACAAGTCATATATCTGGAAACAAATGTCAGTACTAATAGCTATTTTCTCTCTCTTAGAAATTGATCCTATATTTCACTCAAGTCAAAGTTCAAGTATATTCATCGTCATTGACCCAGTCCCAGAAGTCACACAAAGCTATCTGTAAGACTTAGGCTTAGCTAGAAATATTACCAATAGCTGTCAGAAGCTTTACTGAGTACATAATGCATTTTCCGCCGATGCAAGGGAAAAAATTTTCCTTCTTCTAATTGTGATATATAACCAGCCACCTACTTTTTCTTTTCATCGTCTCAGAAGTTCGTGAACATTTTAAATCTTTATATTAACAAAAGAAAAATTATTTCAATTGACTGATCACAATTTTTTTTTTTCTGTTTTATTATTTTTTAATTATTACAAGTATTTCTTATATAACGTGGATATTAGGTTTCAAATATATCTCAATGTATAAAAACCACTTTATAAATGAGATTCAAATTTAATACGTGATTTTCTCCGTGATCGTAATCCACATCTTGATTTCTTACACATTAAATAATCTCTTATCTTAACGTTAAATTCTCTTAGGACATTAAATAATTTTGTAAACTGTTAATATCTAAAGCAATAATACACGAATATATAAAATGTTCAAACTCTGGAGTTTGAATTTTTTTTCCTTAAGATTTCTTACTATGAAGACTTTTTTTGGAATATGCAACATTGCAATACGATAATCTTAATGAAGGGTAATACTCTAAAAACCTCCAGTAATTAATTAAAACATTAATTTAAAAAGATTGGTTGATTAATTTATTGTTTATTAACGTCGCACTTAGAGGCAACGCGAAGGCCATTGGATACGGACAGCGTCATTTTGAGCCTCGATCAAGCGACAAGGACGACACCTGAGCTGGCACCTCCCTCTCTTAACTTTCCCACCACATCCAACGGGAGAACTTTGAACCTTGACAGATAAAACGTGTATCAGCCACGGCTACATGACGGGTCTTTAGTGGCATCGGTGCTCGAACGCACAACTCGACGAAAACCGCCAGCCGCATGTCTAAGAAGCTACCGTGGATTTGTATTAAGAGAAATACGTTCACTGTACAGGAAATAGCCTCATTTCATAATATGAAAAATATCGGAACAATGGATAGAGTAGGTTTTTTGAAAAGTGCACCAGAATTATAAAAACACGTGTGTGTTGACAAAAACACAAATACAGATATTTTTCTCCATGGCGTGGCACGTTAGTTCACAATTTTTAAATTACAAATTTTTGAATGATCAACGTATCAAATTCTTATAAATAATACATCTACGGATTCAGCAAAGCGTCTTCTATTTTTTAAGAGAAAAATATTTTTTTAAAAATTGCATATTTTGAAGCATTTTACCGTTTCGGTTACCTATATACATCCCTTCATTTCAATTCTCTTTTAATATCACAATACTAATATTTTAATTACCATAATATAATTTCATTTATGTAACTACCGTTGGATGTTATTTTAACTTTATTTATTTATTTATTTTATTTTATTTTATTTATTTATTTATTTTATTTATTTGTTTGTTTATTTGTTTTTATACATTCCAGGTATGAATTTTACTAGTAAATTTCGATTGATTCTGAAATAAAATCATTTTTCGAAAGAAAAAAAAAAGCCTTTTATAGCAGTTAGAAGTGATCCCATCTAAAAACGTCTAAGTCAAAAAATTCAGGATTCTGCTTCGTTATTGACTCGACTGTAAGTAAAACGGATCCAGTTTCTACTTTAAGGAAATGCTTACTGGGCTGAAAAAAAGAAAAAAAATAATTTCGTTTTAGTTTCCTTATTCCATAGTTCGAATATTTTACGAAACCTGCTTTTTCGACTGCCATTAAAAGAGGTTTCTGGGATACAACCTTCTGCTCTTCACCCTTGAACCCAACTTCTCATTCCCCTTCCATGATTAAGACTTTTGAAGGAACTTAGTGAATCCGCTTCAAAAATAACATCACTTGTTTCATTTTTCAACACAGTAAGGTTTCTGGGTGTACACACAATTTTGTGGTTTTCACTGTTCAACAGACTTCTATCAGAAATTGCAATACGATGAAACATATTGCTCGTAAACAATTAATTAAAAAAGTATTCATTCTGCTTAATATCGAATAATTTTAGTGATTTTTTTTTATTATCTTCAGAAAAAATAGTCGTTTAATATATTACATAAATTTTAACATTGATTCTTTTCGCCAACCATTTGTGTCGTCCTGAGCTCACTGTTAACACGTATTTTATTATGCTCTCCTATTATTAAGCACTTCGCCGATTGTAAATACTATCTCATCAATCTTATATATTATATTTCAATATTTCTATTTTAATTAACAACGTCACAGTTCATTCACAAGAACAGGTTCTTAAATCAAATTACATCATATGTTTTGTAAAAATCATATGAAGAGAGGATCACAATTTAATTTCTATTATAAAAAAAAGAATTATGCCTTCGGAGGACTTGAAACCTCGATCACATTTTAAATGCAACAATCACGCTACACAGAGGATCTTTAGTGAGATCAGGGCTCAAACCTACATCTCGACGAAAAGTACGAATCCCCGACCATGACCACTAGGTTACTGTAGCCTCGAAAGAATGCGAGAGAAAATTGAATCTAAATCTATTAGATATATAAAAAAGTATAATTTTTTTTTCATAGCTTCATTTTGAATATAGTAAACATTACTCACTTTATCAAGCTTTGTAAGCATAAAATGTAAAATAGTATCCTTAATCGGTAACCAAAGCAATTTGCTTTTTTTTTTTTAAGTTAAATATTGTACAACAGTTGTAAAGAAAGAGTATTAGGTTACATTTATAAGGTAAAAAATTAAAATTGACTTTACTAATTTCATTTTTATAAGTGTTAACGCTTTTTTTTTTTTTTTTCGAAAAATGTTGAATTATTTAAATGATTATTAATTAGCGTAAAGTACGTGCATTTCCGAGCCCAAACTCCTCAGAAACAATTACTATCAAGAAAAGAAAATACCTTCTGCAAATTCCGAAGCAATTTTTATTTCCGCGAGTAAAACTTTCCTATGTACAAAGAAGTTATCTATGTTAAAAACAAAAAGAATAGAAACAGACGGTTCTGCCATAAAATTCAATTATTAAATTAAGTATTAGAATAAGTGCAAACACAATAAATTATTAAAGTGATTATTACTATTCGGTGCAGGTATCAAAACAAAAACAGGCCATAAAATATTAAATTAAATATACTTGTATATATATTAGCAATATAAATATACCTTAAGCACAAACTAAATGTAATTATTATAATCATACTGTCAATCTTTTGAACCTAATACCATGTATCATTTATTCAATGCTCACTCAATTTTATTGACGCCCTTTTCTCAAAACCGCATGTTAGTACATGTTAATAAAAGTATAAGAACCTCATGTTTAAAAACAAAATTTAATTATATTATCAAAAACCAAATCTCGCAAAAAAATCAATAATTTTATAAGAAATAACACCGGTAAAAAACGAGTATTTTTGAACATGAATTTTCTTTCAAACTTCACTCTTTGAGTAACATAATTCTTTATATCTTAAATTTTAAGAGCAAAAGGGAACTTTGAGTCAAAATGAATTTATTCAATAATTAGTTTTAATAATTTATTTTAATATTTGACGTTTATTAAATTTATCATCTAAAATAAATACGTGTAAAAATGTTCTGCTCAATTAAGCATTATGTTAATCAAATAAGCTACATGTAATTAAAATTAAAGCAAACAAATTATGTTATCAAATTGAGTATATTTAAGCTAAATGTAATTAAAATTGAGGCAAACGATAAATTACTAAACGACGAATTTAGCGACTATTTGGTGATTTGGTGAGAAACTTGGCATAAAACTTAATTCTTTAAATAATTGGTTTTAATTAATTGATTTTTATTAATTATAATTAAACTATTGTATTGTCATCCAAAACAATCATGTGTAGAAAAGTTCAGCTCAATTGATCGCTTTCAGATTTGATAAAAAAGCTTTTAAAATTTTGAACCAGACAAAGTTACAATGGGAATTAAAGAAAACCCATTAAAAAGACAAAAATACAACAATCATTCAAAACAAATTCATCCAAATTCCAACATTTCAAATACATTTATTTTTTCACATTATGCGCGCGTTAGAAGACAGCCATAATAAAATATAGCGTACCCATTCAAAATGAAATCGGTGAATTAATATAAAGTTTCAAGGGCCAATTATATCGACAAAAAGTCTTTAATATTGTCAAAGAATCATGAAATATAGCAAAAAGAATTAAAATAATTACATATTACAGCTCTGAAATTTTTGAACTCTCCAAATATTTGATCCAATAAAAAATATTTTTGTAACTTCCTTTCAGACATTATGTTACAGGTTACAGCTTTATTATAACACTGACCACCCAAATAAAAGTTGAAAATACGTCTATAAGGAAAAGTTCACCTTATTATAGACTGCCTTTGTTTGATAAAAAGGTAAATATTTGATTCCACCTTAGAATCAACAAACTAAAAAAAACTATGATAGAATTCTCCCATAGTTTAAAGGGGGGAGGGATATTAAAAAGCAAACACAAATTCACTTAGTACACGCATTATTCTACCTAATTTATTTATTAGAAACTCTATGGCAAAAATGGGGATTTATTTTTAATACGGCTCGCTTCTAACGGCTATTGTGATTGCATGAACATAATATAAATCGTATGGAGTCTCTCTCTCTCTCTCTCTCTCTCTCTCTCTCTCTCTCTCTATATATATATATATATATATATATATATATATATATATATACTATTGTTCCTAATCTCTACTATTTTATCTATTAGAATGTAATAAAGTGTATCCGTAACAGCAAAAAATAATGAAGATTTCTGCGGGATTACAGTTCCTTTCCAATTTTTACAAAAACTTTTACCCCTATTTTAATGATTCGTTTCTGGATTTTCCAGTATTTAAAAAATATTCTAAAAGATTCTCAAAAATCGGAGGGAAAATGTAATTCTGCAGAAGCCTTCATTATTTTTTGCTCTTTCGAATACATTTTTTGCACCAAATAGATAAAAAAAAAGTAAAGATTTGAGGATGATAGTAGAAATTCCATAGCATTAACATAACATTCACGAAATCAAAATCGCCCGTAGACGAGAGCCTTAAGTAAAAAATTCCTCTCAGATTAATTATTTTTACGCTTTCTTTCAAAGAATTCGGAAGTATTCATGATATAGTTTTTGAAAAATTGCTTACGCAAAAGTTATAAAATATTATGAACGATTAAAAAAAATTTTTGATAATCTATCTGTTGCACTAACGACCCGACATTTACATCGCAAATAGAAAAATCTGATATTCAACCTTGATTAATCAACCGAATGTATACGTTAATTATTTTGGAAAGAAAAATGAGAAGTATGTGTTTCATTTTTTAAAAATTAAAAAAATGCTGTTTATAAATTTCATTTAAATTTTGTTTCAAAAGAATGCTTGTAAGGGCGTTTTTCGTGAATTAATTGCATGTTAACATTTCTAATGTAAATAGCTGGAAAAACGACATATTTTGCCCATATCTTATACGTTATGTTGGCCTCGAAGATGTTAATAAAAGTATGAGTATGAATTTTAGTATTTGATAATCTGTTCACTGATGTACAAATTACATAATAATAACATACGAATAACAGTTTAATTCAGATAAAAAAAAAAGTAAATAACCCACGCATACAAACTTCCCTTCATTTACAGGATAGATACATTGTACTTCGAAAGACCGTGCTAAAATACCGTGTAAAATGAGATAAGAATTACACGTAAAAAAGAGGATTGGCTCATTAATTTTTTGAGACACTCGAATGCTCACACTTCAGTTTATTTTTCAAAATGAAAACATAAATACAAATTTCTTAATATTTCTTTCAAACAAAGAAAACAAAAGAATGTAAACATAAACAAGCTTCATAACAATTACAACTTGAACAGAAATCAGCTATTCTTCTTCTTCAGAGCTTTGAAAAGTTAGAATTCTTTTTCTTTGGTCGCGCACGAGTAATCATTAACAAAAAAATTCATCACGTTTCTTATAGGAACTGATTGAGATGTTGGCTACACTTTCCACTTCGTCAATTATTGGTGGACTTACCTTTGAATGTTATGTAATCGGTGAAAGTGGAGCCAGAAATTTGGTATTTATACAAGCACTACATAAATACGGTGCATAATTTGTCAGTTGTATAATGAAAAATAATCAAAACAAAATCTTAAAAAAAAATATTTTGTTTGAATTTAAAAACTATAACAGGTCAATTGAAAGGTCCCCTGCCTGACACATAGATGGCGCTCCTAGAATTAAATCCATGTGTGTTTTAGTTAGCCCTAACCCTCAAAAGAAGCGTGTATAAATTTGACAGCTGTCGGATCATTAGTTTGTGAATTATAGCATTTTGAGTGAAGCAACTTTTGTTATTGTGAAAAAAATGGATAAAAAGGAATTTCGCGTGTTGATAAAATATTGCTTTTTGAAGGGAAAAAATACAGTTGAAGCAAAAACTTGGCTTGATGCCGAGTTTCCGGACACTGCCCCAGGAAAATCAACCATCAAGGATTGGTATGCTAAGTTTAGACGTGGTGAAATGAGCACCGAAGACGGTTAACGCAGTGGACGCCCGAAAGAGGTTGTTACCGACGAAAACATTAAAAAAATCCACAAAATCATTTTGAATGACCGTAAATTGAAATTCAATGAAATAGCAGACACTCTAAAGATATCAACTGAACGTGTACATCCTATCATTCACGAATATTTGGGTATGAGAAAGCTCTGTGCAAAGTGGGTGCCGCGCGAGCTCACTTTTGACCAAAAACAACGACGAGTTGATGATTCGGAGTAGTGTTTGAAGATGATCAAGCGTAATAAACCCGAGTTTTTGCGTCGATATGTGACAATGGATGAAACATGGCTCCATCATTTCACTCCGAAGTCCAATCGACAGTCATCCGAGTGGACTGCACGCGATGAACCCGTTCCAAAGCGTGGGAAAACGCAACAGTCGGCTGGCAAGGTTATGGCGTCTATATTTTGGAATGCGCATGGAATAATTTTCATTGACTACCTTGAAAAAGGAAGGACCATCAACAGCGACTATTACATAGCGTTATTGGACCGTTTGAAGGACGAAATCGCCAAAAAACGGCCACATTTGAAGAAAAAGAAAGTGCTGCTTCACCAAGTCAATGCACCGTGTCACAAGTCAGTGAAAACGATGGCAAAAATCCATGAATTGGGCTTCGAATTGCTTCCTCATCCACCTCCAGATCTGGCCCCCAGCGACTATTTCCTTTTCTCAGATCTCAAAAGAATGCTCGCTGGGAAGAAATTTTCGTCGAATGAAGAGGTGATCGCCGAAGCTGAGGCCTATTTTGAAGCAAAGGACAAATCGTACTACAAAAATGGTATCGAAAAGTTGGAGGGTTGCTATAATCAGTGTATCACCCTTGAAGAAAATTATGTTGAATAAAAAGAACTAATTTTGCCAAAAAAATGTGTTTTATTATGGTAGGCCGGGAACTTTTCAATTGACCTGTTATAAGAACGAAACAAAGCAAATCAAATATGCATAACGAAGAATGGTCGAATGTTATTCAACTATTAAAATTGTCTTAATGATCTTTCTTGAATACTCATTTTAGCTACTATTTTATTTCAGTAATGTTTTATCAAGAACTAGGAAGAAACTCCAGATATTAAAATTTTAACAAAATATAAAAAAATCACAACAGAAGCACAAAGAAAGAAGAAATAAACTGAAACCATAAGAATAGCCTGATAAAAATTGGATAGACAGGTAAAAATTGCATATAGAAAAGTAAATAAAAATACATTTTTCAAATTAAACTATAAATAATTCGAGATAAAAACCAACGTTTTTAAAAACAACATTTTTATATATTGGCAAAGTTTATTAAAAAATAATTATTGAAATATTAGTTAAAACTTGTCGCAAATGTCTAAATATTGTATTGTTAGGCGAGTAAGAACGATTGCCAAAGTTTCACAGCTCTAGCTTGATGGGAAGTTGGTCAAATTAACGATCGAAAATTTGAATACACACACACACCAAGTGAAATACATAATAATTTTTAATTTTAAAATTTACTTAAAAAGAGACATTTGTGAGCGTATTAAGAAATTTATAGTACTCACAAAATCAAAACATGCATTTGAAAGTTTGTAAGTCCTTCTATTAAAAAAATGGCAACCAGAATTCAGAAAAAATTATTGTGATAAGACACGGCGCCAAATATTGGAATCTCTCTTTCTTGCGAATGATTACTGACTGAAAGTCAGCAACTCTTACTATCTCCCCTTTGTGAGTTTTACGATACCTCATGTGGCGTATGAGGAGTTCCCGGTGTTCCCAGAGGGGGAAAGAAATTTTTTCCTCAATCCTAAAAGCGCCGAGGGGAAAGAATATTTTGACTTATTAAAATTATTGAAATATTAGTTAAAACTTGTCACAAATGTCTAAATATTGCATTGTTAGGCGAGTACGAACGATTCCCAA
>BMAW01038401.1:1006607-1040941 GCA_019974015.1 Nephila pilipes | reverse complement strand
TTCATAAAACTACATTAAAGATATTGTTGTTTACAGCCATTTATAAAAACATGAAGATAGGTGTTATAGTTTTTAACGATTTAAAAAATCAGATAATTGAACCTCTTTCAGAATTATTACGCATTTAACTAAGATATTTCTTATTTATTATGATATATTTGTTATTTTCCTTTCAATTAAAATTCGATTTCAAAAACAAGACATGATAACTCCATTAGATTATTTAAGATAAATTTAATCTAATATCGGAACAAAAAAACTACTTTTTAGTTACTTTTCCTTGATCAAGGGTTAAATGTAATCAAATTTTTTTTCCTCAAAATTTTCATGAAATATATTTCATTTCTTTTTAGATTTATTAATAGTAAAAAACAAAATATTAAAGTAATTCTAGTAACCTTAAGCCTTTTATTTCCTTTTTGATTTAAATGACTTATAATAACAAGGAATAAATATAGATGTAATGGATAAGAATTCTATGAAAGTATGTTACAAAAATAGATGTTATTTTTAAAAAAAATTTAAAATAGGAAGCGAGAGTAAAAAAGTCAATTCTTAAGCAATTTTACCCATATACTTTTAATTCGTTTGATCTGAGGTTTAAAAAAAATAAAGCGTTTTTTTTGTTGAGGTTAATTCTTTGTTGAACATGTTCGCGTGACTATTCACTCGACTATTGGTTTGTGAATCTCTTAATTGTGAATAGTATTGGTAAATAAAAGGAAATAATACCAGAGACGTTACAGCGAACTGTATGATCGTCTTCGTTGTTGTGTAAGTGGGCTGATGCTCTCTAAATTCTTTTGCTGCTCGAAGTCCTCTCGTTGGAGAAATGTGAATGGGCAGAATGAGTTTGATTTGGTTTTATTAACTTTGCACTAGAAGATACACAAGGACTATTGGTGACGGACCTCATCGTCTTCATCACTTGACCGAGGTTCAAAATTCTACCTAAGCTGGCACCCTCTCTCCCAACTTCCACAACACGCCAATGAGAAGACTTTGGGCCTCGACAGATTTAACGTGCGTCAGCCCCGACAAGGTTTGAATAAATGACTCACGGATTCCCTGGCTGCAAGTTCGTGACCATAATCACTATGCAACTGTGGCCACAGGAAGAATGGGATGTAAATTGAAATGCCGACTTAAACATCGATTGTGGTCCAGCTTTGTTCTGCTGAAAGATTTGCTTAATACGGCCTAGTAATTTTGATCCACAGTCGATATCCAAGTCGACACTTAAGTTCATATCACACTCTTCCCATCCACTCTTACCCCAAAGTGAGGACTTTCAGAACTAAAAGAATTTAAAGAGCATAACTCCTCTTACACGACGACGAAGATAACCATATGGTTCTTTGTAACGACTCTGGTATTATTTCCTATTACTTTCCAAAACTATTCACAATTAAAAGATTTACGAATCAGTAGTCAAATGAATAGAAAGTATTACAATGATGATAACCAAGTAATTTTATTTAGATCTATGAATACTCCAGTGTCAGTCCCTAACATACATTGTTCATGCAAATGCCCTATACACGTCAAAATCTAACATTTAGCGTAATAAATTAAGTACTTATCTTACCGGACCATTTGAGCTTGAGTTCTTAGAAGATTTATAAATGAGGGACTGATCCATTGACCCTCTGAAGATTTTTCCTATCTGGGATCTGAAAACTTCTCATGTTTGACAATGCGGTCATTGTTTCGTCTTTTATAACTTCAGTTCACATTTTCTACCATTAAGTCCGTATTAATTCTTCACTACTTTTAAATGCAGTTTCTCAATGTTGTTCACTCTACTGTAATTTTAATCTATCCTGATTTCGTCTGGTTTCATTCACAGAGAGAGATTTTCAGTTGAAACTGTTTCATTTTAATTAAAAAAAAAAAAAAAAAAACTTAGTTGAAGAGGAAAAGCTGATGGAACCCACGTTATACTTGGAGTATCAGACTGGACAGCACTTTACTTTGTTTCATTTTAATATATGTCATGAATAAGGAAATTTGAGCAATTCAACTAAAATGTGGTTTAGCACGATTCATTTAAACAAGTTTTAATTAAAAAGAAAATGTAATTTAAAAAGAAAATAAAGTAAATTAGATTTTTTTTTGTTTGAGTTTTTTAATCAGTTTTACTAAAAAAATCTTTTTTTTAAATAAATTTTATTAAAAAAAAAAAGTGTTTTTTTTTTTTTATTGAAAGAAGAGTAAGAAAGAGAAATTTTATTCCTAGAGGAGAAAGAGGTTGCCACGGTAGAATAGTGGTCATGTTCGCAGACTTGCGGTCAGCGCTATTTCCGTCGAGTCGTGAGACCTATGTGGTGACCGGGAATGAAAGAATAGTCCCACTGTAGCTCATGCATGTCGTAAGAGGCGACTAAAATGGGTACCCAGCGTCAGGGGGTATAGCCGGGCACCCTGCCCTTGGGATTATATCAGGGGTCCTCAGGGATTTCTTTAGGAAAGTATGGGCATCATGACCTCGAGGCCCCCTAGTGATCTTTTTTCTTTCTTATGGGGTTTACAGTCTTTGGTAAACACGGGTTACGCTCTCCTGGGATACCTTAACGATCTATCTTTCTTTTCGACCCTCCTTCTTGTCAACCCTTTTTTGTCTTTTTCTATTCTTTCACGTCTAGACCACAGTTAAATCTTGTTTGGCGCAGCATAGCCATATCTGGCTCTTGCGTCAATAACTTTTACATTCACTCACACCGTCGAGTCGGGAGTTCGAGCTCAGTTGCCACCAAAGACCCATCGTATTTCGGGGCTAATTCACGACAAATCTGGTCGAGGTTCCAAGTCCGCCCGTTGGCATGGTGTGGAAGTTTAGAAAATGAGGTATCAGCTCAGGTATCATCCTCTTCACTTGACGGGGCCGCGGTAGCCTAGTGGTCAAGGTCGTGGACTCGCGGCCGGTGGTTTTCGTTCAGTCGCGGGTTCGATCCTTGGCCGCCAAAGACCCGCCGTGTAGCCAAGGCTGATGAACGTTAAATCTGTTCAGGGCCCAAAGTCCTCCCGTTGGCGTGGTGTGGATGTTAGGAGAGGGGGGTGCCAGCTCAAGTGTCGTCCTCGTCACTTGACCGTGGTTCAAAATTACGAGGTCCGTCACCAATAGCCCCCGTGTTGCTTCTTGTACGATGATAATAAAACCAAACCAAATCCATCGAGTTGTGGGTTCGAGACCTAATGGCGCTAAAGACCCGCCTTTTAGTAGGGACGATGCATGCTAAATCTGTCGAGTTTCCAATTCCTCATGTCAGTATGGTGTGGAAGTTTGGAGAGTGAGTTGTCAACACGGGTGTCCCCTTTGTCATTTGAGATAGGCTCATACTTACGAGGTCCGTCGCCAATAGTCTTTGGGTTGCTTTTAAGTGCTATCATAAAAAAAAATTCAATTTAGTAATTAAATTTTAAAAAAATATTTAATTGGAAAGCTTAAGTTTCTCTGTCAATATGATATAATCTTTCTCGTTTCTTTTTTTATTGAATATCTGGGCCCTTTAAGCATGTTTAACACAAATTTTGCCACTGAATATAAAACACGGCATTCAAATAATGGGAATAAAATTAAGATAATGAATAAGGAGTTTCTTTTATAAAGCATCTAACAAATTACACTCGTGGGAACAAAATTTGTTGTCTGTATCTAACTGTGATAATAAAACAGAGAAGAGATAACATAACTCCCGGTGCCAAATATCCTGGTTCCGTCATTACATTAAATAGCCGATTATTCTAATAGTGTTCGAACCGAAGATAATCTCGGTGATTACAAATCTAAAGTATTCATCAGTGTGCTAGAATTTCTGTCCTGGCGAAGAGAAAACTGATATACCTCGGATGTGTCGCCAGTCACTGATAAAATGTGATTGTTGATGAAAATGTATTTAGACATGGGAATCAGGTGGAAAATTAGATTACACATTAGTACTAAGGCTGTCAACCTTCAGGCCTTTGCCAGTTGTGATTGTTTTTTCTAAAGGTATCTTTAAGAATTCGGGTGGTATTTTATTTTTAAGGAGAAAAAAAAATCTTTTTCTTCAATAGTTGAGAAAATCTTTTTTTTTTTTAATAGCACTGTCAAAAAATGGAAATCAAGATACAAAAACCATCACACATGATCAGGGGTGTATAGAGAATATTTCTTGGGGGGGAGGGAGGGATCTTTCGTTTCAACTCATGTCAAATTAATTTCAAATTTCATTGTTTATTTTCTAGTTGAAAAGAATGTTTGTGTGTAGTATGGGATTTCGAATATTAATTTAAAAAAAAATTCAGTATCCAACAATCCGAGGCGGGGAAGAGGTACAACCTCCAAATATCTCGCCCCGTTGCTACGGCACTGCCCATGGCGATATATTAAATGCACAAAAAACGCATTAAACATGACAAAAAAGACTGCAAAGTATTCTATATGCTGAATCATTTTTTTAAAAAATTGGTTATAAAATAGTTGCAAACGCTATGTATTATAGTTGTGATAAGATTCTTAAAGTACATATATACTTGCTAACCGAGCAACTTACGAGCGATCCGACTATTAGATATAAACGGAGTGAATATAGCTACACTGGAGCACCTAACCCAATTTGGGCCTTCATCTCCATATCTGGAAGTTAAGCCTGATTAAATTGTATCTATTGCCCATGTTTAAAAATGATGCTTCATTTATAAAAGTAATTGAAATTAGAATTTAATTTAAATGAAATAGATAAAATAAATGATAATTATAATATCTTGAAGTTAAATTTTAAATGACAAAGTTAAGAAGTTAGTTTTTAAGAATCATGAGTTTGAACGAGCGATCTTGAAGGGGTGGGGGAGAACAGGGTATATATACACGTCAAAAAAAATGTCGCAGATCACGTCCGGTGCGGTCACGATGACCCGTCTCCTGTCGGTTTTTCGACAACCACAGAGACTGAGACGGCGTCGTTGGTTTTCGTACTGCTCACCAACCTCCGGTCTCAATCGTCTATTTCATCTTGTGACTTTGGCGGTTGATTCTTTCTTTTGGCAAGGATCGGTGGAAGTTTATCGTGATAATTTCAACCAGCGTCTCACGAGCTGTTGTGCTCTTAAGTGTACACATATTTTTAACTAGAAACATATAAATATAAGGTGACCAATCGTCCTCCTTTAGGGAGGACAGTCCCTCTTTTGTTGGTTATGTCCTTCCTCGAAAAGTGTCCTCCATTTCGATATTTTAAAACAAATCTATTAATCTCTGTATTCAGAGATGCCGCACCAAACTGTTGCGCAAATGTTGAATACAAAAAACTTTTAGGACGTTCAAAAGTTAGATTATAAATCATCGAATATATATTAATGTATATTTTGTACATAATCAGACATCTATTTTCTACAAAATGATTCAAAAGATTGAAAGAGAACATATTTCAGCTACAGTTGTTAGTCTCACTTTGAACGATTTTGTCCTTCAATATAAATCCCGATATGAAGAAAAATTTATTCTTTTAATAGTAAGAAGAGAAAATTGTCAAACTTAGAGGAATCAAATCCGAGCATAATAGAAAAGTGTACTAAAGGAGTACAGAATTTTTACCAAACATGTTTTCCAATATGTCGAAGAATGGTCTGAAATAAATATCACAGGAAGTAACAGTTTTCAATGAAGTCAATGGTATTTCTTGACTTCATTGTAAGTAAATTGGGCAAATATTGAAAATAATGTTGAGTTTTTATCGAAAGAAATGCCTGATATTAAAATTGGGGACAATTGTCTGTTTGAAGAAATTATAGGGCTGAATGTATATTTAAATTCTGATAAATTAGAATAATGGGAAAATAAACCTGTTCAAATTGATAAAAGATGTGTGGAAATATTTAACCATTTCAAAAATAAACACATTTCATATGAAAATTAAGTTATTCTTGTTGAATTTACGTTGTTCTCCCTTGAACTAATGCAGCAGTTAAGAGTTTTTTTAACTGGTAATGAATTTTGGACAAGTGAGAAATCAAGATTGAATGTTGATACACTCTCTAGCTGCAGCACTTACAATAAAATTCAATATGGAGGACATTTCTTGCTCCGAAAGATCCGTGTGGTGACCGGGAATGACAGAATAGTCCCACTGTAGCTCATGCATGTCGTAAGAGGCGACTAAAATGGGTACTCAGCATCTGGGGGTATAGCCGGGCACCCTGCCCCTGGAGATTATATCATGGGACCTTAGGGACTTACCTTCATTAAGTAAGTACGGGCATCATGACCCCGAGTAACTCGAGAGATCTTTTTCTTTCCTATGGAGTTTACCGTCTTTGGTAAACACGGGTGACCCACCCCCGGGATACCTTAGTGAATCTTCTCTATTTTCGACCCTTCTTGTCAACCAATTTGTGTCTTTTCTTCAATTTCTTCTCTTCTAGACCACAGTTAAATCTTGTTTGATGCAGCATAGCTATATTTGGCTCTTGCGCCAATAAATTTTACTTCCTTACTTGAACTTCTTGTCGATCAATCTTTTTTCATTGTTAAACGTCTAGATCACAGATTTACCTTGTTTGGTCACATCTGGCTCTTACTCCAATAAACTTTACATTCACTCACTCACACTCTTGCTCCAAAATTTCCAATATATTGTTAGGAAATTATATATTGACAAAAATGTTCATTTAATGGAAAAATACTCGTTTAATTAAATAATTAAAAGGGATGTAAGCATAATTAGAATATTTTTGTTTGAATTATAAAATGTTTAATTTATTTACGCCATATTTTTTTTTTTTTTAATTTTTGAGTCCTCCTCTTCATCGTAAAAAATTTGGTCACCTTAATAAATAGCAATTACTAATTTTTTTTTTTTTTGCATCTAAGTTTGTTTCACAAACAGAAATCTGATATTGATGTTATAAGTACAATTTATCCTTTGAAATTTTATTTCTTTTAAATAGCAGACAAAGTAAGAAATGAGGAAACTTTACCCACCAAAACAAATATCAATATAATTTAAGGGAAAGGTATTTGTTTAGAGTATAAAAAGTGCATTTAGAGTAACTGATCAAAATGAATTATCTCGAATGAATTGAAATTTTTATGAGTAATGAACCCTAAAAAATGTTTCGTATAGAAGATTTGCAAAGCGTCAAATACGAGTATGATATCGAGTTTGTTGTTGAAAAAATTATGAAACGACAACATTAGGGAGGAACACAATAAAACACTTGAACTTTTTCTAAATATTTATAAATTTTAAAAATGGATTAAGGAGGAGGAATTCTGGAGTTTTTTGAAAAAAAAATACAAAATAAAATTTAAATGGAAAGATGGCTTATTCTCGAAAGAGTCAGGGGGAGTATGGGAATTACAGTATGTATGTGATATAGTAAGCTTTTTACGTGTATTTTATTTTACGTATCGGAATTGTATATGCTGCTTTTTTTCTCCGAATATATCTGTTATATTATTATTTTTAAATATAAGTGTTTATTATAAAAAAAGGAGCTTTATTTAAGTGAAGTTGTGCAACAGAGGAACTGAAATATTATAAATAGTTATAATAATATATTCAATTTAAATCTTATGACACAGAAAATTTCTTATATTTTTATCAATATTTTGAATAATTCTTGCTGCTCTATGGTAACTTGTTATAAGGAATACTATTATTGCTTTATGATACCGGAAACAAATGATAAGAGTATTGAACTGAGTAAAGAGATCGAGTTCACAGAGAAGTTTCACAAATAAATAGTTTTCCAATTGCGAACTAAAACCTTAACCATTCCCTCATCACTTAAATTAAAAGTTTAAGTAATTTTATGAAGATATATATACAATATTCGTCAGTTTTCAGATGATAAAACTAAATTGCATGCAACTTTATTTTCACTGTTTTGTGTCCCTTTTATACCCGTTTTTATAAACTGCATATCTTAATTTTGAGTAACGGTTTTTTTTAGATTGGATTATTTTATTTAATGTATATCTTGATGAGGCCTGGTTCGATCCGTCCTGTAGTCAGGAATGCTGCCGAACACAGAGGTTGGCTGGGTCCGTCCTCATCAAAAAAGCAAGCTCGGAAAGGGTCAAATCACATCAAGCGAATTATAGCAGCTCAAGGGTATAGGACTTAATCTAATGTTTCTGTAATGTTCATTGTTTGATTCTGCAATCTTTTCAATCTTTGTTATTGTTAAAAGCATTAGAGGATTAAAGATTAAGCAAGATAACCACGTGCTTAGGACTTGAAGGCAAATATGGACCGCTGAAATTTCGCATATTGCCGCATTTATCGTAGACTATATGATGTAATATTCATATGGCTGTATTTATCGATGTTAAGGTTTCGACAGACAGACATTCCTTTAGGTAATTTCCAGAAACGTTTCTTCTATGCGTACACAAGTTCGTTAACACTTTTGAGAGGAGCCTCAACTGAAGTGGCAAGAAACCTTTTCAGGTATTATAACATGTTAAGGTCCAATGAAAAGTAAGGGTAAAACGACCCGAAAGAAATGAATCTTTTTTTAAAAAAAGAGGATGGATAACTTGTAATTTTGTGTTGGTGCTTTTATTTAATTTGACAAATGAAATAAACTTATTGCTGTTTCATTAATTGCATAGGTCAAGTTTTCTTTTTATGAAGAATTTTTTTTTAATTATTATTATTATTTTGACGTTAAGGATGTTAATTTTTTCCCCTTTCAATTTTAAGTACACTGGCTTAGAAAACGAATAACGTTGTTATAGGGTGAGGAGATGGCCGTAAAAATTAAATGGCTCAACAGGACCTGATCTTGATGTTAGAACACCTTTTATGATATAAAAATATGTCATTACTGATATAAGTTTTTACGTCTATGATACACATACAAACTTTTAAAAAATTTAATTAAAAGTAATAAAAAAAATTTGAAACCTAAATCTGATTGTATTTTAATTGTCCTTATGAATTCTATCGTAGGAGCTTCGTGAAACGATCTAAGCATATGGTTTCCAAACGGCACCTCTTTTGAACTAAGGTTTCCCATGGTACCATACCCTTTGTAAAAGCAAGACATCATAAGCAAGAGATAAAAATATGAGATTTCGTGGCGCCCCTGAGAAGACACCGTGTCACCCCAGAGAGCCGCGGTGCATACTTTCGGAACTACTGGTCTAAACCTTTATTGGTGAAATAGGGCCTCCTGGCTTGTAAAAAAAATAAACAGTAGAAAATGTTTAACATGAAAAATCGGTTGATACAAAATAATACCATGGTCCCGACAAAAATTACTGTTTAATTTCATATGTATTTTCTCCTGTGAAACAATTCAAAAATCGTTTAGCACAAAAACATTTCACTTTTCAGACCTAGATTTTTTGGCTAATGTTTTTCGTTAGACCGAACAAAATAAATAATGGTTGCTACTGTTGCCAGGTTACCGCCTGTCTTTTGAAACGTAGAGATGTTACCATTGTTAAAAGATTTCAATTTACTTAACATTTTTGAATTCGATAATGAGTAAGTCGTGTTCGGTAATGAGTAATTATGTGTCGAAATCGTGTTTACATATATATATATATATATACACTTTCAATGTAAATACCTGAAAGTGTGTAAATTTTACAACATCAAAAATACTGGCGAGGTTTTTCTGGCACTCACCAGCCACGGTAGCCTAGTGGTTAAGGTATCAGACTCGCAGTCGGCGGTTTCCGTTGAGTCGTAAGTTCGAACCAAATGTCACTAAAGACCCTTCGTGTAACCGGGATTGATGCACATTAAATCTGTCGGGGTCAAAAGTCCTCCCTTTGGTATGGTGTGGAAGTTGGAGAGGGAGGGGACAGCTCAGGTGTCGTCTTCGTCACTTGACCGAGGTTTAAAATTACCCAGTCAGTCGCCAATAGCCCTAGTGTTGCTTTTAGTGCGACGTTAATACAACCAAACTAATCTCGCATGCACCGCTCAACACGCAATTCTTTTAACACAAAAAATATTTCGGTTCCCTCAGTTTCATGTTAAGTGTTTTCCTCTGTATATATATATATATATAAACTGTTTATCATTATGCATCCATGAAATTAATATGTATTCAAGAATGACCCATTTTTTATTCAACATATAAAATTGAATATCATTTGTCATTAAAAAATGTAGGTGAAGAAATGAGGAACAGAATACATGCAAGAAATCGTTTAATTGAACTAGGCAGAAATGAGTGCTACATCAAAATAGATTTCTATCTTTATAACAATGAAGTCTTAAAAAAATGCGTTATAAATTAAAAGAGAGGATTTTGCATTTTAAAAAGTGCTCCGATTTCGGATCCTTTTTTTTAACTACAGAAGTAGATTGCTTTAATTTAAAAGAGAAGAAACAACTCAAAAGATAGAAAATAAACTTCCCTTTCATAAAAGTTCGCAAACATATTTAATTTTATAAAATCATTTGTAATCCAAGAATAAGAGGAGTTCCTTATTAAAACCATCGCTGATGGTTGACGAAATGTATTCATTTTTGCAGAGACTCAAACACTTAACATCCACTATTTCATTACTGAAACTTAGGAATATCTTTTTGGTTTTACGTGCTAACAATTTTATTTATTCCTGGGAAACGTGTTATAAAAATGGAAATATTTCCTCGAATTTTTAACGTGTGATGTATTTAAAGAAAGTTTAAAGTCTACAAACTTAAATCATTCACACAATAAAAGGCATTCAGAGTGTACATTTGGATTTTGTGTTCTTTTTTATAAATAGGCTTGGCAAAACTTTCGTGTTTGTGATAGATAAGTCGCAGTAACAACAACAACAACGCTAATTTCGTGGAATGTAAGTAGCAAGTTCAAGCCCTACATTCCGTTCTATCGAAGAACTTAGAATAATGGGGAATATACTCCTTTATAATCTTTATTTTTTAGACATTGGTGGTACATATGCTGTCGCTTGATTCGGCTGTGGTAACTTACAACGTCTGTACCAAGCTATCTAGAGACAGTTCTTTCCCCCTTTTTTTTTCAGCAGACCCTTTTGCAACTTTCCCGGACCTTTTTCACGACTTTGCTTCTATTGTCCGTAATTGGGTGGGGATATTTTTTGCCAACGTTATCAGTTGTGTGAGAATTCCTTATCATTGGCGACCTCTTAGGAAAACCAGATACGAAAAAATACTCCATTCGATGACTTTACGTTGTCTATGAACGATAGATTTTTCTTTTCTCTTGTTTTTTCTTCGAATTTTTAGTTTGAATCTGAAATTTCTAGCAGAAATAGATTTTGAGAATTGGATGAAAGATTTAGATGAAGAAAATTTTGTTGATAAACACCCAAAAAAAATTTGATGGTGACGTTGCTGAATGTGAAAAAGAAAAATTAGCCACTTCAAAGCAAAAAATTGTGGCAGATTACAATAAGCACATGGGATATGTTGAATTAGGAGACCGCATGGCATCCACCTACACTTTTGCTATACGAACTAGGAAATGGACAAAAAATTATTCTTTGGCATCATCGATATTGTTGTGTTTCTTATATTTAAGGTGAGCCAAACTAAGTTAAAAATTCAGTTTAAAAAATTTAGAATGAATTTAATAACATCTCTGATAGGAAAAATAAATCATAAACCTACAGAGCTTTCAGTAATAAGAAAAATGAAGACAAATTATAATAAATATTTTCATTGGCCAACTGACGAAAAGAAAAGAAGAAAGCACACATAGTGTGCGAAAAAGAATATTAAAAAACGAACAACTATTACCTGTAAGGCATGCAATTTGGCTCTTTGTATTGACCAGAACAATTTCGAAGAATAACACACAATTTATTTAAAAATATCTTTACACATAAACCAATAAAAAAGATTAAAACTGGTACATTTTATTAAAAAGAAAAGGAAAAAAATAAACAAAAAAAGCTCTTTTAAGAGCTCAAAAATATTAAAAAGTAGAATTCGCTTTACATTTTTAAAATAGACATTTCAAAAGCATTGCTACAAGAACTTTTCACTTTAAGACATAAGTTTCTTTTAGAAACAAAAAATTTAATACTTTTTTTTCCCTTCAAGATTAAAGATCCATAGAAATATTTGATATAAAAAAGAGTTACATATTATTTTCATTGGAATGCTTGAATTAATTGAAGGTTTTACCTTCATTTGACGTACTTAAGATTTACTCAGCAGCTTTGAAACGTGTTCAATTGTTAAAAAATATTTCTTAAATCTCACTTTTGATAATATTTAATCTCAAAAGGGCCAC
The DNA here is from genome assembly GCA_019974015.1 of Nephila pilipes. Taxonomy (NCBI): domain Eukaryota; kingdom Metazoa; phylum Arthropoda; class Arachnida; order Araneae; family Nephilidae; genus Nephila; species Nephila pilipes. The sequence goes on along the minus strand of BMAW01038401.1, from coordinate 1,028,725 downwards.
GGTAGCCAAGTATTGATGTCGCAAACTCGTAGCCGGGGTTTCGTTTGTGAGTTCGAGTCCTGTCCAATTGAAAACTGTTTGTCAAGGTTCCAACAATGAATAAGAATCTTTCTCTCAAACAATGAATAAAATAAAATCTTGTTTCAGAATAAGTCATTTTTAGCAATTTGCGTAGATATTACGACTGGAGCAAATAAAAATAATATATCTAATAATTTTTATTAATACGTGATTTCTAGTCAACATGCCAATCTTATAACTTCTGCTTCCTTAGTACTTCTGAAATGTTATACATCAAACTCTAGAAAATATATTTTTTAATTTTGGAATTCACATATAAATTGTGACATGTGTGTGCATGTTAAAAAATTCACAATATTCATAAAAAAAAAATATGCGTTTGAAAGTTTGTAAGTCACTGAATTAAAAATGGGAACCAGGCATTCAGAAAAAATTATTGTGTTATGATATGGCCCCAAATATTAGGATTTTTCTAACCCGTCAATGATTACTGACAAAAAATCAGCAACCCTTACTATTTCCCCTCTGTAACTAGAAAACTACCAATACCACATGTGGCGAACTTGAACCTCCCAGTAGGGGAAAGAAATTTTTCCTCAATCCTAAAAGCGCCGTGTGGAAAGGATATTTTGACTTTGAATCAGTCGAATTCTAAAGGTTAAGCCAGTAGTTCTTAAAGAGTGCGCCATGGTGTCCGGAGGAGCATCGGTGTCCTCATAATGATAGTGTGGAATCTCATATTATCTCTTTCTTATGAGATCGAGAGTTGAAAAAGCTTGAGATCTATTGCGTTAAACTTCAAAATCCACAACTGTCATGACTTCCGCTGTAACTGAGTTTTCTTTGTCGCAAGTTCATTGCCGGTGTTGTTTCTGTCGAGTAGTGAGTTTGAGATCTGATTCCACTGAAGACACATTGAGGAAATCTGTCGAGGCTCAATGACCCTCACAATGACGTGATGTGGAAGTTAGAATAGTGAGATGCCAGCTTAGGTGTCGTCCGCGTCACTTGACTGAGGTGGAATATTATGAAATTCGTAGCCAATAATCCTCGCGTTCCTCTTAAGAGCGACGTTAATAGTCAATCAATCAATTAAACAGCAGGTAGTGAAATGGAGAATTTGTAAAACGATGCATTAATGCAAGTGTCATATTCATGGTTCAGAATTATAAAATCTGTTGAAATCTTTAAGCACTTCAATTTTTTTTACAAAAAAACAATTTTTTTAAAACATAAATAAAAAGTTATTTGCATAGTTTTGCAAAGAACAGATTTAGCCTCCTAAGGTGTACTTTTTTTTTTTTTATAATTACCATTAAATTACTGAATTAAATATAAGAATTAAAGTAAACGATGAAATATCGAGAAATGGACAATAGTAAACTTTTAAACCGATAGTTAAATCAAAGCAAAAACGATAAGAGTAAAACCGATATTAAAATTAAAGCAAACGATAAATTATTAAATTTAATATTATATCAGCTGCATGTAATTAAAATTAACGCAAACGATAAATTATTAAATTGAATATATTTAAGCTAAATGTAATTAAAATTGAAGCAAACGATAAAAACATGAAAAGTATTCTGGTACGACAAAACGCTGCAACTAAAACAATAGCTCCTTTTGTGGCTAAAACGTATGTTAAAAAGTAAGAATTTTAAAACTATAATTTCCTCGCGAAGAGTTCAATTACTATTTCCTATCGTAAGAGTTCTCTCCATTTTTTTCTACATATATGCTACATCAATATCGTTTTGAAAAGGAAGGTCTTTTTTAAAATGCTTTGTGTGAGAGTGTTACACGAAAGTACAAAAATATTTTATTAACTGACCATAAAGTAAAATGACCGAGTTAAATATCAAGTTGCTTTCTTTGGACATGTATTTATTAGGAGTATTTTTGTCTCTGAATTTTCGACTCCATTTCCACTAAAATTTCCATTGTTATAATATAGTAGACCATTGTTAGACATTGATATTAAAAGTTACTATAGTTTGAATTGTCTATAGTTATAATTGAAGTCTTCTGAATTGCTCCTCTGCCCACCGGATGCTAGATATTAAATTATTTGCAAATATTATTTGAAATTTCATAAACATTACTTCTCACTAAATGAACAGAAATAAATATCGGCAACAATTTTACATTATCTTTTATTTATATGTCTTAGAAATTTAAGATTTGTAATCTAGAAGAAATCAGTAACACAACACAACAAAATATAACTTACTTTACGATTTATGAATATAGTATTTTTTCCCTTTGAAATTTTCATTAAAAAAAAAACTATTTTTCTCGTACAAAATATACAATATTTTAGTCAATGAGCAGAGTGATAAAATTACACATTGCTTTTTTAATGCTCACATGCATGTCAAAAAATTACGATACATTTGAAAAAAATGTCAATTTTATGGCTAGAAATCCAATGCTGAAAACAGCTTTGCACAAGATTAATAAAATCTTCAAATTCAAGCTATATAAATAAATTCTAGAAAATCAAGAGATAGAATTTACCATAAAATCATCAGACATGATATGAAATAAACTTTAATAAATATATTCAAAAAAATAAATAAACAACCCCTAATTTCTTAAAAAAAAAAATACGTTATCTTTCGAACGATACTGTAGTAACGGTAATTATATTAAGATATGCAAGGGAGGAAATATTTCGCAAAATAATATGACTGAATACAACAAAACGATAAATTTTCTCTGGTAATTTCCACTATTGTTTGTTTTCTATTAGTACATTGGATGTCCATGAGAAATAACTAAAAATCGAGTTTTCCAGCACTATATTCAAACAAAAATGCTGTGAACTCTCCTTCACTTCAGAGTCGGTAAAAATAATAAAGACGGAAATGAACTTGAGTATGTTCCAAGGAGCAAAATTGTTAGGCATTGCATAGTCTGTTAGCAAGAGACCCGGTTTACAGTCTGATATTCTTAAAGGTCACATTTTTTAATAGTATGGTGTAAATTGCTTTGAGGTTTAATTGAAATTACCCAAATGGGGGAGATAACTTGCTTTATTGTGGATTTGAATGTTTGTTGAAATGAAAAAAAGGAAAAACTAGTTACAAAACAGAATAATTTTTAGAGTATATATTTTAATGCTCTAAAAATTATACACATGCCTATACTATTTTGTGTAGGCGTGTGTAATTATCTTAGATGTGTATTTCTTCCGTAAAATTAATATTACATAGTACATCGATTAATATTGTAAAAAACGTGTGAATGGGTATTCTTTTATAAATATAAGGCTAGATAATTTCTAAAACCTGTAAATTAACCATTCCCCCCCCCCGGTTCAAAAAATGTCCAAAATTAAACTTGCTCTGATAAGCGACGGTATCCGTTTATCAATCGACGATACAGCCTGAGACAGATGTCTTGGTCTTTAATCGATATGTAAACACTTGGCGGAAATGAAGAGAAGCAAACTTAATTCTGGGATGAAGCTGTACGATAATTTTTTCCCCTATAACTAACATTTGTTGGAATCAACATGTCTGGCAAAAAATTAGTTTATTTTATTAATTACAGTAATGGAATTGCAATGCTGACTGGCCACACTCAAACTAAGTGAATTTTATTAATCAAATTTTATTCATACAGCATAGATTACTTGTTATTCAATTGTATATTGAACTTTTATAGTAATATTTTTCGTAATTGTACTATAAAATGGATTATGCTTAACATATAAATAATATGACCCCAGAAAGCTCAATAATAAATGCTCTTATTACTACAGATAATATATGTACAAATGAACAGATTTCACTGTTCGTTAATCATCAGGATTTTCAATTATTTTTAAAAAAAATTATTATATGAGTTACAAGACCTTCAGTCCTATGTTTTCAACTGATGAGATTCTTTTTTAAGAAGGAAAGACAGAACTCTCTTAAATCGTTCAAAATTAATCTTTTCATTAACATTAGAGCACAAAAAAAATATAATAAAATGGCTGAAAAAGAACTGAAGTATTTTCTACTGGAAAAATATAAAAAGGAAATACATTCCAAAAGATAAAATTCTTTAATAGTTATTCAACCAAAAAGTGTGAAATGGGAAAGAGCGTTTTCTGCGACTGGATTATTTTGTATAAAAATCAGTGGTGTAGCGTGAAGGGGGGAGCATGACTTGCATGGAATAGAAAGGGGGGAGTGGCAGGGAGAGGACGAGTGGCTGATCCTGTCTTCAACGTAAACCATGGTCATTAGATCAGATGACTCTATTGTCTTCGGGACTATATAGATGCTTTTGCAGAATTTTAAGGCTATTGGAAAAGTGGCTCAAAGTGTACGGTTTGAAAACGATACTAAGCAAACATATTTACATTTATATGGAGCTAAATAGTTTATCAACTATTTTATTTAAAATAAGAAAATAAATTTTTCTTTTGAATTTTGGAAACGGATGCGGCCGGCCGCGATGTGCTGCTGCAACGCAACAAATGCAATTAGTGTGTCCTTTTTTGATTTTTTAATCATTGTCGTATTATCCTTGCACAACTCAAAGACGTGACGAAGGGCAAGTGACATTTAATTCCTTCAACATTTTTGTAACTTAGCAGAATGGTGCACCGTTGATATTGTTTATTTTATATTTTGATAAAGTTTTGCGTGTACCTACAATTGTTAGTTGTTGTAAAGTCGTGTTTTTATATGTTTCGTATGATTAGTCGATTTTTTCGGAATTTTGCAGCAAATGTTTGGTTTGCTTATTTTTAAACTTTTCGATTGTGTCCCTTAAGGATTTACCCATGTAGAAAGCAATTTATTCCTTTTAACGTATTAAACTAAAAGTAAGTTAATTTTACGCGCGTAATTCATTCATGATATTTTTTTATTTCTATAAGGGGAGTTAAATTTAGTAGGAGAGGCAAATTTAAGGTTCACACCTTGTGGCAGAAATCCACGCTACGCCACTGATAAAAATTAGATCTGGATTAAGGGACCGAAGTTTTGATCAATTATGTTTCTTACTCGCTTATCTTTAAAATATGTGTTGACAAAGAGGTCAGGTATTTAATTATTTATTTTACAATTGTTTTCACTATGAAAAAAAAAAAAAAAATTCACGTATAAATATTACTCATATTTTGTTGTAAAATTGTTGAATTTTATTTGAATTACGATAAAACCTCGTTACGGATTAATTGGGACTAAAGCTAGTCCGGGATGTCGAAAATATAGGTTAACTAGAGTTTGGAAAAAAGTTACATAAAATAAAACTTGCTTTATAGATAATGATCTTTATATTGAACGAATCTGGTACAAATCGTATTTATAGAAGGTAAAGACGTTGTACTGTATTGAAGACTATTATTAAAAATGACTTGTTTTCAGGACATCACATTTATTTGCGCACATCTTTTCAAGCATAAATTCAAGACACAATTTTACACAAGCACCACTTTTTCAACTTTCGTCTTTACCTCTTGGAACCAAACTCAATACTAAATTTCATATCCGTTGCCAGTAAATTATCTAAAATCAAAACTATGATCTGGTGTTGCCAAAAAAATATCTTAATAAAGAATGTTGAAAAAGGTATTACTTTAAGTTTAAATCGTCTGCTTTTAAAAGTAGAATACTTAAATAAAGTATCACATTAGATTAAATCGTCTGCCTTTAAAAGTCGAACAGATAAATCTTTAAAAAAGTATCTCATTAAATTAAATCGTCTGCCTTTATAAGTTGGACACATAATATCTTAAAAAAGTATCACAATCGTTTGTTTTTAAAAATTGAATATGTCACAACGTCTACTTTGTGAACAATAGAAGTTTGCTTAAAGTTGTTTAATTGTACCTTCCATTTACACAATGAAGCACACCGTATGCCATTTGTAACTGGTGACAAGGGATATAACTAAGGTTTTGATGACTTTGCACAGGATATTTGTAAAGTCCCCCACCATCGCTTTCCTTTCTTACATTACGTAGCTGTTAGAAGCTGTCAACAAAAAAATAACTTTTCGAAATACGTGGATGAAACAAATAAATGTTATTATGGAAATTTTCAGATCGCTTCTCAAATTAAAAAAAACTAATATCTTCACGCAGTACGATTCGAGTTAGACGAAGATTCCAAGTTAAAAGCCTGCGACTTAACGAGATTACTTATGTTCCGAATACAATTTATTCCTATATACTTTTGTCATAGTATACAAATACCTAATAAAATGTGTTATTACCGCAAATTTTATTTTAATTTCAATGCCTTAAGAATTTCAGGTATACTGGTTTTGTTAGAATATTTTACCAAATTATCGGAAATAGAAAAAAAAAATAGGTAAATTTGTTATCACTCTTTCCAGTTAACGTTATAGGCTTAACTCGAAATCTGGAGCTGGGGAAGATTCCAAGAATCATGCCATCTTCATCTCCCCTTTATCTCGTTCCCACCACCTCTGATGCCTTTGTACTAAATTCTGAATATACTGGGAAGAAACCTCCACCTAACCCTTTTGTCTGTGCAACAGGTTCGTCTGGAATACGGGAATTCAGTTATATTTACTATCGCCAAATATTCGCGCTATCATTTCGACTTAGTCCAATGGTAGTCATCTGGATATTTCTAGTAAATATTGATAAACCCCGTAGTTTTGTACCGAAGTCCGACAGAGTCCATTTCGAGAGCAATTCCAGAGTTGGTATTTTAACAGTTGGGTCTATGTATATTGAGTATAAATAATACTAATTAATATAGACAATGTACCATATGTTAAATTATAAGTAACTATCTATAATTAAATTTAAAATATCAAAATTCGAATAATTTTTTCGCGCTTTAGAAAACAGTTTAATTAAAATGTTTAGTTTAAACTTCACATCAAATTTATTCAATATCAATACAAAACTTTCCGGAAATCGACTAAAAGGGTTGACATGGACATGCTCACCATCAAATTTAATGTTATGCAAACATATTGAATGGAATTGAAAGTACAATTAAAATTATAAAAGAAATTCAAAATGGTTGCTATTTATTTCGGCAACGGAGTGATCGTCCCTAACTTCATATCAAAATGTGTCAAGATAAAGGAAGACAAAAAGAATTCCGAAAAGAAATCGAGAAGCAAGGGCACTCCTGATGAAAAATCGTTGCTTTATATTTGTCTTAAAATTGTGTTTAATTCGACTATAATTTCAACATTCATTTGTTGGAATCTTCCATCAATCAACAGGTAAGAAAAAAAATATTTAAATTTTTATGTGAGTTTTATTTTAATCTTCAGTTAGAACTTTAAGAAAAAATGTTCCATTATTATAATATATTTATGTTATATTAAATTTATTAGAGTGAAAGTATTCACACCCATAAGCACTAATTTTCTATTTTATGCATTGTATTAGTTATCTTTGCCTAACACTAAATAACAGAACCCAAATTTAGAACACAGTTTCTTATAAAACGTACTTCTGTATTAATACAAGTTCCATTCTATGAAAATTTCAATAAAGTTATATGTATCCTTAAGATTTTGGAGCATTCTATAATCGTGTCATTTTTCCAACTTTGATATATAAAGTAAAAATTCCATTATGTCTCAGTCTTCTACCTTGTGTTTGGCACAATATGTCCCAGGAGGACTCAGTGCCATAAATTCAAACCAACCATTCTCTCAAATTAACGGAACAAAATATAGAGCGTAAGAATATACCATATACATAAAAATTAATTGATTCAAATTTGAATTCTTGTTAAAATGAAATGTGTTGTTCCCTGTAAACTAATGAAGACAAAATATGATTTTTATATTGAAGTATTTTTCTATTTGAAAAAAGTATTCCGAATTTGAGTCCTATTTTTAAACATTAGAGAAAGACTGTGTTAAATATAGAATTGTTCTATACAAAATTTTGCAAAAACCAGATTTAGCCAAAAAGATACTAACTTTTAAAAAGTAATTATTAAATTATTCAATTAAATATCAAAATTAGAGCAAATGATAAAGTGTTGAAGTGGGCAATAATATTATTTTCAGATATTATTATTAAAGCAAAAGATAAATTATTAAATTGAATATATTATAAGCTAAATGCACTTATTGCTGTCGTAAAATGAAAATAAATACGCCTCGTGCATTTCACACACGGATGACGCACTCCCTGGATACCCTAGAAATCCTTCTCTATTTTCGACCCTCCCTCTTGTCAGTCACTTTTATCTTTTTTTCAACTTCACGTCTAGACCACAGTTTAATCTTGTTTGGCGCAGCATAGCCATATCTGGCTCTTGCGCCAATAACCTTTACATTCACTCACTCACTCGTGCATTTCACTCTTTATTAATTCGCCTCTTTGGTAGCTAACAAACTATGGTTTCAGTCGCCTATCCAATACCAAACATTGATACAAATAGACAAAGTTTTCATTCCTATAGCCTTAATTGTACGGTATTGTCTGAAGTTATAGTTATCGCCTAGAGAATCAATGACCACTTAAGCCAGGATTAGTAAATGTGCAATGACCATTGTGGCTTAGAAGGATTTGAAATTTGCTTCGAGCCAAGGCGTTGCCTCAAGTCTCGGTGATAAGAAGTCTGGATAGCTAAATAGTGGTTTTTCACAAACATAAGCGGATTAAAAAGGGAGTTCGCTGTCGTATAGTTACCCGCCATTGAAAAAACCAATGTACAATCCTTATACTATACATAATCATGAGGACATTGACTGAAGATAATTCTGAGTTTTGGATGGCTGAGATACTTAAAAATGCTTATTGATTTATAAGAGCTTATAATGTCATTAAATAATTATCATTTTGCAAGTCGCCAGTTCAAAAATAACTGCATATATATATGTGTGTGTGCATGCGTGCATGTATGCATGCATGTGTGTATATATATATATATATATGTGTGTGTGTGTGTGTGTGTGTGTGTGTGTCTGTGTGTCTGCATGCATATATGTATGTATATTATATATATATAATATAATATTTCATACCAAATAATAAAATAGTTCAAATATATTTAAAAATTACATAAACTTAATTAACTCAATAGAATTCCTTAAAATTACAGAGACTATCTGCATATAATTTTAGATTATAGATGAAAAATTATCATATTTTTTAAAAGCAAAATTGAAAAAACGTTAAGTTACATCACCAAATGAATAAGAAAGAAAAATATAAAGTAAAACTGCAATTAAAAAAAGAAGAAGAAAGGAAATGGGGAAAATAAACCAAAAAAAAAAAAAAAAAAAAATGAACTATAACATTTGTAAATTCTGTATCTGGATTATAACATATTTGCAGGTTTTAACTAGTTTTACAGATCCAACTTTCACCTTCGGAAAAATGTTATATAAAAATAGGAATTGGATTGGTTTTATTAACGTCGTTAAAGAAGCAACACGAGGGCTATTGGTGATGGACCTTGTAATTTTAAACCTCAGTCAAGTGACGAGAACGATACCTCAGCTAGCACCTCCCTCTCCTAACTTCCACACAACGCCAATACGGAATTATCAAAAGATAAATAGCCTACTTTGGCTCTTGCGCCATTAAACCTCACACTCACTCACTCACTCATATCAAAAGATAAAACATATAAAAAATATAAGACTACCTATATATATATCTATATATATATAAGCGAAATACCACTGACTGACTCATCACGATATCTCTAAAACTATACAACCGATTGACTTGAAATTTGGTACAGTTACTCATTTTGTGATGTAGACGCTCACTAAGAACGGATTTTACGGAATTCTTATCCGAAATGTGATTTTTATCCATTAATCTTTTCTTACCCATAAATTATGTCAATGGCAGACGCCAAACGGAATATATTTTTTTTTATATGTATTCTGTGCATTGCTACCAATTAAGTTCACTTGGCGGGATTTGCGCGTGCGAAATGGAAATAATTTAATATTGAGGCGCTGCTGATGGATTGGCAAGAGCGGGATTTTGAAAAATACTAAAATTTCGACTTCTTACGGAGTAGCGCGCACCCAAGACAATCCGCTGAATAGGATGCATTGTAGGTTTATCATATATAATGTAAATGTTGAGCCCCGAAATTCCTACATTTAGAGATTTATCACCAAATATCTTCCACCGCCAAGTCGAAGCATTTCAATGACCTTGCATTGTGAATATTAAAAAGCTATACTATGGTAACCATAGGTGATTTCTGTCCGTTTTGCTGAGGAAACGATAATTTTTTATTGTTGTGGAACCTAGACGTATGTTTCAAATTTATGAGAAAAGTATTTTATTATTAATAATGATTGATAAATTACATTTGTAAATCTAAACGTAATCTTACGAAGATATTGAAGTTGGCTTTTAACAAATGAATAATAAAGGTTTGTTATTCATGTCATTGATAAAATTAAAAAAAATAAGTATCTGTCAAAATATTTATTTTGATGTATGCATTAACTGTAACCTAATGTAAATATTATGCAATAGTTTTGTTTCTATATTTTGGCAATTTTTAGTTTTTGGTTTCTAGGAAATAAATTTTTTTGATTTTTTAAAATGGCTGGATATTTTATTGTTTTCAGAATACAGAATTATTTTTAATGCTGATTTTTTAAGAGCTATTCTATCTTATTCAATTGCAGTTCCAGATATGCTGCTAGCGTACTAGAGTTATCCCTTTGCTAAAAGGATAACGTAATACGGGCGACTATTTGCTAAAAAATTTTATTATACTTTATTTTTTTTTGTTAGTATTTTTTGTTGAATTTTTAAATAATTTGATATTTAAAAATTAATTTCGGTTATATTTTTTAACTAGAGAAGTATTTCATTGTAGGTTAATGCAAATTGATTTTTCATGTTTACTTTTCAGTTATAATTTTTAATAATGGATGTTGAATATATTTGGATAGATGGAATACCTACTCCTTTCAATGATTTTAAAATTCTTGGCGACGGAGTATGTTTATTTTCGTGTCTGTCTTTGCTGGTGTTTGGTGACATATCGATGGCGCATAAAATGAGAAATATTTTTTCTCACGTGTTTAACAACTGGTATCGGTTTAAATGCTACACTCAAATGCCATCTGGCGCTCCTTATAATACTAACGATTTATACTTTACCGAAATGTGTAAACCAAACACGTATGGATCTATTTGCGAAATTATAGCGGTTGCAGAGCTATTTCCCTATCAGTTCGATGTGTATCAAGGCGTCTGCCTTATAGCTTCTGTTGGGGAAACAATTCAAGGGAAAAAAAGATTACGTTTTACGGGAAACTGTAATTGTGGTCATTTTGATGTTTATATTTAAATAGTTGGATTAACAAATAGAAGTAAAGTTAATCCTGGTTATGATAATGTGAAACAAAATGAAGAAAATGTGTCATCTTTAGTGTTTCAGCCTCAAGAAAATGTGTCTGTGTCAGTTTCAAAGACTCAATCAACATCTAACAATGATTTTTCAAGTTCAAGTGAATCAATTATTAATGATGTAATATCTCTTCAACTAAATAAAGGTAAAAAACGAAGAAAAAGATTCAAAAATTCAATTAGATATAAACATGTAAGACAAGTTTCTACAAAATATACTCAAAGTCATCCTGAAGAACATAGAGCAGCTGTAAGAAAATACTTTTCTAATAACCCCCATGTGAATCAGAAATGAAAAAAGATCAAAAGTTAAATTAGCGCCATGGACTTCCAAAAATTTACCTGGTTTTAAATATGAAGTATATATTGACTATTCAAATGATAAAATTGTCAGTATCGGAAAACGTTTGCCCTGTTCGAGGTGCCGTGTTTTAAAATGGATAGAAGAACCTCCAGGAATGTTCTGCAGTGGTGCTCAAGTCCAGTTTCCTGCTATTAGATCCTACCCTGAACCTTTGAATAGTCTTCTTAGACATAAGGATCAGCTTTCAGAACATTTTCTTTCTACAATTCGTAAGTATAATGGATGTTTTCAGATGACGTCATTCGGAGCAAAAGAATTGAAGGAAGGAAATTTTATGCCAACATTTAAAGTCCAGGGGCAGGTATACCACATAATAGGTAGCCTATTGGCTGAGCTTCCTCAACAACCTTCTTTTCTTCAGCTTTACTTTCTCTGTGATGATGAACGTGAAAAAAACATTCATTGTGGTAAATTCCCAGGTGTTAAGCCAGAATTAGCAAATTACAAAAGGCGTACATGAACATAACAGGTATATTCACGATTTCAAAGCTGCTGTTGATTCAGTTTCTAAAGACCAAAAGGAGTTCAAGGTTATGATTAATGCCGATAAAAACCATCTGGAGAACACAAAGGTCGTTTCAATGCTCCAATTTTCTTGATATTTTATGTATAGGTTCCAAAATATAATATTATCGTCTGCCCAGCGAAGCGGGCGGGTATCAGCTAGTATATATATATATATATATATTAATTATTTGATTTTGTTTAGTAAACATCACATCAGAGCAATGAAAAGATCCCCAGAGGGAAATTTATACTGCGGTCAAGCGAGAAAATAAGCAATTTACATCCTTACTTTCCAGAGGGGAGGGGAGTGTTGTTATACATCTCATTTTTTGACGGGAAGGAAGGGGAAAAAAAGATGAGAAAGAGAGAAATATAACAAAAGCACACATTTTATTATTAGTATTTTTTGTATCCAAAAAATTTAGATTTTACAAAAGGATTACAGGATGATGCCTTTTAAAAGTTAAAATACCATAAAAATACTTTTTCTATTCTATATAACAAATAACATTAAGCAATAGAGCCATACATAACCCTTGAAAACTCGTTGATAGAAATGAAGAGTTTAAAAATGAGAAGAAAAAATATTCCTGGTGTTAAAGCAAACATCAATCCCGTAGTTGAAAAATTATTTTGGCTGTGTCCAAAATCTTATTTTACAACGTTTTTCTGAATTTCACTTGGTGTGTGTGTGTGTGTGTGAGTGTGTGTGTCATCAAATTTTCGATCGTTAATTTAACCAACTTCCCATCAAGCTAGAGCTTTGAAATTTCGGGAATCGTTCGTACTCGCCTAACAATGCAATATTTAGACGTTTGCGACAAGTTTTAACTCATATTTCAATAATTTTAATAAGTCAAAATATTCTTTCCTCTAGGCGCTTTTAGGATTGAGGAAAAAAAATTTTCCCCCTCTGGGAACACCGGGCACTCCCCACACCACATGACGCCTCGTAAAACTATTGTACTCACAAAGGGGAGATACTATCTCCCTTTACTATCTCCGAGATAGTAAGGGTTGCTGACTTTTAGTCAATAATCATGAGCAAGAAAGAAAGTTTCCAATATTTGGCACCATGTCTTATCACAATAATTTTTTCTGAATTCTGGTTCCCATTTTTTTTTTTAATAGAATGGCTTACAAACTTTCAAATGCATGTTTTGATTTTATGAGTATTATGAATTTTTTAATACGCTCACAAATGTCTCTTTTTTAAGTAAATTTTAAAGTTAAAAATAACCAACAGTTTTAAATAATATTTCAATAATTTTCTTTAATAAACTTTGCCACCATATAAAAACGTTGTTTTTAAAAACGTTGGTTTTTATATCGAATTATTTGTTGTATATTGAATTGCAAAAATTTATCGAATCAATCTCGATTAAAATGTTATAAAAATAATGAAATACCATTATTAAAATTACATTTCATGGTACAAATGAATTATAATAATAGTTTGATAAAGTAAATTTTATATCTTATGATATTTTTTTATATTTTGAATGTATTTATGAATAGTTGTTAATTCAAATGTTGCAGATCCAATATCCATTAAAGAGGGAGAGGGGCTGAAATGGTATTTTCATCGTATATAACTATAAAATTTGTTATATACCATAAAACATTTTAAGAAATAATTTAAGACACTTAAAATAAGTAAGCGCATTTTAATAAGGTATGATTTCTGAGAACACATATCGACATATTTTTTTTATAAAAACAGTGTATTATGTATTTAAATAATTATATTGAAGGTTATATTCAAAATCCAGACTAGAGTTTTTCTATAAAATTTTCAAGCAATTTTTAAATTGCTTGAAAAATTCTGACCTCAAGTAGCATAGCCTTGTAACATAAACCAACTCTGATAATCTCTTGATCCATCCCTACTCTTTAGTTAGGTTCACTGGCTGTCTCATCTTATATAATCCTATTTTATCAGTAACTTTTCCTATAAATTTAGTTATTTTCAACTCGTATATCGTAGCAAGTTATATGATCACAGTATTCAAGTTATTTGGAGTTGTTTGTTGCAACAACTAGCTGATCGATTCTTTCGAAGAACATTTTACTAATCATATGGTTTCATAACACGTAATGCGATTAGATCTCAAATTTCTCACGTGGAAATTAGACAGTCTTCAATGTTTGATCTTGATTCATATAATGCTGTCCATCGTATAGCTTTAGTGCTATTTTAAGGATGTCTTCACCTGATGGCGGCCTTAGGTGATAGGCAGCGTAAGCGAATGATTCCGACCGCAAAGTTTAGGAGATAACTGCCAGAAATAAAGCACAAAGTAAATAAACAAATAAATAAAATAAAAATAAATACAATCCACACTTTTTTTTTAATTACGATTTCTCGTTTGACAATCAAAATCTAAATCAAAGATTTAATATAAAACACTGTCGTAGAATTTTTGAAAAAAAAGGTAGAACAAATCTTCAAACGTTGGTTGGCATATATATTCTGTATCAAAAAATTCCGTGTTCTGTTTCTGTGTTGCATACTTTTTGATAATTGTATATTAAATTCTATTTGAATTGAGGTATTAAAAAAGCACTGACGCTAAAAAACTCATGTAGATAAAAAAAAAAAAAAAAAAAAAAAAAAAAAAAAAAAAAAAAAGTATTTAAAATTAACTTGGTAGGGAGGGAGTCATTTTTAAGATTTGCCTACGGTTGCAAAAACGCTAGAGTAGTTATTGTCTAATGCTCAAGGCAAACCCAAACTCGGTACAACTTTTACAAATTGGAAAAAAGTTCCAGTGTTAATATTGTGTTCTGGCTTTATTAGAGTATGGAGAACGTCACGTTTTACTACGCTTTTCATTTCTTTTAGAATCAACCGATTTTGCCCTGCATAAAATGTGTTTCATTTTTTTATATTTATAATTTCAAATTGATTTCAAACTTTTTGTGTTGAAGTGAAAAATTGCTTATTTAAAGAAATTTTTTAATTATTCTTTAGTATCAATAATCTATTATTAATGGACGCGGAGTTTTCTTCGTTTGTGTTTTGTTAAACTAATGCATGTGTTACAGCGAATCACTTAATTATTTTAATATTGGAGTAGTTTTCTGTATGAAAAAAAGTATATCAAGTTTTTTTTTTTTTTTTGCCAGTTAAAATTAAAATATCTGATTAAGTTTATACATTCATTTTCGGTTATTAATTTATTTATTTAAATGGTTACTTCCTTACTTCACGAGGTTTTCCGTGTTTGTTTCAGTGCAACCATCCAGATAAACTTGGCATTGTATATTTTTCGAGTATGCATAAACCAAGTGTTTTTCTTACTCGGTTTTAGTGAAAAAACTATTCACATATGTCTATTACGTCCAAAAGATTTGCTTTTAGATTTTATTGTGCCGTTGTATTACTTTCAGTTGTTCCTTTATAGAAATATTAATATTTTTGAATTGGTCGGTCTGCTTCATTATTACTAGGTCGAACACTAGTATAGACCTAAAAGAATGTGGCTTTAGATATACACTAGGAATTGGGGATTGACTATGCGATAATGCCGAGGTCGATACTTGAGTGTTCCATATTCTTTTACAGAATAATAGTTTGTGTAGCATAATTATTCGATGACACAAACACAACAGCCCAATCTTGCTAGAAGAGGCATAGAGTTTTAATTTACCCTAGTTTCAATTTTTGGAAATATTCGAACAAATATTCTATACATAGACTTTATGTTGTCTGCACATCTTTTTACATACTCACGTCGACATTACTTTTATATAGATCACATCTTCTTTAGAATGTATTGTAACAGTTATTTTCTTGCAACCAGATGATTTTAGAATTTTCGTAAGGAACTCTTCATTGTGTCATTAAATATGTCAGCTGGGTACATGTCAATTTTCGTGAGAACCAGAAAGATTGGTTCATTTAATGCAAGGATAAGTATTAAGTGTTCTTTAGAGAAGCCAACAGCTCCAGCTTTTGCACCAACCATTTGCAAGGTATAATCCGGAATATGCCTTAGTTGTCTAGTCTAGTTCTCTTCAAAAGTCTAGTTGTCTCCATATATCTCTTATGACCCTCCTCCTCATTCTCCCATACCGTTCTATTCAACGTGAACCAGCCTCTATTTTTTCGCACAATAGGATGGCCGCGGTTGCCCTGTGGTCATGGTAACGAGTTCACGGCCGACATTGTTTCCGTAGGGTGGTAGATTCGAGTCCTGATATCACTAAAAACCCGTCGTACACCGTGTTAAATCTACACGTTAAATCTGTCAAGGCTCGATATCCTGAAGTTGATTGTGTGGAAGTTTGAAGAGTGGGCTGTCAGATAATGTAATTGTTCTCGTCACTTGACTGAGGTTCAGAATTACGAGGTCTGTCGCCAGTAGCCCTTGTGTTGCTTCTAAGTGCAGCATTAATAAATCAATCAATTCACACAAAGGGTCTTTATTGGAACCAGGACGAAAAATCACGTTTAGATTTGAATATCGCTGGCTGTGAAACATACGACCATGACCATACAGCGACTCTTTTCAATTATCTATCCAATGGCTAAGTAGGAAAAAGGTTAAGAAACGTATTTCTCAACTAGTAAATTCAAATATATGATTTTCATCAAAGGAATTATGATTGATAATTGGTTTTAAAAAAGAAATACTTGAAGTACACTTAATGATTTCAGTTTAAGAATTTGAAAAAAAATTCAGAAATACAACTATAAAAATGAGGTCCAGTTTGAAGAAAGGAGATTGCATTATTTTTATGAGTTATCATCTAGTTAAAAAAAAAAAAAGAGCAAGGCAAAAAAAATCAGATGGCTATTCTCATTATCTGAAATAAAGACAAAACAAAACGAAACAAAAAAATTTCTTAGAAACTTGGTCTTTAAAGATTAACGAGCAAATATATTGTTTTTATTACAGCTGATTCCGATGATATTGCATAATGACCTAGAGAAGAGAATGTTAGTGAAAAACAAAGGGGAAAAAATGATGACCCAATATTGAAAAATCAACGAGCATATCTGGAAGAAAATTTTAGGAACATAATTTTGACTGAATAAAAAATAAATCTAAGTAATTTTAAAAAAATTTAGTTTTCATAAAAATTTTACAATTATGAGAATATATTATCGCAATCTTTACAATCAATGCAATTTGGACTTACGGATATAAATCACCTTCTTTAATATGCACAAAATATAATTTTATTAAATAATTACCAGTAAGAAATTTTTCAACGTTTTCACTAATTTTTTAATGCACTTAAAATGTAGTTCATATACATAAAGTGCAGATTTCTGTTCTTCCAAAAGTAATTCTTTCCCAATTTATCATGCAATTAAAAAAAAATCATCTGAAATAAGAAAAAGTACATGAGACATTTCGAAAATTAAATAATCCGGCGAAATAACTATTAATGATAATTAGTACAAACTGTAAGGCTGAAAATGCTGATAAAAACAGTTAGATCCAACAAAAATTTATTCTAAATGTACTGAAATAATTCGAAAAAAAAATTTGTTTTTAAATTAGTTTCCCTGAACAGATTCTAAGCTATTTTATTGCATTGCACAAAATAGTGATAAAATATAGCTTTCCCAAATTATGATATAATCGAAATCACATTATCATAAAGTTTAATTTTTAAGAATAGTTGATAAATTGTATTTA
This sequence comes from Nephila pilipes, assembly GCA_019974015.1. Classification (NCBI taxonomy): domain Eukaryota; kingdom Metazoa; phylum Arthropoda; class Arachnida; order Araneae; family Nephilidae; genus Nephila; species Nephila pilipes. The sequence continues at coordinate 1,010,835 of BMAW01038401.1, read as the reverse complement.
CAAAATGTTTTGATCCATTCCATCTCTTTTTATGAACATTTTTAAATTCAAAATTTCTGACTTTTTTTGTTGAAGAAATCATTTTTATGAAGTATTTTAAAACCTACTTATTTTATGCTAATTTAAGTTTATTAATTCTGCAAAATTATTGACCATCAACAATGCTGAAATTCTTCGTATTTCAAAAATGTTTTGGTTATAAATTAAAGCGAAAATTCTTCAAAATACGTAATTAAAAATACATTATATCGATATACTTTACACACGAACATGCAAATAAACGTTTTTATCGATTGAATATTCTTTCAAGTGAAAACGGGAACAATTTTCTCTTATCTGTAAAATCATTACGCAAATGAAAAAAAAAAAAAAAGAGGTCAGAAAAATGCGTACAGTTCAAATCTCTCACGTATGCGTCAGAATAATTTTTTTTTTTCACAATAGAACACACACGACCTTCTCCAAAACAGACAGTAAGTCTAGCCACAAGATACATCATAAAGCCAGCAGACGCTGTTTTCCCAAATCTTGACCTTGCAAAAAAGAAGTTTGCCGGAAGAACAATTGAAGTTTAGTCACTTCAAAGTTCAATCAGAATCAAGATATTAGGAGAATCATAAAATCCAGCGAAGCGGCATGATCAATTATAATTGAATCAGGCTTTTATTCTTTGTCTCGAAGAAGGAAAAAAAAAATGAATATTTTGCGGACAGCCGATATTTTCTGAAAGATCATTGTTTTCAACCGTTAGTGACTGACAATCAGTTATTGCGAAAACCGCCCTCTGTGAGAAACAGACGCCGCCGAAAGTCCGCTTCCACTGTGTCGCCGGTTTAATTGGGTTGCCAGATGACTTCATTTATCGCATTGGAAATTTTTTCGCTCTGTCTGGAGATGAAGGTTGGTTCCTGGTGCTTCGTTGGCGATTTTTCGATTTCCGTGGGAAAACTTTTGCACTGTGGGAGGGTAATTTTTTTTTTTTTTTTTTTGGGGTGTTTTGGGGGGTAAAAAAAAAAAGTGAAAAAATAAAACGATTTTTTTTTTTTTTTTTTGAAAAAAGTAATAAATGGGAGAAAAATGTTTATGAAAATAAAAATAGGATGGCGAAATTTAATTAAAAATGTGTGGGTAACATTCATAACAAAATCCCTTAAATGTTAGCGATCAGAAACTCAATTTATTTTTAATTTCTTAAAAATGTTTACAAGAATAATATCATAAACTTCGATAGATGACAACAATTTGTCGAAAAATTAATGTCTACTTAATACCGACAGCAGTAAAAAAAAAAGTTTGTCATCATTCATTTAATAAGTTTGTTATAATAGAAAGCATAAAATACAAATTTCTTTGATTTTTTTTTTTTTTTTTTTTTATGGATATGAGAATTTTAAATATAAAACTTTTTTATCTGACCATTGATTTTTAAATGTCACTAGTTTTATGGTGATGCTTCAAAATATTAAGCTCCTATGTCAATACCTAATGTGTAACCCCTTAATGTGATGTTTATTATAATGAGCGGTAAATTATATTCATATAATAAAACTAATACTATATTTATGCTATATTTAAATTACATTACTTTTTACATGAAAAGGAATAATTAAGAATTACAGAGTTATTTAATAATTATAAATATCTGAAGATCTTCCTCTCTTTTATAGAATGTCACATTAAATATAAAAAGAATTGAATTTAAAAAATTAAAATCAGCTTTGAAAATTTCATTTCAACATGTGCTAATTTTTTTTCTCCTTTTCTCCTTTTTCTGTTAAGTTTTCAAAAAAGTAGAATGATACAAAATGAATATTAATTAACGCAAAATAAGCGTATTTCCGAGACCCAGGTTCTCCAGAAGCAATTTTTATCAAAATAAGAAAAAAAAATCATCTTGAAATTCCTAATATTTTTAATTTCAAAAGACAAACCTTTTAAAGTACAAAAACTTCGCCAATGTTAACAAGAAGAATAAAAACAGACCATTCTGCCGAAAAATCAATTATTAAATTAAATATTAAAATGAGAGCAGACGATAAATTATTAAAGTAGACAATAATATTCTGTTCAGTTATTAAAATAAAAGCAGACGATAAAATATTGAATTAAATATCTTAGATAAAAATAATTAAATATTAAAATAAATTTAAATATCTTAGATATGTAAATACACCTTAGCAAGCTAAATATAATTATTATAATCATAATGTATTATAATGTCAATCTTTTGAACCTTACAGCATGTAGCCTTTGTTTTATGCCAATACAATTTTGTTGAAGCTATTTTCTCAAAACAACAGCATTTTAGCGCATGTTAATAAAATTTAAAAATATTGAAAATTAGCTTCATTAATGTTTTATTTATAAGCTGATTCATTGTAGCTATTGGATCATGAGTTAAATTACCACAGTTGCAATTAACTGAAAATTGCGAAAATATTTCGCAAGTTCCACAACTTTACAATATTTTTTAATTGTCTTAAGTGTTGGATCGAAAGTTCTCTTGATGACCTGAAATAATAATCCTTTATGCAACGTATCAGTTGTACTTGAGATTACAAAATAAATGCACCTGAAATAGCATAATCATATCTATAGAAGTTCATATTTTATAAGCAGTTAACTTATTTTTGATAACTCTTGTTTTTTTATTCTTGATAAAGAATCATAGTTGATATTTTGATTACTTTAAGAAAGGGTTTGTTATAAAATAATTGATAGCAAAGCATTTCATTAAATTGGCAAAATAATAGCCAGTTAACGATGTATTTTGGAAAGGGTATTTAGAAACCTATGCAAGAATTGTTCTAGATTCAATTTAACAGATTTTTGGCAATGGGTTACTCAGATATTTATTAGCATTACAAAACGTGGCCGCTGTAGCCCAATGGTCATGATTTCATACTCGTGGTCAGCGGTTTTCGTTAAGTCGCGGGTTTGATCCTTGATGACACAAAAGACCCGCCGAATAGTCGAGTCTGATGCACGTTAAATCTGTCGGGTTCCAATGTCCTGCCGTTGGCGTGGTGTGGATATTAGGAGAGGGGTTCGCCAACTCAGGTGTCGTCCTCGTTACTTGACCGAAGTTCAGATGACGAGGTTGATATCTGAACTAGCTCCTTGCCATACCAAGGGGGCTTCCCTTATTCAGGTAAGTACGGACATCACTCACCCTAGTGATATTTTCCTTTCCTATGGGATTTACTGTATTTTGTGAACACTTGTAATGCGAATCCAGGATATCTCTATTTTAGACCTTCCTTCTTGTCAACCAGTTTTCATATCCCCCTCCTCCCATTTTTATAAAACTTTTACATTCTTTCACCTTGTTTGACGCAGGATAACCATATCTCCTCTTGCGCTTTTTTACTTCACCATCACACACACCACTCCATACCCAAGCCGACGTGAGGAGTTAGAGCCAATGCGGAAAACGGTTTTCCCGGGGTTCTTAAACTTCTCGAGCTTTTATCCTAGGTCTAACTGGAAATTATATTGCGAAACTGAACGTTGGAGTCTACGCTTGCCCAGAAGGGTCTTAAGATCATGAGAACAGAAATTTTACTTAAAAAATTTAAACGAGCAGTAGCGAGAAAGTTTAAAAGACATTATGAAAACAAATTAAGCTATTTTTAGAAGGATCTTTATGATTTTCAAACGACTAGAATTATATTGTTGTTTAAAAATTAAAAAATTTAAATCTTGTTATTCAGAGCTTATTATATTAAGAATGGTTCAGACACTTGCAAGTGTTCTGTTAAGATAGATGAAAACGGAGTTTACTCCAATTTAAAAAAAAAAAAAAATAATAAGTTAAGTTTAAAATATTTGCAGGAGGAGAAAATTAAATTAAAAGCATGCAGCTAACGGGAAGGTGGGGAGCGTGTTCGGTTGTCTTCGAGCCTCGACAGATTTAAAGAGCACGAGTTTCTCAAAGCAACAGGTCTGAAGTGGAATTAAAAACCTAACACGCGTGTCTTAACGGAAACATCACCGGCATCGAACTCGATATATATATATATATAAACAGGATTAAATCTTAAGTCATAATGCTTAAGAGGGCATACCTATCAAACCATTAAAATCACAGTAGTACTTAATCACAGAAACATGACTAAATATATATATATATATATATATATTCGCAACTATGATTATCTGTATTTCTGAAACATGACTAAATATATATATATATATATATATATATATATATATATATATATATATA
>BMAW01038401.1:963246-1006597 GCA_019974015.1 Nephila pilipes | reverse complement strand
ATATATATATATATATATATATATATATATATATATATATATATATATTATTCGCAACTATGATTATCTGTATTTTTGCTTAGGAATAATCTTTTTAACAGTCAGTGAAAAATAATTTCCTGAGTGACAATTTTGTTAAATTAATCAACACATATTTATTGAAACCATTACGAATGACAGTAATCTAATAAACAGGATTAAATCTTAAGTCATAATGTTTAAGAGGGCATACCTATCAAACCATTAAAATCACAGTAGTACTTAATCACAGAAACATGACTAAATCTAAACACCGATGAGACAATATAATTTATAGTCAAAATATCTGTGTGGTCACTGCATATTTTGCTAATTAATCGTTAAAATCAGTCTCGGATTCCTCTGAAAAATGACTGTGTTCTTAAGGACTCATGCCCTTAAATACACAATCAGTTTTCGAGAGGAGTTCATATATCGGAAACATGCGGCCATTAATTTCTCCCCCTGAAGATAGGACAGTAGTTAATTTCTAGGCAATAGTTATTAATATGACCATTAATTTTTTCCTAAGAGGGGACATCTACTAATTTTTAGATAACTATATAGGTTTTCAAGAAGACCTAAATTTCTTCATAGTTTTTATTAATTATTGAAAAGAACACGAATGCATATGTGAAAATAAATTTATATAATCTTTTGTTTTTCTAATGAGTTATATTTGATGTTGATTTCAAATAAGAATGATTATCTCGACAGGATTTCTAAACTTTCGTTTGGTAATTAATATGGCTTTCATAACCGCGACTCTTCTTTTTTTAAAACAAGACATTTTGGCTTCCCGAAGCTACTCTTGGGGACAACGGAACACTCAAAACTGGACATTTTAGTGTCAGTCTGTCTTATCGCTGTTTGTTATCAGTCTGCCAAACTGTCAAAATCAGTTACATTCTTATATTCCCTAGAAAACTGACCACTCATCGAAGGCTAGGAACATTCATAGATCACCGAACGGTTTAGTAGCCCAATTACTAGTGACAATATTCTTTTGGGGGGAGGGAAGTCCAGCCTATAGGCAATTACTACTATATGTCAATACATCATTTACGGCTGTTCACTTCCGCATATAGTGTGCACACATGCACATACGAGTATATAATTTGCACAAATTGACGATCGATGAGAAAAAGTTTATAATTCATCATTGAGATAACATTCCAAAGGATATTTTTTCGGCATTACTCTTCAATGGGGTAAGAAATGTTGAATTTTTTTTTTTTTTTTAATTTTACTACATGTAATTTTTTTAAAAATTTCTTTAGAAGTATATTATTATTTGATTTCATTGGAGGAAAAAAACCTACGAATTCACTATTTTTCTAGATATTCTTTTTTTTTTAGATTTAAGTTTCACTGATTTGATGCAGATAGAAAATTGCCTCCCCCCTTCTTTTTTTTTTTTTTTCATATTTGACTTAGTCTTGAAATGCTGCGAGGTATTAAAAATGTGTTGTAAAAGTGAAATACTTACTGCTGCAAACAACACAAATTATATATGTAATTCAGTCTCATAAATAATCGGAAAATTATCTTATTAATTAGCTGAAACCTTTTCTTAAGAAATGCCTTTGATTTACGAATATAATAGATCACGCTGTTTGGATAATCGATTTCATTTATAACAAAAATATTTCAAAGGATATTATGTTTAACTGAGTTACATAATTTTTTTGCATAACTGAATTAGTTATACTTTTTTATTCTTTCTTTTCTATCTGATTAATGTGAAAAGGGGAGGTCGAATATTAGGAAACACATCACGGTGAAAATGAATAAAATGTTTTGGTAAATAAATTTATTTTTTCATTCAAATTTTTTTTAAAGTTAAAATAGTAAATGCAATGAGTATTTAAAAAAATTTAACTTAAGTAAACAACTTTAGCGATTTTGAATATGATAAAAAATTTGTTTGATTTATAAAAATGGAAATAGAATTACTTTTACTCTCTAAATTGTGTTGAGAGGTAGTATTGAGAATATGGTTATTTCTTTATTTTATGTAGTTCACGGTAGCCCAAAATTACAACGTTAATAGACATCGTTTCGCTTTTAAGTACGGCGCTATTAATAAATACCTTATTTAGTTTTATTAAATCTTTTTAACTTAAGAGTATTTTTTTTTTACTAAATATTATTGTAACTTTATATTGACAATTATTTGTAAGTAAAATAATGAAATCAGTCTTTATTATTCAAAAATTAAATGAATTAATACAGTTTCTTCTATTATATTTTCCGTTCTACTGGGGGGGGGGATTCCAATTTTGCAATTTAAAAGCGTTAATTTCCCCAAAAGTTTTTCTTTCCTTTTTTTATGTCACCTTAAACTTCACAATATGGAAATTATTCTACGTATTTTAACAATTTTTAATATTATATAAGTCATTTTATTATTCAGTCCTGAACAAAAATGCATAGGTATCCTTCAATATTCACAAATAATAGTCGACGCTTCAAATTTGACATTTGTTTCGGTAATCATAAAAAACATTCAAACTTTGCTGATATCACAATTTATCTGACGAAGGAAATATGTAATTCATTTTTATTGTATAAATTACACTGTTCAAAGAGCTAAGTTTATTTCAAATTCATCATGTCTCTTTCTCCCTCCTTATCCAATCCAGAAAATATTTACCTATAGAACACAAACGTCCTTATTCTGCCACGCGTATATGTTTACTAGACAATCTCTCCTTCGAGATGCCGCCGACAAGCGGAAATCTCTTGGCTGCATCTTTGGCGAGATATTCCTCCCAAAGGCAACCCTGTTGCGTGTGGCCGTCGAGACTAGATGCAACGACGGCTATACTTCAAGTATCAGACGTAGACCAGTTAGCTAATCGAGTGGAGGCATTGAAGGGTGTTTTCATGCGAGTCGGATTGTTCAAAGCCCAAACGCCGGATTGTTGTTCTGTGGACATCCTTACCACCACGTCGAGTTTCCTACGCTTCATTCTGTGCGTTTTCGTCAATGTTGGAAAATTTTTTACAGTGGTGTGTACCCTCTTGTGTTTTTTTGTGGCCCCCTGGGCAACGGTGGTCGGCTTAGGTGTTCGCTGTGGGCGACGTTGCAAACAGCTCTTGTACCAACGATCAGCCGTGAATGCCCCCTCGGAGGCGCGGACCCACAAACTATGTTTCAATTTCATGTTCCGTTCTAGGCGCAGTTGTTTAATCAAACGACTGACGAGGATCTCAACGAATGAAGCCCCACGTACGGTGGAAGCTGTCCTGAGGAGACTGGAATTGTCCGATTTGGAGACCTTGTCGGTCTCCGTGGAGAATCACGGTGCTGCAGAGACCTCCTGCATACTCTTGCCGATGGGTGAAACACTTCGGCCGGGTTATGGTTTCTCGGCCATGCCCCATGTGCTTTTCTGTCAATTGTGGAGGTGGGCCGATTTACACCAACACCAGTCCAATGAGCTTAGGCGGTTGCCCAACTGCCATTCGTCCCAGGATCCCGTGTACATATGTGCGAATCCTTATCACTGGAGTAGGCTTTATAAGCCAGGTAAGATATTTTTTATCATCCATAATGTAAAAATATCAATCTAATAGTTTAAAAATAACCACGATACTCGAACATTTTATATTGATGTTTTAAATACTTAGTTTTAATGACATTGTACCGCTGCAGCTTTTAAATTTCGAGCTTATGAATTAAAATTACGTTCCTCCATGATATAGCTTTGGAAATTAATTCTATGATGCTGCTGAAATATTAATAAACTCATGTTAGGGTGCTGTAAGAAAATTATGAATTAATTTAAAAAGTAATGAACTGGTATTGTTTCGTAAAATGTAATGATGAGTTAATAAGCTTGTAATTTATTAGAATAAATATGTAGCATATATTTGTAATTGATCAAAATTTGCATGTATTGAAAGTTCCTGAGTTCATTCACTTGTTGATTTGGTCGGATTTTGCATGAAAGTACTTGTAGAATAAATGTTCATTAGATATTTAGCTGAGAATTATTTAGCAAATTAATCAGGTTTTTCTATGTTAATCTTTTAAATGTTTTAACTTGTAGGAGACTTTTTTTTACCCATGACCATGATATAGTGTACTTGGAAGATTTACTAATATGAATTACTCATTAAGTAAATAAAACTGCTCAATTAATATTTTTCTCTAAAGATTGAAATACATGCTTTTCGCTCCAAGTTGACAGCCTATGAAATGTAATTTTGTAGTTATAGGTAGACATTCCTCTTACTTCCAGAAAATTTTTTGCGTTCAATGTGTAATTAAAATTTAATCCATAAGTGTGTTGGCATTGGTTGTTTGGAGTAAAATATTAGATTTAACAAATGTGTTACAACCAAGTAGCATATAATTTATGTATACTCTATATTATCAGTCTTGTTATAAACTGGATAATTTAGAGTTCAATTATATATGATACTGGAGTGAATACAAATATTACTTTGATTTCTTAAAGTAGGTTCTGATGCTTTTAAAATGTTGTTATATTCATGTATAATAAATGTTAAATCAAGTTTCTTAACTGTGTAATGATGTAAACAATTGAATGGCACTAAACTTGTATAGTTGATTCTTAAATCGTTGAAAAACTCATGGTATTTGCGTTCACCCATATTTATATTTTAATTAAAATTTAGGTATTATTGACAATTATGATTATGTTTCATATCGTAAATCTTTGGAATGGAAGCAGTAATATTTTTGTATTATTAAATCTTAGAAACACACAAACAATGATTTGTTGAGATAATGCTTGAGTATAGGTAGACCTGAATTCTTAAATTTTATGATTTTAGATGTTATTTTTTATTTGTAACCTTTTTAAATATTCTGCACTGGATCAATGGTTCTTGGAATTAAAATCTAAGAAGCACATCAGTTTTTAAATTATATGTATTGTTGAGTCTAATATTACTAAATAATTCTTCGAATTTTAGTTACATTTTTTAAGTTAATGTTTCTAAATATGAAACATATAGAATTTAAACTGTTATATTTTTAATTGAGTTTGTTTATTTTAAGAAACTCGTGTTTTATTCAATTTCAAATCATTTTCTGTAAGAAATTTAGTTTCAAAAAGTCAAGGAAATGTAATCGTTTGAAGTGGAACCGGTGAAGTTTAGAATTTTTTTGTGTAGCAGCAATTTTTGTTTTCGAATCGCTAGAGGCTGAGCCGGCTGCCAGATGGGAGTCGTGTACCTGGCTGCGAGGTCACGTGATGGGACATAGTGTCGCCAGTGGGCGCCAGCGTTGCCTCAAAAGGGGACGCAATTAAGCCATGGCGCCAGTCGCGAGTATGGCCTTATCTAGTGACGCCAAGCGCGAATTACTACACCAACTGCAGCTTTTCCTACGGTTCTTTTCCTTTGCGAGATTCATTAGTAACTTCTTATCCTTTTAAAAAAGTTCAGGGACCTTGAAAGCGAAATGGTTTTTATTCTTTTTTTTTTTCCCATTAGTCTGAGCGCTCACATTAAGTCAGTTTTCTGTTTTTATAACACTTAATAAATGATTTTGAATGTCAAGAAGTCATCAGAAGCAGTATCAAGTGTATTAATTGATAGTGAAAAATAGAAATAAAATATTTTGCCTTAAATTTTTTTAAATTTAAAATTCTTAGTTCTTCAGAATGTTTTAACAAGATACTGAACTTGTAAAAAAAATGTTCTGTTTTCTCAAAAAAATAATATAGAACATAGTGTTCCAAATACACTTATAGTCATTAAAAACTTTTTTAAAAATCGGATATTATGATGGGAATATTTTAGTATGTCAATAATTCATAATAAAAAGTTGATTTCAGTTATAGTTATGGAAAATGTAAATGTGATTATTATTTTGAGTGTTACAACTAATATTCAGGAATAGTAAGTTTCTATCAAACAGAACCTGGGTGGTTTTTAATAACTTTAATTTTTATATTTTTGTTGTTATTCAGTGTACGAATATATATTAGTGATTTAATTAATTCTTGCATTACATATGTTATTTAAACATAATCATTGAATTGTAATTTTGATGTCCTAAGGACATTATTTTAAAATACATTTGTTAGTCTCTAGTTTTTAAAGAATCAATCGAATTAATTGTAATGTATTCTGTATTGACCCTTCACTTCTGTACTTGCTCTTATTCCTGATGTTATTTAAAAAAATTGTTTTAAAATGTATTTGTAAAAAAAGAGTGGTATATAATGTGGAGTTAATTTTGATAATAAAAGCTAGATCTTATATGTTTTTATCATTTAATAGGGGAAACTGACGTGAGGAGGATTAATTTTAATTAAAGGATCTTCTCTTGATTAACTGGACTGATGTATGGTTATTTCTAATAGGCAATTGATATTTCGGTGCGGGTGCTTTTACATTTGGATGGGATATTAAGCTTTACTCTCGCTGAATCTAAATTTTATATAGTATTTATAATCAATTTTTCCTTTGAGGCTAATTTGTAGTCCTAAAAATTATATCAAAGCATATTAAAAGATGGGTATGTATTTAAAATTTTTGTAACGGTCATCTTGTATATCAGTGACGAGATGGGCCCGCATTAAATTATTTTATGTGTTAGCAGGATTTATTGAGTTCTTAAATTCATCTGTACGAGAAGATCGGGTGTTGCAGTTGGTGACTAATATAAAATGATTTGGTTTGAATGTATTTTCTGACTAACGTAATCATTGGTATTATTGATTCATAGTTAGTCATATATATATAAAAACTTAATATAATTTTAAGTAGTAAAGTAATTATAAAATTTTATAAAGATTTCGAAAATTGATTAGCAATTATGTAATTGCTAATAATATTATTATTGAGTGGCCGTGGTATCACGAGTGATCATGGTCGTAAGCTCGGGGCTGGAGTTACTTTCGTCGGGGTCCTAATGGCAAAGCCTGGTCCCATTGAAGAACTCATCGTGCACTGGAGCGGATGCACGTTAAATCTGTCGATGAACCAAACCCTGGTTTGGAGCGGGAAGTGCCTGGTCGCTTGTCGTCCTCATCACTTGACTGAGGTTCTTCCGTGATTGCCCGCGTTTTGGCGTGATGTGGAAGTTAGGAGAGGGAGGTGCCAGTTCCAAATGTCCTCATCACTGGACCGATGTTCAAAATCATCGAAGTCCTTCGCCAATTACCCGCGTGTTGCTTCTCTTGCGACGGTAATAAAACAAACCAATCAATCTATAGCTGCGTGTTTCAAAGTGCGACGTTAATGAATAGTCTATCATATAATCATTGATCAGTACAATTATGTGCGTACAATTATCAATATGTAAAAAAAATAATTTATTTTGTCTAATCTTTGAATTTAATTGAGTTTTAGTATAGCATATGCCTTGCTTATGATCCTTTAAGTTACTTTAACGAAGTTGGGAAAATAATCTGCACTCAAAATAATTTTTTGTATTGAATACGAAACTTATTGCGTCTTGCATGAAAATATCTAGTGTGTGTGAATCGCGCATGAATTTAACATGCGATCATGTTTTATTCTAGTTTATTCTAAATCGGTTATATGAATAATATTCTACTAGTGTCGTTATTAATTCTCTTAACGTGTATTAATTCTATGGGGGTGGGGTGGGAGTTAGTACATTTATCAACTGCGATTGTTTTGTATATTTTTCAATATATTTTTATCACTAGAATAGTGATCTTTCTACTGGTGCTTTAAAGATTGTTGGTTGTTACCCTTTGGACGTGGATAATTATAAAATCGAATTTTAGAACTTTTTAAACTCCGTGACTTTCTTAATCCCCTTTAGCGATTTAACCTTCTTTAAGTAAGTTTACGCCTATGTCCCCAAACTGCACGAGAGATCTTTTGTCTCTTCCCTGCTATTTGCTGGCATTAGTAATTAATACGAGTGATACGTCCTCACAGATGCCGCAAAGATTTCTTACGATCCATTCTCCCTTTTCTTTTGCTCTAGAATTTACTGAGTTTTATCTAGATTCAATTTCTTTCTTGTTGGCGTGGTGTGAATGTTAGGAGAGGGGGATGCCAGCTCAAGTGTTGTCCTCGTCACTTATACGTGGTTCAAAATTACGAGGTCCGTCGCCAATAGCCCTCGTGTTTCTTCTAGTGCGACGTTAATAAAAAAAAAACAAAACTAAATTCAATTTCTTTCTTAAATTTTACAAGAATTTCGTGCAGATTACCCCTGCATCAAAAAAATCAATCAATTAAATTTCTAATAGGATGTTATCAAACATTAATACCACTATATTAATTCTTTTGTCGTGTATTGACCCTTTTTATAAACAAGTTGCTCATTTCTTGATTTTTTTTTCGTTATCACCGCAATCAAAAACCTTGGGTATTTTTAATGCAATATAAATGCCGCCTTTTGGAGTTCCGGTATTAAACTGTCCTATTATGCTGTCATTGTCACTGTTTATATTTTGCAAATCTGGTAAGTGAACTGGTGATTAATGTAATGTTACAAATAAGAAAATGCATTTTTATATGTGGCTATCTTTTTTTTTTCTTTGGCTGACCTGTTTGAAATCATAATTTTGTTCAATGACAAAGGTCCGTTAGAATAGAATTTTTATGATGTTAACTGTGTAATCGATATTTGAATTTATTTATAAAAATGGAAATTTGATATAATTTTTATTAACGCTAAAATTTTTTCATTTCTTTTTTAGATACCCCTCCACCCCCATATACTCTACACCCTCAGGAACTATCCAAAGTAGAAGACGGTAAGCATATGAATAAAAAAAAATGTTCCCGTCTAAAATTTGTTTCGTAATTCTTAAAATCATAAAAATTGATAAATATTAAACTTAGAATTATAAATGTGAAATATGCTTAGGTTAGAATGGAAGATGTTATTAATAAAGTGATATTTCCCCTTTATTCATAGATGCATCAATACCCAGTGATTCTGTATCTCCTGATTCAAGGTTTTCAAGTAATCTATCAGGTAAGCTAGATTTTTAAGTAATGCTTTTTGTAATCGGGCCTTTTGAATTAATAATGGGGTATTGTCTGAATACTAGGTATTTTAACTAGTTAAATATAGTTGTTTGATGAAAATGAACCTACTGTTTATAAGCAAAATTAGCATCAAATGCGAGATTCTTAATGTTAGTTTATTGTAGTCAATAGATCGAATTCTCTCCATAGCAATATTCTTTATTTTGAAAATGGAAAATAACTGTTATATGGGTTATGAAAACAAAAAAAAAAAAATCATTCTTGCTGAAATATTTTTTCTACCGTTTCTTTTTTCTTCGTAATGTATGAGCTACGCGAAATGAACGGGGCGCTCTCTCTCGGGACTCTCCGCCTTAGTTCTATGTAATTTCTTTCTCTAGTTTTCTTAGTGAAAAGACTACCAAAATAACAAAAGGACATAAACCTTCTCCCATGGGGGGGACTGTAAATGAAGTTTCGAACGTAAAAAATCGGGTGGTTTGTTTTTTGGAATGTTATTTGGCTCTTGGGTATACCTCTTTAAACTTGTTTTTTTTTTTTTTTTTTTTTAAGCTTTGAGCTGGAATTCAGATAGATAATCAAACTGAATGTTTGTAAATATTCTAGTAACTGAAGATAAGCTTTGATATCTCAGATTAATTTTATTATATTATTTAAAACATGAATTTGTTGCTTAAAACAAAAGCCTTTACTTTAAAAAATTACATCTGTTTTAAAGTTGTATTATTTTTTATTGGGAAAAAAACACCTTAAGGGTGCTCTTTTTTTTTTTCACTAATATAACGATCCGTCTTTTTTTTAATTAAAAGCGCATCATGAATTAACATGTTTATATAAAATATGTATTGTTTACAACATAATAATTATCGAAATTTAGCTTGCATAACATCGGTTTTTTTTTCCGAATTCAGATTTGATGTACGTATTCTGATTTTTAATGAACAATATTTTTAGGGACGGGGGGTTTAACCTTAGATTCAATATTTATAATTAAATCTATGTTAAGACATTTAAATGTAACATGCTTATACTTGGATAATGTGTTTTTTTTAAAAAAATTAAAAGGGGAGGGGGCATATGAGTAATCATTTTCATTAAATTTTCCCAAGATGCCTGTCTCACTGCTCGCTCTGTGTAACCTTTGGACCTTGTTGGCTCATGACTCAATTGTTGATATGTAATGGGGTAGAATAATCTTTCGCATTAAATCAACCGAGACTTTAATTAGTTATTAATTACTTATTTAATTCTCAACCGATGAAAGTTATGCCTTTTAAAATGTTAGTGGAGAACTTTGCTTCAATTTTTTTTGAGTTGTGAACATTTCCAGACGTAAAGAAAACCTTGCGACTTCTAAGTGTTCTGCGGTTGCTATGCTTCCTTTATAAACATAAATGTCCACTTCCATATCGATAACACAAAATGTCGAGCTGCAATTTGTACTTAATCCCCACTTAGGTGGAGTTGCTAAGCGTCTGAAGTTGCATCTGAAAGATGCCCCTCCCTCTGCCTTTAGCGCTTATTTTCCACAGACATTATTTATTGCATACCGGTAGATTTTTCTTAGGGAGGGGAGTACTTCAAAGCTCAACGCCGATTCCAGCCCTGAAAATTATTCTAGATTATTATTGAGTGTATGTTTTGTTTTTCGGAGGGTTCATCAATCCTCATTTTAGATATCTCTTGACCAACCTTTGTTATTTTTAAGGAACCTTACTTGCAGTAGCCATGTTGTTTTGGAAAAAATTGACATTGTTGTTGTTTATTTTGGTAATGCTTCGGTAAATACACAACAACTGCAGATTAATTTGCGTTTCCTTTAATGTCATGTGGGTTGGTAAATAATCGCGTTGTGACTTTTGAATTGATATCGTTCTTACGTTATGTTATATTTCCGTCTATAAGGTCAAATGTGTGTGTGTGACATAAAAACAGTATTCGAACTGTTCGGTTGCATAGAACTTCGTTTCTATGGTAACTGCTAGGCTCACGTGGCATTCCTGCTAAAATGACTAATAGCAAAAATATTTCTCGTCTAAGGTTACTGCTAAGTTTCTATGGTAATAGCTGGCTGATGTCACATTTTTGTGAAGTGACGAGTCGGGAAATGGCACAGTGACAGATTTTTGATTGTAACATGATTAAATTTATATTTGACGTTTCCCCCCCCCCAAAAAAAATATATATATATATATATATATATATGAATTATAGATTTTTTTTTTTTAAATCTAAATTCTTTTTTAATTTTCAAATATTTAGTCTGAATTTGTAATGAGTTATAATGTTGAAATTTCGAATCTATTTTCTGTATAAAAGTTATACATGTGTATTTCCTGCAATGTTTGTACTAAGTTATTACGATTTTTTTTTTTTTGTACCTCTCAAAATAATATACATTTTGTTGAAAATTGAATAAAATTCTTGATGGTATCAAAGTAGGCCCCTTCGCATTCTAAATGCTTACGATCTTTTATCGAAAAACACTATGCGCCTGGAATTGTAATCAAATGTTAATTTGTTCTCGCCCATTCAAAAACATAATTTTATTCTTAAAAGTAAAATCATAATTCTAAAATTTATATGAAAGCAAACGATTTTAAGCAGATTAATTCTAGATTGATATAAATGTGTTTACTGAATGTGCAGCGAAGAACCATTTTCTATTGGAATAGATAATTTGTTCATTCTAAAGAGAACCTAGGTGCGTGCACTAATGTGTGTCGCATAGCTATGCTATTGGTATGCGTTTCGTTATTTTAAGCCGTTTCCCATTTTCTTGGATCATCGAAGATTGCAATTGAAACTTGTAGTGAATGGACCCTTGCGGGAGATTCCTTAATTCCCGAAATGGCGTCTGAAGCGAAGTTCGAAGAAACAGCGAAAACAGAATCCTTGAGAGGATCTGATTTATGTATGACATTCGATGTATGGTTGTAACATTCGGTAAAAGAATTGCGCCGAACTACCTCTGCATTTTTCGACATCATTATCCGATTGGTGTTTTTGCTACTTTTTTGGTTGTGTTTTGATCTAATCTGGATTTACTTGTGTCGGATTACGGGAAATGTCAATAAATAAAATAGTTAATTAGTGATATCATGTTCTGTAAGCTTAATATTTCTTGATGTGTTTTGGCATCAAATGTTATTATATTCATTCCTTTAAGTAAAACGAATTTAATTTACTAGCATCATAGCGCCTCATTTTTGTCGGTTATTTCCAAATTTAAACATTTGATTGTCACCAGTGATGACAATCAAATGTTTAAATGTTAAAGTACTGTATGAGTTTTATTGTCCCTATTTATTCCAGGGGTTTATATTACCTACATAATTGTCCTTTCGTATTCATAACCTAACAAATTTTCTTTAATACTTCTGCTAATGTTATAGAAATGGTTTTTCTCATTAAGAAAATCTCCATTTATGATAAATTTGTTTGCCTATGTTAAGGAAATAAGAAATTATTCGCACCGATGTTTTCGCGCATTCATGCGAGTTAAAAATGCTTTTTTTCTTTTTTTTGCCGTTGATCTATCGAAAAGAATGCTTTCTAACTGTATTATTTGCAATCTTAAATGTTATTAGATGAACGCGTTTTTAAAATGAATTATACGTAAGTGAATGCTTAAAACGGTCTATTTTGAAAATCATTTCAATATATTCATGGTAACCATGTCCAAGTATTTGGAATATTATTTTTGTCATGCTGTTATGATTTATCTGTAATGAATTTTTTACATGCCTCAATTAAATTACTTAAATTACAATTTTTGTGGAACTTCGACTTAATTATATATCACAGATTAAAATTGCCATTTTTTGCTACTGCACTGTTATTCTTTATATCAATCTTAGATGAAAAATTTTGCTAGTTTGTCCTATTATGAAATGTAATGCTGTTAAATCCTTGATGGTGAATTTTCTATGGTTAAAATATTTCATCTCTTCAACTTTCGTTTAAGAAAAAACGGAAAAACTTATTCATAATACTGTACCACATTTTCATCGTTACTTTTCGCTATTAGCTTAAATAAAATCAATTATCGGTGATACTTTTCTAAAAAAAACAAAAAAACACACACACACAGCAAATACATGGGAACGATGCGGATCTACCTGTTCATCATTCTTCTACTTTCCCCCCCCCCTACCTACCTCCCTTGTCTCGACTCATAGGTAAGAATACTGCCTGGCCCCTCAGCCATTGCAATGGACTCTCCTCTCTCAGAGAAGAAAACTTGGGAGAACGCTTTTCTTCAGGAACATCATTAAAGGTGACCCCGACATAGGGTTCAACTTTCTTTGCCTTTCCCCCTGCGCTCAAATCCCCCCTCCCGATGCGGTTCTTTTAAACTCCCCTTTCATGTTTTCTGTTTTGGTATATATATTTATCTGTAAGCGTCTTCCAAAAAAAAAAAAAAAAATTTTAAAAAAAAAAAAAAAGTTATTGTGTTTAATATATTTTGTTTTTGTAGTGTGGAAAGGCGCTAATTTTTTTAATGATCTTCAGTGATTTTTTTTTGCTGTTCGTATATTCTTACTTAAAATGTCGCTTTTATAGTTTATAAATTTCAGGTTTTTAGTTTATTTGCGTAATGAGCTGTGGACTTTAATTTGTGTTATACACTTGGATATTGCTGGGGAGAATACCTTCAAATCGTAAAATTTAGGTGAGAATAGAAAAATATTGCGATTAATTCCTGGCTCGCGAAAATTTGAAGTAATGAAAGTTTTGGCTCACATTGTTGTGTCTTTCTTTTCGTAGTAACTAACGTAAACCAAAGTTGATATCTAGCCGTGTCAGACAATGATGTTCCGAGATAATTAAAATCAAAAACACTTTTTTTAAATGAATATCAGCGTTGCTTACGTTTTGATCTATTTATCGCTTGAGATATTTTATTAGAATTTAATGCATTTTTAAACAGAAAAACTGAATTATCTTAACAATCATATATATTAATTGATTGTTTCATGAAGCGCGCTCGCGCTTTTAAATGATTTCCGATTACTTAAGATAAATTCTCGAAGGCTGTAAACATTCGTTGCAAAACAAGAACGTTTTCAATATTATGAAACCAAAACAACTTCATAAGTCTTCCCTGCTTCACAATTCAATTCATTTGATGTGAAAGCCGTTATTAATTATATAGTCTCCCAAGGGGCAATAGTTTTAAATTTTTTTTACATTTAGCTTAAATATATTCAATTTAATAATTTTCCTTTAATTTTATTATCTAAAAGTTTACTATTGTTCATTTCTCGATATTTCATCATTTACTTTAACTCTCATATTTGAGTAATAATTGTATTTAAAAAAAAGCGCTCCTTAGGTGAGTAAATCTGTTCTTTACAAAACTTTATATAGAACATTTTATTTTTAAATTCTATAATCCTACCAAAAAATCCTATAGGTTTCGGTATTGGGTGTTTGACTATTATTTATATCTTATAAAAGCTCCAATTTGGTACGAATGTAACTGTAAATGAGAAAAATTTGATTTCTTACTGTATTTGGATCTCTAGAGAAGTGAATTGCATCATTTTATAGTTTATAAATATCGTGTTTCTTTGTTAAATATAATAAATTATAAAAATGCATCCGATTTTTTTTAAAAAAAATATTTTATTTTTGGTTTAAGAGAACGTATTTGAAGTCCGACTCCAAAGTAAAAACAAAATCGACTCTTTACGAATAACATCATTCTTATATGGCAAGTTTGTATCTTTTTTCAATTAGTATAAATATTCGTGATAAATGCTTAATTGTTGAAAGCTCTATTCGAAATTGTAGCCCTAAATTATTTTTTGAACGTATTGCATCATAATCCATAAATGCGAACGAAATAGAACACGTCTAATACAGAATAGAATTCTGAAAACAAGAAAAATTATATTGAAAGAATCTTGAGAAAAATCTTTACAGCATTACTCATCTAGAGAAGTAATTGATGGCAGTACTTCAGATGAAAGAGTGTTGATTGAATAAATGGTTTATCAGTTTTGATATCAGTTTTATTTATTTCGGGCGGGGTACATTCCATTTCTCTGGTATAAACAGAATCCTGAGTGGAAAAGAAATCAATCTGCCCATATTTACATTGTAAAACTTATTCACATTTTTTCCCCTCCTTGTCGCGTTAATTGACGTATGTTTCCCAAATACTTAAATCCAATGTATCTCCTGTTGTAACTTCTCATTTATTTCGTTCTTAATTGACAACTCGAATGTTTTCATGCAAGAAAAAAGACCAAATGAAAAATAGTTTCATTCTAACCAAACCATTCGTCCGTGAACGTGAGATTGCGAAACGAAGCTTCATTTTTTTTAACTCTTCATTCGTTGGAAATAAATAAATGTATGTATTTGCGCGTGTAGAATGGAGGAAGTGTGTCAAAAGTTACTGTTCGTTCTACCCACTATCCCTTTGCTAAGCATCGTGGCGCCGCTCTCGCTGGTAAACAAGGGAAGGGGGGAGTGGAAAGAGCACTTAGAATTCTCGGTGCCGGACCGTCCCTTTCAGGGTTGCTGCCTTCCAAAACTTTTTTCTCGCCAAGCGTGCTTCGCCAGTGAGATTTCGTTTCTATAAATAGACATGGGGTTTTGAAAGTTTTCTCTCTTGATTTTATTGTTCGTTTTTTTTTTCCTCCCTCCTTCTTCGGTATTGTGTCTTTTGCTGTTTTGGATATAAATTTTGATGTTTGTTTCTTGAAGATGATTCGCTCTTATTTGTTATATTTTCTAACTGATTGAATCAGCTTATTGCATGCAAAAATTCTTTTGACTTAGTTTCCTATTTCATTAAAATTTTTGCATTTTTGCAGGGAAATAAAAAAAGAGATAAAAAAAATTTATTGTGAATAAAAAAAATTTATTGTGAATGTGTGTGTGATTCACAATTTTATATTTAATTCAATACATGAAATCATTTTAGTTAAATTTTAATAGTGCTGCCTGATAAAAGTGAAACATTTTTTAGAACTGAAACATTATTTGAATGCTTTTTAGAGAACTATTTTTATCCCTAATGAGAAATGACAAATGAACGCAAATTCCACTTAAATAGTGGTTATTCATTGAATTTTATGAAAGTGAGTTTATAAATATGCGTTTAATTATGTACAAGATAATGTTTTTAGCGACACGGTTTTGTTTAGTGATGTATATCGATTTTCGTGTTAGTAAATGACCAATGATTTTCTGAACCTGATTGCAAAGCTGAAGACATCTTTTGAAATTTCGTGCAACAGTGTTAAAATTAATAGAGAATAATAGACTGGATGTGTGTGTATTGGTGTTTGTTCTTTTATATTAAATATGATTAGGGTTGCTACTTAAACGAGAATGAAACCCATAGGCAACTTTTCCTATGATCTGTTTTAAAAATACTTATTCTAAAAAAATTGTTATGAAAAATAATTTTTCATTTTTGTTTTGTTTAGAGAGCATAACTTTTCATTAGTTATCGTTGATGCTACAAACTACCATGAGCGCTAATCGTTTTCCCAATGATGTAAAAAACAAAACTCTCGTGAGTGACACATTATAATTTTTTTTTTCCTCTCCCATTTCTTTCTACAACCGTAACCAGCGCTCATATTACGCGTTGAGAATCGAACGAGGAAGCTTGTAGCCCGAAAAAATTTTCTTGCGGAGGCAGACATCGTCAAGTACGTGCATCGACTCACGCCCTACGACTCCTTCTATATCAAGCGCCCGTGAGAGGTCACACTCTTCACTTCACTTCAGCCTCCCCTCTCTTACCCTACTTCCTTCCCCCCTTTATTAATTTTCTTCCTACCATCCACTTCAAGTGGTCCAAACTTAAGTTTTCTTCAAGCCAGCCACAAAGCCGCCGACTGATTTTTAAGAAGAACCCTCACTCTTATATGCTGGTTTTTTTCCCCCTTTAATTTTATTTTTCGGTGTCTGACAATAACTAGAGATTGGTTTCTTGAATAGAGCGTTGTTTTTGTCGTTTTTTTTCCCTTCTCTGTTAAGACATTCTGATAAGAGAATATATAAGGAGCTATTAGGAAGATATATGCGACTCTTTACCCAAAGAGAGAGAATGTGTGTGAGATTTTGGATGTCTGGAGACTTACCATCTCCGACTTATGGAAAAGTTATGAGATTTGTATGGAATGTTTATATGGTTGACATATTTGTTTTATCTAATGAGTTATACAAAGCTCTTCCTTAGAACGTGGAAGTTTTTTTATTTTGAAATCCAAGGTCGGCTTTAGGAGGGAGGAAAGTTCAGTAAACTCGTTTCAGCAAGTCTGAAAAAAAAATCGATTTGTTTATTTGTAGTGGTAACCTTAGAGTTCCCAGTTTTCTTTCTTTCTTTTTTTTTTTTTTTTTTTTCATTAATAAACATGTTGTGATTGATTAGCTTTCGTCAGTAAGCGGTCTTTCGGCATTATCAAGGTTCAAAATATTTATATCTAGTGACAGTCGTATTTGACGAAAAATAGTTGCGAAGAATGTAGCGTTTAATTTAATACCCATTGTATTCTTCAATGATGATTGCATTGTTTGTTCGCTTAATTTTTGTTAAGTTTTGTTATTTATTTATTTTGAACATTACAAACAAATACATTAAAATATAGTTTGTTTTGTGAACGTTTTATTCGTTATGTAGTTACGGATGCAGTGGTTTAATAACACATCTATAGGCAGCATCGCAAAATAGCGAAGACTAATTATGAATGAAATCTTTATTTTGATATGCTCAGTGTTCATATGAAACGGGGTGGAATAGAAACATCAAACGATCGTTGTGAGGAATGTCACATCCTACGTGCCTCCATTCTGAAGAACAGTGACAAGTATGGAATATGTTCAGATAGAAGTGGTCTACGTAAAATGACCCCTTTTAATATTAGTTGCTTAAGAGAAAACCATTGCTCAATAGTAAATGAGTATTTCTAAAGAATTTATAACTTGCATTCTTATGTTAGGAATAATATATTGTTTTGTGAAAGATCATGATATAATGAAAATCCTATAGTATCCTGTCTTTTATTCCGGTTTCTCGAAATTTGTAACTCAATGTTAAAAACGGAAATGTATTCAGATTTAATAGTTAGAAACCTTTAATATATAATTTTATAAATTTTTTTTGTGTGCAGTTTGATGTTACTGGATTGTTCGGCTGATTTTAAAACTTTATTGAATTGTAAATATCTTCTAATAGTTCCATAAAATCAGCAGAATTTGTTTAATTCGCTTATGCATTAGTGATTGTTGCCTTCTTGGAAGTGACTGTAATATTATTTCTTGTGTAAAGTGTTAAATGGTTCTGAATAAGATATAACATTTGTGAAGCTCTGTTTTTAAAGAAAGCTTTGTGTTAATCTGGGTATTTCTGGAATGGATTTTATTTTTATGACAGGTAAATTAGGGAGTTCCTAGAAGATCGCAAAATATTGCGTCTCATTAGTTAGAGGGGAGGGGGAGGTTCAGTCCCTTCCAAAAGATTGTAGAAAAACGCATAATTAATGGAGATAAATTCGAACATTACGCAAATTTATGTGAGGAATAGAAATTTTGAAATGTGTTCGTAATTGGAAAGTAAGTACTCGCTTGAAATATTTCTAAAACTTAACATCTTCGAACATTAATCATGTAAATATATAATGAATATGTTTTCATCGCCTACACAATTATGAATAAGCTTTCTCTGCAACCAATTGTCGGACTTTCTCCTATTAAAAATCCATCGTCGAATGCATTTAACCTTGACTTCAATGAACTCCCTAGGCATGTTCGATTTATAAATTTTTTTTCCTCGTAGGTAAATCTTGAGTACCATTCTGTATTGAGTGATTTTGCAACTTTCGGACTCTTCAGTCCTTTCCAAATCGATTGGGAGGGAGTCAAACAGTAGGGGTGAGCAAGAAAAAGGGGGTAGACAAGTTATGTGTACAGTCAAAAACCACTCGAAGCCGACAGGCCGCTTCAAGCAAGGTCAGCATTTTCAAGTACAGCTCCTTTTTTTAACGTCCGCCCTGCAAAGCTCTTGCGATTGAGCCACGCGAAGCTATTGTCTGGGCCACTTCTGGAAATTTTTTGAGTGGCTTTCGCCTGCGACAGTAAATCGCTCAAAGTAGTTGTTATTATAAATAACTGTCGTGATGGTCGCTTCCTTGATTTTTTGATGTGGCGTTAAAAACGTTGCTGTGCTTCTCGAAGGATGTTGTGTGATTGTTCCGTGTTCGATGTTGTTTATGGTGCGTGCAATACCATCATAATTTATTTGCACATGTTAATTAAAGGAATTCTCGAATTTGTGGTTTTGAATTACGTTAAATTTGTGTGTAGCTTGCCCTTCCTTATTAACCCCTTGAATCTTTTATTCCCCCCCTTTTTTTAAAGCTGAAGATTTCTTCTTCGAAATAATTTTTGTAGTTATTTGATGATTAAATTATTTTGAGATTTTTGGTATAAATATCCCCATTTATGTTGGGGATTCGTATTAAATGAAAATTAACCCTCTGAGTAAATTAAAAGGAATTAAAATTCCAAAAAAATTCACGCAAAAGACAGTAAATTGACTCGATTATTTTTCAGGTTATAGACTTTATTTTTGCAATTTGTATTACGATTATACTTCTTAAACATGCTACGGACATAACAACTATAGTTACATTAAAATTTATAAATTTTTAAGAGAGTTAGTAATTTTAATCAATTACTCGAGCTCATTTGATTTCAGGTGTCACACAATCACACCTAGTCTATTTTTTTTTAATAAAAAATCTGGTAAATATTCAATGAATGCTATCTCTGCCAATATTGAGAGAAAATAGTAAATTATTTTTGAGATGTATTAGACGTGGAAAAAAAGCATTGGGAATAATTTGAAACCGTTTCTATAATTATCAGTTTTGAAGGTAAGGAATATGATGACTAATATTGAATTGAATGTACAATAGATAGATTTAAACGTAATCCATTAGTTTTATGCTTTTTATCAGGAAAGAATTGCGAGGAAAGAGATAAGACGACCATTGAATTTCTGTCTCTTCTATTACATCTCAAAAATCACACAAGAGCACTTTTCTATTATTTTCTTTAAATATTCGCAGATTGCATTTTTTGAATATTTACCTGTTAAAAATTACTCATAGACAGGTGTGATTGTGTAACATTTGTAATCGTATGAGCTCGTGTGATTGGAAAAGTTTTATAAAAAAATTAGATCCTATAAATTTTTTAATTCCAGCGTTTTTCTGTTTTTTTATGAATATAGAATATATGAGATGTAATCGTAATATAAATTGCTAAAATGAAGTCCCAAACCCAGAAAAATAACAGTCATTTCTTGGAAATTGTCTTGTATATGAATTTCTTGGAACTTTGATAGTGTTTAATTAACCGCAGAGAATAAATTGTACGGTTGTAGTATTATTGTACGTACCTCCATCGTAAATTTCCATTTTTATGAAATGGTAATTTTTTCGGTGAATTAAAATGCACCAAATAAGGATCTAAATTTTTTACGAACGATAATTACGATACATTCCTTATCAGAAGTTAGTACATATTTTCATTTGTCCTTGACTCCGAACCAACACGGGACCTGACAAGCAGAGGTTAAAAAGAAAAACAAGAAAGGAAAAGAGGCAAAACTGTAGAGACCGCAATAATAATCATTAAAATCGTTTGCCGAAACTCACTGTGTGCAGCACAAGACAAACGTGTGTGGTTGAGAGGGGGTAGCATTCCTGTTTTTGGGGCAGTAGCGGCAGATGGAAAGAACAAGGTAGGAGATAGGATTGCCCCTAGGGGTGGGATAATAGAGTTCGGACTGGGTGGCAGAGAAAAAGTGGGGGACTGACGCTATGTCCGGAATGCTGTTTTGCGACTGGAGTAGATTTTTTTTTTTTTGGCTCCTGTGGTCAGCACTCGCCCGTCCGTGCTTTACCTGTTTTTCATTTTAGTTTTTATTTTTATCTGTTATGTGTGTGTGTGTGCAGAATTGCTTTACTGACCTGATTTTTTTTTAAAAAAAAAATCGCATCTCATAGGTTTAGCACATTTGTGTGTTGTGTTGTAAAGCACATTTGTGTATGAGGATTACCGATCCTGAAATTATTTCGAATTGAGTAATTCTATAAAATTTTAATGCACCGTGTAAAACATATTGATTGGAGCATTGTTAGAAGAATCTATTTAAATATGAGATCCGTGTTTGCATTCTTAAAAAAAAATATTGTAAGCAATTGGTAAAATACAAATGTAACTGGGCACGATTATCCATATAACAAAAATCGCTAGAGTCCTTTTTTAAAGTAACTTTCAAAAACTCTTAACTCAGGCTGTTTAATTATCTTAATAATTAGAAAATATATGGAGAGTTTTAAAAAGAACAGAAACTTTTGACAATTCTGATAGGGTTTTTTTTAACAACTGCTTTAATTATAAGAAATAAATCAATTGGGTTTAAAAGGAATTTTCCTTAAATTTACTTCGCCTCATATTCCAAAACAATTTGAACTTAAAAATATGGTACAATAATTTCATTAAATTTTTTTCTTATGATATACATTGTGTTGTGCGACTACGTAATTAAAATTATTTGAGAATAACGAGAGAAATAATTGTTACAAAAATTGAAAACTACCTCAATTAACATTACTATAAATCGTGAACTTTAACTGTAATTGTTCGTAAAACAATCAACAGTTTCGTAACATTTAAAAAAAAAATGTTGATAAAAGTATTTCGCACCTTGGAATCTTCTAAGTACATGCACTGAGTTTTTCTCCTTTTTACCAGGTGAATAATTCTCCCTTATTGATTTACTTTCATTAGAGAGAAGAAAGAAATGAGAAGAGGGGGGGGTCGAAATTCCTGTGTAGCGGGGTGGCTGGATGTGTAAGGGTGGGCGTAGCGTGGTGGCATGTGTATAAGAACCAGACATTGAGGAGCCGGCCGCTTTTCTGGTTTGTTACCTGCAGCGCTACTACGCCTGCCAAAATACAGCAATTTCCGAGCCATGTTTTCGAGGTGATTGTGCATCTTAAGTGTTTCCTTTATTTTTTTATTTGTAGGTGCGGTTTCCAAGCTTTAAGTTTCACCATATTTCCTATTTTCGAAATAAATATTTTGGGACAAGTTAGAATAAGATGCGATGAAATGTGTGAATATGAAGTTATTATTTCCAAAAATATTTTGAAGAAAATAAATGCTGATGAACAAATTACATTTCGAGAAAGTGCTACTAAATAAAATGAATTGTAAAATTAACGAGGAAACTTATTTGTGAGAGCACCGACTTCAAAGCAATATTTTTTATAATTTATCGTAGAATGAAGAGAACAGTTAAAAATATTTATTTAAAAGGCCTTGATACGAGAGATTAAATTTTGCAAAAATGAAAACGCATTTTCAAGTTTATTTGTACGTTATTTTTATGTTAATGAACACCTTTGTGGTATTTGTATATTCACTGTTTTTATAATTCTCGTTTGAAGTTATGAAATAAAATTATATTAAAAATTGCATGATCAGTCTCTTTGTAAATTAAAATTACGCAATCGAAGTTTATATTAGAATTTCGAATTCTCCGTAAGGTAAGGTAAGTTAAAAGTCAAAATGTTTATTCCATTAAAAATAGGTTTTTAAAAACCAATAATATATAATGAATACTACAAAAATTAAAACATTCTCTTATTTTTGCTTTAATTAACATCTTCGCAAATGTTTTTATGTTCAGTATTTTTAAATTTTGGTTAACATAAATGTGATCATTAAAATTAATTTTAAACACATTTTCAATGACAATGTGAAGTGAAATTTTTTGCATTATAAAATAAATAAAAATTACAGTGTCACGAGAAATTAAATTTAGAAAATTAAATTCTCCTTTAATAAAATCGGATGAATTTAAAATCAAAATTTCGATTCTATTAATATTGCTTTGTGGAGTCGTTTATGCGACAGATTTTTTTCATTGAATTCCTTAATGAAGGATGCAAAATTATAATTTCATTTAACTTCTTTTTTGTACATTTATTTTCGTGTAAAACGTGTAGTTCACCCTGCTTACTTTTTTGAAAGGGAAACGGACGGTAATTTTGAAAGCGGTCGCTCGCTTTTCACGCATGTTATTGCGCAATGGTCCTTGGCTCTCGCCGATCGTGGCGCCCTAATGGCGACTTTTGTTGATGAATATTTTTTTCCTCTTGTTTCTTTTATTTTCTGTCGTTTGGCGGCATTTATTTTCGGGAACTCGTAACTTTTGTGGCAGCGGCGGCAGTTCGAGATATGGCGGCTCCGAGTATGAGTGAAAAAAGAGTATCTGAATACTTATTTGGCGCCGTTTGATATTTGTAGTACTATTTCCTTTTTTCTCTCTTTTTCGGAAGGCGACTCGTCGCCATTTTATTGCTTTCCACGTGTTTTTTCACATTTTACTTTTTTTCTTCTCCCGTCTTATTCTTTTTAAAAACTTTTTATCTTTTGAGCAGTTTGTTGTTGCCCCAAATAGTGACTCCCAATCTTCTAGACATAGAGGCCTCGAAAGTTTTTTGCGCTGAATATTCTTCATAGTTTTTTTATTTTGTTTTTATACTTCAAAATGTTACACAAAAGTGTAATATCTATCATTCGATGATTTTTTTTTATAATTCTTGACTGAAATTCGTCATTGATACATTAATTGCTAAAATTATTTGCGTTTACTTTTTTATGACAATGGAAATACATTTATCTAATTAACCTATTAAAATTGTTATCACTAATTTAATTTATGATATTTTAAAATGGGGGGGGGGAGAGAGAGAATTCTATTGGAAATGAATTATCGGAGCAAAAAATACAGCAGTGTTTTTTTACACAGCGTAGTAGGAATTTGTTTACCGAGTTAAAACGAACATTTCTCATTGTGTATGTTCTCTTTGCTGAATGAAAATAAGAATAACAGAATTTTTTTGTAACGCAACTGACTAATCCAGGCGCAATTTTTTTTTTCTTAGAATGTTTTCTTCTCATTGTTTGTTTTGGAATGTTTCCTTTAAAAAAAGATTACGGTTCTAAAAAGAAACGTCGGAAATAATGAAGAATATTCGCATTCTTTCAGTGTGCGGTTAATTGCACCTTACCTTCTCCCCCCCTCTTCCAGTTCTTCCCTTTGGCTCTACGAGTATACGCACTTCTTCCTAAACAGAACATTCCGAAACTGAGAAATAGGAGAGGGGGGATGGGAGTTAAAGAACGAAGTAACTACAAAAAAAAAAAAATCTTATGTATGACGCTGTCTATGATAGAAGTTAGAGGCTCGAGAAACTTGCCTACGCTCCGCGACCTCTTATCTGTTTGTTTTCTTTCTTGTTTGTTTATTAATTTTTCCTTCTCCCCCCCCCCCTCTTTTCTAATTCTCTCTGCAAGTGTCGTCGGGAGCTTTTTAAACAGTTTTTGAAGTCCTTTCTTCGGGGTCAAGTGATTTGAAGAGCTCTTACACTGCTGTCCTGCGTTTTCCAAGGCTCGTGTTCCTTTTCTCAAGAAATGGACATGTTTGTTTTTCAACGGACAATATATATGTGACGCGTCTTAAACTCTGTCGTCCTGTGTTGAGCGTTGTGTTACCTTCAATTAATGTTTTTAGAAAACATTGAATTTATTTTAACTTTTTGCACACTTTTATCTCGGTTTTTTTTTTTTTTTTTCCGTGTTCAATTAATTGCCATTTGAACATTGTAATTTTTTTCCTATTACACAGAATTTTAGAAATAAAAGTTAATATTTATCGTAAATGTTACCAATTGTGTATAAAGAATTTTTTTTTTCCTGGGAAAAAAAAACCAGTTTAAGATGAATACATATAGCTCTGAATATGAAAAGTGATTAACATAATTGGGAAGATTAGGCATAATAATGAAATTTCTGAAGAAATGCACTTTTTTTTTAATGTGATAAATGGGCACATTAAAAGTAATTCATTTATAAAATATATTTTTGCTGACAAAGTTATGTGTGGACACAAAGATATCGTTATTTTTTAGAACGCTTGTGAAACACGCTAGGAACATGCTGTGTTAATATGCTAGGAAAAAATAATAAATTATTATAGACATTTTGCTAATGTTGGGGTTTTAATGAATATAGTTGTAAAAATATACAAATATATCATATTGGAACTTAGCAGTCGTAGGTCGATGTACCGTTACAGTTTTTATTTATTTTTATCGCGAAGCTTATATAAATACCTCAGTAAGACACAATTAGTGAACGGAGACAATATTTGGCATCTTTCCTGTAGGAAATGTCTTTCTTGTGAGGGCGAACACTTAGAAATCTGGTAACCCAGTATCTCTTAAAGTTAAGAGGCACATCACGTTTTTTACTGGGTTTTTTTACTTAACCTTGGTTCTGGGGAAGAGAACGCCTACGAACTTGTGAATGTACGAAAATTCTCTGTTAAACAAACAAATAAACCAAAATAAAGACAGTGAGAACTCGGGCAATGTTTGGTTTTGGTATTTTGGAACTGCCTGAGAAGTCCGAATAATTAATTTTGGATGAATTTGTGATTTTAAGTCATAACGTGTTCTTTTTTCGATTCTCTCTCTGTTAGCATTCAATTCGTTATGATGGTGGCTTGTTGCATATTTGTTGTAAAATTGATACTTAAATGAGCTTCAATATAAAATGTCTTCAAACTATTAACTTCAGGCTCCCATTAATTGGCCATTTTGATTTCTTGAACGTTATGTTAATCATATGGAATTTCTATTATCATCCTGAAATCTATAAAATTTTATTTACTTGAATGCCAAAAAGTGAATCTGAAAGAGCTAAAGCAATGAGAGTTTCTGTGAATTAACATTTTCTCCCCAATTTTTGAAAATATTTTGGAATATTTTTTAAAGATCAGAAAATCCACAAACTAATAATTAAATAAGAGTAAAAATATTTTTTTAAAAATTGGAGAAAATATGTAATTTCCCAGAAACCTTCATTAATTTTTGCTCTTACGGATTACCTTTTTTTTTTGCATTCAATTAGATAAAATAAAGATGTAAGACCGGTAGGCGGGAGCCGTACGGGCTCAACAAAGGCCTTCAGAAATTGTTTGAAATATTTTTTTTTTATTCGATTGGTTTAGATTTGTTTTTAGCTCTGAAAGTGCTTGTTGTAGTCATACAAATTCAGATTGTTATAACATCTGAAGTTAAATTAAAATTTGTTTTTGAATGATTTTTTAGAGTATATATAGCGTGGTGGTAGGAAGTCATAGGAGGTAAGTCAAAATTTAAAATGGATAGATTTGGAATGTTTTGTACACTTACTTATACTTGCATAAAAAAAAATTGCATTTTTCGTTTTTACTAAGAATATACTTCATAAATTTTGTTCCATTTGTATTTGAAACAATTTATTTTAGTTAACTTTCATGCATTTTAATTCCTATGAAATATATTTTAGGGAAAAGAAAAAAAAAAAGGTACTTTCAAACATAAACTTCTGAATTTAAGATATTGTGTTGTCCAATCGACCGTGTGTGAATGACAAATATTTTCAAACCAAGAGGAAAAATAACGAAAAAGTAATTTCCTATTTCTCTTGGGATTGCCCGAATGGTTAAGAATGGGGGCATATATAGTTAACTGAAATGGTTCTTATATTGTTCGCATTATGGAGTAGAATTTAACTTTTTTATTACCTTTGTCTGTTAACCATTTATGAATTCTCTCTGTGCTTTCCATTTTGCTTCATGTTTTAAATGTAGATGGGAGAATTTTATGCTCTCTTAATGTTATAATTTTATTTATTTTAAATTGATATTTTTGTAAATAACAGTTTGTGTGTGTGAAAATAGAAGCCATTCAAATTTTGAAAACAATTTGGGTAATTATAATGGCTGTTGGAATCATTTTGTATTCTTTACCAATTATTCTGATAATCTGAAAAAAAATACTTAGTTATGTTTATTAATAAATGTTTTATCTATCCAGATTTTGAATTTTAAAGTTCTATGACATTTCCCTTCTTAATGATTTGGAATAAAAAAAACTGATATTGATTATTTTTATTGATGTAATTAATCTAGTATTAAAATTTTTAATATTCATTTAGCAACCAACATGCATCCTCTGATCGATTTATTCGATAAAAATTACGTGAAATTATTTCATGGGAAATGTTGATGTGTTGGAATTACATAACTATATATTATTTATTACCTTATTAGTTTGCAATATTATATTTTTGACCCTACTACATTTTGTCTTAAGATACCAAGCCGACCAATCACAACTCTCATACAAACCAGGATATCTTCTCATTCTGAAAAACACACACTAACATATAAGCAGCAACCCCATTGGTAAACTGCTTTCACCTCCTCACCTTCACCTACCCTTTCTCCGAAAAGGGAGGGGAGGAAAAAATGTTAAATCCAATACTTTAAAAACTCCCTTTCACTTAATTTTTTCATACTTTTAAATTTTAAATCACTCTGATAAATTAATTTTACACTATAAAGCCATCCAAAATATCTTTTATGCAATTCTGGGCTGGAAAAAGCCAAAGTCAAGCATCCCAAACTGCTCTGATATGGAGATTTAGAGTCGTTGGCTCAGGAGCTCCAGTAAAGCCTGTCAACCTATTGTCCTAAGATTTCAGATTGTTTCATAAATCGATTTAAAAAGTCGTCTGGTTATGAATCGTGAATGATAAGCAATATTAAAGTAATAAGCTTTTATGAATGAAAACGCGAAAAATTTCTGATCGGAAAACTGTTGTTTAACTATGAGCTAAAGTTTAAAGATTTTTTTTTAAGCCTACAAAAAGGCTGTTGTTTAAGATAACGTTTATTAAATTAGTCACCCGATCACTTTTCAAAATGAAGTGTGAAATGCGTATGACTTTCATTTAAAGGCAGCATTTAATTACATTTAGCTCATATTATATTCAGTTTAATAAATTTATCGTTTGCTGTAATTCTACTATTTAATTAATTTAATAATTTTTTTTTAAAATGCTTGCACCTTTGTTGGCGAAATTTGTACTTTGAATAATTTTGCATAGAACATTTTGTTTTGTATAATTTGTGGTAATTCATGTGCTTTCCGTTTTTGTTCCTCGAGTTAAAAGTAGAATATTCAATGACTATGGCAATAATTTTTCATTGTTTACTGTTTCAAAACTTATTATTATGGGTTACATAGTTTCTTAGCGAGTTCGAAATTCTTGTAAGCTCGCCGCAATCCAGCGCAATGTTCCATTGTGGCAACCCTTTTTGTGAAATCTTGTTTTTGTTGAGCCCTTCACCGTTTAAGCGAGAGCCAGTCAGTCGGTCTCTTCGTCGTATTCTTTTTTCTTTTCCCTCCTTTGCTATAAGTGGGACATCTTGTCCTCCGAATTTAACCACTTCTTAACGCCACTTTTGAAATGTTTACTTGCATATTTCAGTTCTTAGTACGTAAGAGAATGAAAATGGGATAATAATTAAACATTTGTTTTTCTTTCTGATTATAAAATATGAAATCGTCAAGCGGTTTTTATAAAAAAAAAAAAGGGAGGGGGGGGTATTCTGATTTAAAAGATCTATGTGTGTGCGGATATATCAGGTTCTTTTAAGTAAATTAAACTAAGATTGATTTATTTTTTCGAAATGTTGTCAGTGCTTTTTCGATAAAATGAACTGATATAAATTACATTAATCAAAATTATTTAAAATCTTTTGAAATTATATTGACAAATTTTTCTATTTTTACAAAAATTGAACAGAAAATGGGAATAAAAACCATTTGTGTAATATTTAGAATTTTTAAATATAAAAATGTATGGTTTGCGACTATATTTTAAGATAATTACTTCAATTTTATTTTAAACATCTAGATTTATAACCACACGATGTTTTTGTCATCTTGTATTCCCTCTTTTAACCAGTTTTGTAATTTAAGACATAATTAATAACGAACTTTAAATATTTCAAGTAAGTTACTAATTAAATTAATGTTATGTAAATATTAATTAGAAATAGGTATGTTATTTCGTTGCATTCATTTAAAAGAATAAATTTTATAGCTTGAATATACCCATTATTCAAGGTTTAGCTCGTAAGATTCTAGTGTAATATTTAATCTGTTGCACACTGATTGAAATGGTTTGTTAAGTTCCACGATGCAAAAATTTAAAAACCTTTGTTAGAAATGAAATAAATTCGTCAGTTTTGAACTTTAATTTTTTTTAATACGAATGTTCTCAAAATTAAAACATAATGATGTCGTTATTAGTAGAATGATTTTATTTAAATATTGCGAGAAAAATATATTGTGGAATTCAGTAAAGTACAATTATGGTTGCAGTGCAAGAAGCATACTTTTATATTTTATGAGTCAGGTGAGTGGGGTGGGAGTGAGAGAAAGGTGAACGAGCGTCTGCATGTCTAGTAATCGATACGCGAGAAGAGAGAGGCACTCACTGTATAGTAAAGGTGTGTAGTCTGAACGTCGCCTCTGCAAGGAAACGTCGATTTCAGAGACCACTGTCTATTCCAGTTTCTGTCCTTGACCCAAAGCCACCGACGCCACTAGAGAGCTCTAGTACCTACCTGGCCGCGTTGCCTCCAGGTTATTTTCTGGGAATATTTTATGCTACTAGTGCCATCTGGTGATGTCATTTGAAACGAAGAATCTGGGAAAAGATTGTTTTGATGCCGTTTTTTTTTTATATTGATTATGAAATATTCAGAATTCCTGTTTTGAAGCATTAACTGTAACTTAATAAAATAAAAACTTGTAATGAAAGTTGAATTTTAAAATGTTTTGGATGGGGGTGGGGAGGTTATTTGTGCCACATTACTTTGTCAATGTGAAGACAAATACTTACTTTAAAAACAATTTACTAACAAAAACAGTGGGAAGAGCTAAATATTTTGAATTGGTATTTATTCATTATTTGCCTAAATTTTTCTATCCATATATATTCTGTAAAGTATAGAGAAAAAAAAGTTATACAAAGTTGAAGAGGGGAGCACTGTCAGAATTTCGTATATTTATTTTTATTTGTAAAACAATTTTTCTAGGCTAATTTTTCATTGATCATGTAAAATTTTGATGTGTAATAAGTTGTGAATTCAAAAATATGAGTGGAAACTAAAATTATTACAGTGACTTTGTAAAATTTTCTCTTTAAAATAAATAAATTCCGAGTTTTACTCATTTTTAATTCTCATATTTATGTGAGTTATAATAAATCTAAATGTAAAATTTTGGATTTATGGATGAAATTTATGATAAAAATTATTATTTTTCATTTAATTGCTGTTTACTTATTTGTCAGTTGATTTTTCCCCCTCTTGTTACAGGTAGCAGTATATCCTCGCAGCCTTGGTGCAAATTAGCTTATTGGGAACTATCTGACCGTGTTGGAAGATTACTTCCTGTTTCTCAGTCTGTAGTAAATGTGTTCGCTGATCTACCTCGCAGTGATGGTTTGTGCCTTCAAACTCTGACAGATTCTCAAGTCACGAATAACTTATCTGTCAAACAGACTCGAACCAAGATTGGAAAAGGAGTCACTATCTTCAAAGAGGACCATGAAGTGTGGGTGTACAATCGATCTGAATATCCAGTGTTCGTGAACTCTCCAACTCTAGATCCTCCTAACACAGATAAACTGACTGTGTACAAATTGTTACCAGGATATTCCATAAAAATCTTTGACTTCAGAAAGTCAAAGTACAACCAAAGGGTGCAAGATTCATCATCATTTAGAGATGGACCTTTTGACCCGAATGCCGTCCGTATAAGTTTTGCCAAGGGTTGGGGCAATAGTAGGTACTCCAGACGTTTTATCACTTCTTGTCCATGTTGGCTAGAAGTGATGTTCCATGTCAACAGGTGACAAAGATGAAACACAACAGTGCCATTTGTGAAGTAATGACTGCTTCTTCAGTTGATATTGCTAGTCGAGCTTAGTACCATTGTGCCATTGGCTGGTGTATGCCAGTCTCGCGTAAGTTTTTTGGTGCCAACGGAGATTCATTTCAAGAGTTGGATACTAATTTTTTTTTTCTTTCGGGTTCCTCAGGATTTTATTCATTCTCATGATTTGTGAGTTGGTGATGTTTTAACCTATGTGATATAACTTCTTTTTAAGTACCATATTTAAATTTCAGTCAATTTTTTTTTTTTTTTAATTTTTAAATGCTTCTGTCTTATTATTTTCCCTTTTTTTCTTTATTGTTCTGTTTTGACCACCTATCTCACATGTCATTTTAATGAATAGCTTGGAAGTATTAATGGTTAACCCACCACAATGTTATACTAAATATTTATTTTTTAATTTTAATGTAAAAGCTGCCAGACTCAGCTAGATGTCAAAAAATTTGCATCAATGTTGTGAAAAAGAAAAGTGCATTTACTCTGCTTAAGTGTCCCTTATGGTGTCCTTAGCCTTGTATTAGCTTTGTCATTTGCAGGAAGTATATTTTCTGCATATGCATCTGCCTAAGCTCAGTTTTCAAAAATTATCCTCTGTGATAATTATAAATCTAACCTCTTCTATGAAAAATTTTAATTTTTTAAAAGACTCATGATCTAAGGGACCACATTTGCTTGTGATTTATGAATGATGAAATTTCAAAACTTAAATAGTTAACATGTTTCTATTTAAATGAAATTAGAACTGCATCAGGCATTTTATATTGATTGCAATACTGGGCTTTGTATTTCACTTTTTATTGCATTTAAAGCTGTTGCTTATACATGAAACTTGTATTTGTGCCATCTTCATTGAAAATGCCTTGAATTACTTACCTGGCAATTTTTGCTCTAACTATTGTACATATGTATAGTTAAAAATTATTTTAAAAGAGAGATAAAAATTTATATTTCAAGTTATTTCTTCCAAGAGATGTTAGTGGAATTTAAATTATATTTATCATGAATAATTTTCAAAATAAATCAGTGTCATTCATGTTTTAATACAAGAGTTTTCTTTCTTGAACTGGTTTATTTCATAAGATAGTTTTTGAATAAGTATTATATTTTTCATTAATTCAGAAATGAAGTAATGTAATTACATTGTTTGTCAAATTCAATTACTGATATTCTGAAATGTTGATTAATAATATTGAAATCTCTTTTCAATATTTATTTGATACAAACTTTAATACTTATAAGTTTCTATTGTTTAGTTGAAATAATTAAATAAATGAACCTGTTGTAATTTTTTTTATTATTATTTATTTGCTCCTGCATGTTACAATTGTTAAAATTGTTGATACCTAGTCTAATGACGAATCATAAACTTTTTAAGAAAAAACTTCATGTATAATGTCCGATTTGAAACTGGTGTATTGCCCTTGTAAAAGAATTTTGCAAAAGAATGTGAAGAATAAAAGTAACCTGTTCAGTCAGTGCTTTTGCCTTAATATTCAAAGAACATGTACAAAGTTGTGTATAAAGATTTTATCTGTTGGCTCTGCTACAGTTTTTTCTTCCTACGAGTACAAAATAATCTTGTCTTTGAAGTGCATTTAAACCGGACGATGATTGCTAAACATGCCTGTAATTCCAGTATTGCGGAGCTTAGCACACTGCAATTCACTTATAGCTTCTTGTTCCTGTTGTTAATTACAGTTCTGTTAAAAAAAATTTTTTTTAATTCTTTATCAAAATAGTGGCAGCTGTTTCCTTTCTGATTTTAGGTTTTTGTAAATAAACAAATTTGTAAACCCATTATTATTTGCTCTTAATTTTGCTAGGAATAATCTTTGCATTAGTTTTCACTAAGCCATTTTCTCAAATTTTTGTACGATACTTCTAGAATAGTTAACTTTTGAATGGTGCTATAATATATTTACTGAATGAATTTAAACTCGGCTTCGTGCAAGCTGTACTTTTGTAAGCAATGTTTGCCACCAGTAGACAAAGCATATTCTAGTCGAATAACTAAAAGGAAGTTCTTGAAAGTTAATTTTTCTGAAAACTGTTGCACTTAAAGGGATAGAAAATGCATATTTCAAGAATTTTTAATGAATGCTCTACATTTGTATGTATTATTCTGAAAAACATCGTATTATGTTATCTTGTATACATGGTACTACGTAATATAATTATTTCAGTGTTCTTTGTTGGTTTGAAAAAGACTGGGTTTTCCAAGGTATGGAAAATACATGTTATTACATCAGTAGACTCTTATCTTGTGGACATGAAAATAAAATTTTGTAAAACTCTTCTTATTGGTTTAATGTAATTATCAGCCCCTTAGCTGTTATCAATTTAAGTGCAAATAAACAATTATTATATAAATAATAAATATTAATAATAACATTTTTGTTATAAAACTAACTGAAAATCCAATGAATTATATTGAATGACTGTTCATAATATTTCATAGTCATTGAGGAATAAAGTTATTGTAATATTAGTAAGAAATGAGTATTTGATATCTTTATATCAAAATAAGTTTTTCATTCATATATTTAATTATTTGTAACAATAAAATTACATTAGAAAATCTTGATAATGAAAACTTATGTCTCAAAAAATAAATTTTCTTGATCAAATGGAGCATTAGAATTAAAACAGCAATTTAATTAGGAAAAAGAAGAAATTTTTTTGAATGTAGACTCTTTTTCATTCTGCTGTATTGTATTAAACATAAATTACATTCTGTTATACTATTATCAAAGCCTCTGGAAAAACGAGCAATTTTCGAAGTTTCAGCCTGCACATCTTGATTAATAATGTATTAATCTTGTTAAAACATGTTTTTTTTTTAATGTCTGAATTGTTAAGCTTAAATGCTATTAGTTAAATCTGAATTGAATGAATCCTCATGATGTTGTGTTTAATTTCAAATAAAACTTGGTATCTGTAATGAAACAGAAATCTGCTTTTTCTTCTTGAAAAAGAATTATCATATGTAACTTAGTGCTGAAGTACTAAGAATATTCATTAGTGAGCATTATTTGTTTTTTGTACAGTGTAAATACTCATTGAAGCTACATGCTGTAGAACTCATTGTAGATTACTTGTACAGTTTTGACAAAAAATAACATTGTACAAAGGGGCTTTGCCTCAAAATGTTTCTATATTAAAAAAAATATTAAAGAACTTGTTGTCATTAATGTGTTTTATTAATTTTGTGCTTCTTAGAGTTTTATCTACCCATATTAGGAAAATATGTATTTTTATTTAAAAAAATCTTATTTTTAAAGGCAGTAAAAATTTGTCTAGTTATAAAAACGGGAGTTAATTAAAAAATAATTATGATAAACGAACTTATTCCGCTAAATATAATTTATAATTACATAACCAGGTCTTTTGAATTCGAAAAGTTCTTGTTGAATGAAATTTATGATATATTATTTCCTTCTCTCTAAAAAAAAAATGATTAACGTATAATGTTTATATTTCCTTTAGTTTTCAATATTTTGACTTGGAGGGGGGGGGATTTAAAACTCTTGTCTAATACTGCTACAGAAATGTTCATTTTCTGAACGAAGTTTTTTTTTAATATATATTCTAGTACATGATATCGTCTATGATTATGATAAAATTTCTTTCTCTCGTCTTAGCTTGTTTTATTTTTATAATTTTATGTGCAATAATTTATATAACTTGATAGTGTGTTATTCATTTCAAATGTTTAAATTAATAAACACTTATCGCGCAAATATATTTCATTAGTGTAGTAAAATTTCTGTTAATTGATCAGTTCACTGAGATATATGGCCCTGACGTCAAGTTCAGAGGGTGTCTTTCCCACCAACTTAAATTGGGACATTTGGTATGTTTCATTCCCTTAAAAGCAAAATGGCGCCGATTCGGGTGTATACTGGATATTCTGAAAATGAGCCTATTATACTAAAAGTCGATAAATAGCAAGTTTAATTTAGTGAGATATGGAGCAACAAAGGTTACTATCAATTAAAAAAAAATTTGCAACTTTAATTCTGTTGGTATGATAATATTTCATCTTATGCGAGGCAGTTCGTAATACTTATTTATAAATCACTTTGATCTAAAGTTATCTGAATGAGAGAATTCATGGTGCAAAAACCAAAACTAGCTAAGCAGCGCCTAACATATATTTAAATTGAATCTAGAGGGAAAGAAAAGATAAAAATCTGTTGACAAGAAGGGTGGTCGAAAATAGAGGAGGATTCCTAGGATATTCTAGGGGTGTGTAAGTTGTGTTTACTTAAAATAGTAAATTCCATGAAAAGAAAAAATCCCTAGGGGGGATGATTTTCGGATTGTACTCCTAAAGGCTTACCTTCTGTACGTTAAGTTCTGAAATTGATGCTTTATCGCGAGTCTTATCTTTATGATTATTTCAATGAGATGTGTTCACTCCACGTAGTATTAATCTACAAATTAAATTTGTGTAAACGTATAGAAGTAAGAATCATTTTACTGATTATACGAATGCTTAGATTCTCCTCTCTCTCTCTCTCTCTCTTTTTTTGTCCATGTGATATATAATGTGAATGTTCCCCAAATTTCAAAATATTAACTTGTGGAAAATATATATATATTTTTCCTCTTTTCATTTTCAATCAATGGGGGTTTGGGGGGGGGGGAATCCCAATAATAAGTTAAATTTCTAATGAATATACTTCCGAATATTACATTAAATTGTACTAGCGAGTCGCCAACATTCCTGTGTAATCTTTTTGAATTAATTGATTGTTTATTAACATTGCACTAGAAGCAACGAAGACTATTGGCTACGGACTTCGTAATTTTGAACCTCGTCAAGTGACACCTCCCTCTACAAATTTTCGTGCCAAAGGGTGAGAACTTGACAAATTTAACGTGCATCAGTCTCGCTACACGGTGTGTCTAATGGCGTCAAGGCTTGAAACCACATTCAATGGAAACAAGACCGGCCTAGATTTCGCGACTGTGATCACTAGGCTATCGCGGCAACGTAATCTCGCTGAAATAAAATATATTCCGAGTGAGAACCATAAGATTATATCACGAATTTTTATACTATCTATATGGGTTATTATTCATGTTTTTTGCTAATTTTGATGAGTCCGGGACCATTTTTCTAATTTCTATAAGTAAAATATATATATATATAGGTATTCTTCGGGGATGTACTTGACCGAGGTTCAAAGTTACAAAGTCCGTCGCCAATTGTCCTCATGTTACTACTAAGTGCGACATTAATTAACAATCAATAGGGGGCGTATCATCCGCGTAAAAGCAGGAAATGTATGCAATACTCTTTATTGATATGTTTCCTGTTTAATCCTTTTTTTTTTCGGGAGGAATCACTTGATTATACTATTTTATTCTTGAAAGTCCTCGCCCGCTATCTCATGGCATGCAGTAGAATCGCATGGTTAAATTAATATATTCTGTTATAGTTCTAAGTAGTCAACATTAATGAGATAGGTCTTCCATTTAATGTAATGCAATACTTGCCACTGCAACATTTTCCATTTCATGTAATGCAGTACTACTATAAAAATGTAATCGTCTTTTGAAGTTTATCTGTGTTTTAAAATTACTGGGCAATCTATCTGTTCTTGAATGGAGTACTAGTCAGAAGAACTATGAAAATTTACATAACTCTTGAGGCTCTACTATACTTCAAAATTTGTGAATAATCTTCTGAATTAACTGCATAGGACAGTGACACGCAAGTGGTTTTTAAGAGGCTACTCAAGCAGCCTGGCAACTAAACTCCGCTCAAGGCTTATCTTTAAATTCGTAAGGGCATCATCACCACGAGCTTAATTTGCATTTTTCCCCGAGAGGAATGTTGGTGACACGCTCCCAGGATACCCCAGCGATCCTTAATTTTTTTTTTTTTTTTTTACTCTTTTAAACTTTTTTAACCCCCCCCCCCCTCCAAATGTCTAGATTACAGATACACATCGTTTGGCGCAGCATAGCCAGATTTGGCACATGCGACATAAAT
The DNA here is from genome assembly GCA_019974015.1 of Nephila pilipes. Lineage (NCBI taxonomy): Eukaryota > Metazoa > Arthropoda > Arachnida > Araneae > Nephilidae > Nephila > Nephila pilipes. The sequence goes on along the minus strand of BMAW01038401.1, from coordinate 969,700 downwards.
CTCAAATTTCACTCATTTATTCTCTGGCAATTAAATTGATTTATGAAGAATAACTTTTTGGAAGAATACATCTATTGCAAAATTGTTCTTTTGAAAATACTTGCATAAAAATTCTGCTGATGACTGAATTAGATAAAGATACTCCTTTATATAAGAATTGTTTCTGAATTATCTTTCTAATAACAAAAGTAGCTGTCGTGTAACTATAAACTTTGTGGAAAGCGATATCACAGAAACTCGCAGAAAATGCAAGTTATATTTGTAATTATGGTATTAACATTACATTGCATTGATTGAGGAAAGTTCAGTAATTTGATATAATTTCAAATACAAACCTATATAAAATTTACTTTCCTTCTGTACATATTCTCGTACCTTACTGGTAATATACCAGAATTTATTTTTAAAAATACATCAGGAAAGGATAGGCAAAACTGCTGATACTTTTAGTCAAATTAGATTCTCCCTATTATAAATGTTAGGTCTATAAACGACTCCACGTTTGTTAATGTAATTATAGATTTTTTATTTATAGATGTAAATTTTCAGAACAGAAAAAGAAACAAAAATTTAAAACCCCTTATCGATATTTATTTAAGGATACATGAGAAATTTTAATTATATTTAGGAGTGACAATGAGGTTAGTTTGCCAAAAAAATATGAGGACTATTAATTTTAAATGTAAACAAAAGGTATGCTTGTGTATATTTTATAAGGAAAAGAAAGTGAAATTTCTTATTTAACTTTTAATCTTTTTAGACTGAAGTAATTTTATAATTTCCATTTTAACCTGTTATTTAAAATTTTTGAAATTAGGACACGATAGTACTTTAAAAGTCATTAGAATTTGAAATCTATGCTTTCAGGGAGTATTAAATGTTCATTAAAGATTTCAGGAGCACAGTCATATGCCTTTGGAAATAAATTATATGTAATGCTGCTTCTCTGTATTTTTATGCTAGCAAATGTGGTCATCCGATTTTCCAGAAAATTGTAATTTTAAATGACTCGGCGTTGAGAAATTATTATTTACTTTAAAAAATGGTACTCTTCTTTTCTTGGTGTTGGAAAACCTGTGATTATTTTTTTCACAGACCTAGATGGGGAAATTTATTTTTTTAATGTACTTTATCCTGAGCTTAATGGCATAAGAACATCTGATGAAATAATTTTACTAGTCTATGACTAGTATCTTGCAGTTCACAAACCTTTACCAGTCTGCAGCTTTGTATTAGGGGCATTTGCATAATAAGCGTACATGTATAAAATTAATAAATTACCTTGACATAAAATTTTTAAATGTAACTATATTTAAAAAGAAAACTAAAAACTAGTAATTTTTTTAAAAAATCATTATTATAGTGGTATAATAAAAACTTAAGCGCTATTGAAACTTGCAAAGCAAAAAAAAGATAAGTCAAAAAAGGAGATAATTTAAAATGCAGTTTCTGAATGAGGACTGAGATTCGAGGTTAAACTAGTTTTAAAGGATCCAAACCTTCCCACTCAGCAAATTAATTTGTAACAAATTGTTAAATAAACCATAAAATTTATAATTAAAAAAACAAATTTCCAATGAATGGAATAAGACACTCTAAATTAAATTGAAAGAATTTAAACCTACGAAAATATTAATCTAATTTAGTTTACTGAAAATAATCCATTAATATTATTCACATTCACCGGGTATTTGTATCGGTTTGCCAAGTAAAGATTTCATCCCATGAATTATATGTAGTTGGCCATGATCTCTGCGGAACCCCATCTCCTTTGATGTATTTGCTCTTTTATGTGGAGTATAGAACCCGAATTCTTATCGGTTATTTTACATATCCAATCACTGCTTAATGCAGCTTTCGGTTCCAAGCTGTAGCATTCGATGTACCCACGCTTCCACTGAAACTTACGCGTAGATGGTGGAGCAGGTTTGAATGAACATGCAATAGATATCCGAATAACGTGGTTTATTAGTGAACTAAGGGAGGCTACACACTTGGCTAATAACTCTCTCAGACTGAGAATACATGCCTTTATGTATCTCTGGGGAAAATTCAAGAATACTGCCTCTAGAAACGTAACAAATATTCTGGAAGGCATAAGAAATTATTATGAAAATCAGAGAACAAATTTAATGAACTTTCGACGTTGTCGGCGCTGGGTTTTGATCCCGTGAACTCCATTTGTAGAGGAAATTCGTACCTCAGTGCCATCGGATCTTGCGAGGTTCGTGGCAATATATGTGTGTTACGATCGATGATGTTATAACTTTACAGAAGTCAAAGTTCGCAATAAACAGTTTTAGCTTTATTCATTGACAGAAAATTAAAAACATTTTATTAGACGTCTAAAATGGAAAAGTAATAAGCTTTTTTAAATATTTCTTTATCTGCTAGATTTTAATTGTTTTTTCTTCGGTTTTAATATTTCTTGTTACTAAATCATTTTAACTGTTTAAATTTTGTTCAATAAATGTTAATTATACATTCGTGTTGATATTTTGTATGGTGATCATTCCAATATGAGTAGTTCCTGGAAGATTTCTATGCCGGGCCTCTGTAACAGTGGGTCCTACCACTGTATACATATATATAATCTAAAAAATATATTTTTTAATCTGTTAAAAGAATTCAAAATTATCGTGGACAAAGCTATGAAAATGCTCAAGAAATAAAAACTAGAACAGAAATTCTTGCTGGATAGGTTTGCTCTACAACAATAAAGAGCTTTTAGTGGGTGTATTCGAAATACATTAACAAAATCTGATTGGTTTGCTGGAATGAATGCAAATGTTCTCTTCTTGGAGGAGGTGTATTTTGCTTGGTATGTCTCCAATGAAATTCTCCACCTGATCTTAAAATTGATTGCATGCAAGAACTAATTCGGAAAACATGCCAGAAAGTTCTTCAGACGCCTCTTAGCTCATCCTAACCTACTCATCCAAAACGAATTTTGTTTTATCTGCACAACTACGAACTGTGTTGTTACTAAATAAATACCATCTAAACAAACAACATTACTTACAATTTTAAGGAATAGGTTCCAATTAATTTATTCCTTTACTTTTGCGTCAGTTTTATACTTCTATCAACTCTTTTCTATCTCAAAAGAAAAAAAAAAAATTATCTATCTCTTGTTCTCTTTCTTGTTTGCTTTGATACTTTTTTATAATTAACTGGAAGCAATTTGCCAAAATACTCAAGTTCAATTCAATCGTACTCTGCACAAATTAATATACTTTTTTTTTCCTTTAAAAATATTTATTCTGTGTAAAGCGCTTGTTTTAGCTGACAGTCAATAAGCATTTGATTAGCTTTTCATTCTTTGAATGTACCGTTTTAATTGGTGAAATATTTCAAATATAGCTTAATAAAGAAATATTAACTGATCGCGTTGACGATGCTAAGGATAGTTTTTTAAGACAGTTTTAGACTTTTCCATATACAATAGAGAAAAAGTGAGTAAACTAAGCATCCTAAACTCTATATTAATGTATTTAACGAACAATTAATAGGTAAAATACACAAACATGGCAATCACAACTTTTTAAAGCGATGAATAATTTAGTGTTTTATTTAGACCTTATTTATTGTTTTTTAATGTAATTCTAGCTATCAATTGATTATGAATTTATGAATGAATTAAATAAATTCTGTCTTATTATTTTTCAGAGCTCGGATAGTACACAAAAACTAGAAATGATAGTCGTTACTCCCTCTGTTAAATTATAGTCAATCCACTATAATAACAAAAACATTTTAAAAAAATATTCTGAGTTTTTATATCGCGAGTTATTTAATTCATTTGTTTTTATGATATAATTCAAGCATTTCAATTATAAATGTCAATTAAAAGTATATAGTTTTCCCTCGATTAACAAAATAATTATTCAAAGCGGTTTTTGATAAAGCACAATTTATAAATTGTGACCGAATTTTTATTTGACTTCTGCAGCTTCCATGTAACACAAATTATACATTTTTTTATTTCTTTGTTTTATTAAATGAGTCAAAATTTTAATGCACTTCATTGATATATTATTTATACATATAATTTATTAATATATGTTTGCAAAGAAATTCTGTAATTTATGCATTGGGGAATGGCAACAAATATGTATACCAATGAAAGGTAACGGGCATTTTCAGAAAAAAGGTTTTCGATTTAGTATTTGTTTCTGTTCCGAAAAATATTGAATTACAAAACCCAGGAAGCTCGTTCTAAAAATTCTCTTACCATTGAAAATAGTTTTTCTCAAAATAGATTTACTAAAATAACTTGAGTTCTCTTGTGATAACCAGTGTGCTAACTAGCGTGTAACTATTGATACACTTCTTATGCTCATAATAGTTTTTTTTTTATAATTTAAATTTAAAACCCCGTTCAACGCTTTTTATTAATCCTGAACTTCATATAAGCCGATATACTTTGGATTTTAGCCTCTGCATTAAATGACAACCTCCTACATATGATTTTTTTTATAGTTTTCAGTAAATTAAACATTTAAATTCAGTCAGATATTTTAATTTAAATATAGATTATTGAAATGTTGAGGAACGAAATAATGTCCCCCCCCCCCTCTTCTAGCCATCTCTAAATTTATGAAAGTAATATTGATACAGTGAATTCCTAATTTCCTTTTCCAGCCTAGTGCATTTCTTTAAATGAAGAAAAGTGCATCCGAGATATACAATCTTTTTCATGTTGTACTTCGTTCGGTTACGTTTGGACTTAACGTTCAATAGACCAAAAATCATAGTTTGATGCCAATTTTTAAATCGCGCCAAGTGGTTGGGATAAACTGCATTAGAAGAAAATACTAGCAATAAAATGTCAAAATAATATCGTATTGTTAGCTAGTGAGAACGAGTTCCCAAGGTTTCAGATTTCTAGCTTGATGGAAGTTGTTAAATTAACGATCGAAAATTTGATGACACACAAGTGAAATTCAGGAAAACGTTTTAAAAGTGTTTGGATGACCAATTTGTACATTGCCTAAAACAATAGCCCCTTTGGTGGCTAACATTAAATAAATACTATAAATACAAAACAAAATGTTTGGAGTTTTAGTAAATTATCTTACTCATGCAATATGCATTAATTCATACATCAGAGTTCACACGATGAGAAAATCGCTCATAATCATTTTAATAGGAATAAAATATATCTCAGTTTATGGCAGTATAAGTTCATAAAATCTTAAAATTATTACAATGTGAAACTATCCATTCCTTTTCTATAGACCGAACAATTTTCCGATTGTTGCTGAAACCTCAAATACAAAGGTTTTTTCAAATTAATAGCATATAATTTTTTTTTTTTTTAATGAATTGAGTTTCACTAAAATTCTGTGTCTATCATGACTACACGAAATAAATAATAATGAACATTTCTTGAAGCACGCTCTGCATATTAATCGCTAATAAATTAAATTTTATGAACATGCTGAACTATTCTACACTACCACAAATGTTCACTGTATAATCTTTAAATCTGTAAGCAGTGCAAATTATTTTTAATTTTTTTTCCAACGGCAATTAATATTTGTGAACAATATATAAGTATGCTATATGAAGTACAATACCTAAATTAAACAATCTAAACACATGCGAGCTGTTCTTCATTTGTGACTCAAAATCTTATTCAGTCAAAATCATTAATTATTTCTCAAAGTATTAATTTAAACACTTACTTGTTTTTCATTATTTGTAACTCAGAAAAAAAAAATTCTTCGTTCATTTTACACATAAGTAAATAATTTTTAAAAGTATTTCAGTTGATTTCTTAGAATTAAACAAAATATACTACGTCACTTTTTCAAGTTTTCGATATAAGTTTTCTATGCTTTTTTTATTTTATAGTCAAATTCACAGTTCAAACTTAACAGTTTTTGGTTTTCTCTCACCCTTGAGACACCTCATTACTATTAAAGGCAGAACAGTTAGAGACTTGTAGTAATTCCAAGTGGTTTATTTAAAACCACTTGGATGAAGTGTCATTTCAGTGAAAATACTGGAATGCTTCCTGGCGCCCTGTTAAGTCAGCCACGGCGCCACAATTCACAGTTTGAAAACCACTACTTTATGAGGTTCAAAGCGTCATGCCGCAATAATGGGAGAGCAATTAGTATTATTTAGAGATTCTTTCCCGAATATAAGGCTCCCGTCTACCAACCATTTTGAATTCGTGAGTTTAATATTGATACCAATATAATTTCTACTTTTCGTTTCAAATGTAGACTATTGCATTTATATGAATGCAATAAAGTGCATCTTAATGAGTAAATAATAATGAAGGTTTCAATAAAATAACGTTTTTGTTCCGATTTTTGAAAATATTCTTATATATCCATTATTATATTTATTGATTCTTTGTGATTTTTCGAATCTGTTGAATATGAATTTTTTAGAAATAGGAATATATATATATATATATTCTTCTACAGAAATTACATTT
>BMAW01038401.1:951123-961922 GCA_019974015.1 Nephila pilipes | reverse complement strand
AAAGGTTTGGATGACCAATTTGTACATTGCCTAAAACAATAGCCCCTTTGGTGGCTAACATTAAATTACGCAATACTATAAAATACCAAAACAAAAATGTTTAGATTTTTAGTAAATTATCTTACTCATGCAATATTGCATTAATTCATAACATCAGAGTTCACACGATGAGAAAATCGCTCATAATCATTTTAATGGAATAGAAAATATATCTCAGTTTATGGCAGTATATGCATAAAAATCTTAAAATTATTGTAACTAATGTGAAACTATCCCATTCCTTTTCGTTATCAAGACCGAACAATTTTCCGATTGTTGCTGAAAACCTCAAATACAAAAGTTTTTTCAAATTAATAGCATATAATTTTTTTTAAAAACGTTTTTCGAATTTCACTTTGTGTGTGTGTGTCATCAAATTTTCGATCGTTAATTTAACCAACTTCCCATCAAGTGCTAGAAATCTGAAACCTGGGAATCGTTCTACTAGCCTAACAATACGATATTTGGACATTTGCGACAGTTTTAGTATGTATTTTCTTCAATAATGCAGTTTATCCCAACCACTTGGCGCGATTTCAAAATTGGCATCAAACTTGGATTTTTTTTGTTTGGTGAACGTTAAGTCCGTAAAACGGACCAGGGTAGCCACATTTGGCAAAATACTGCCAATAATTTTGTCGCCAAGAGTGATTGGTTAAACTGCATTCCAACCATTTAATTTATGAATTAATTAATTAATTTTAGTTACTTTTAACGTTTTATGTATTTCATTGGTTCGTTTCTGTGTGTGTGTCATCATTTCTATCGTTAAATTAACCAACTTCCATCAAGCTAGAGTTCTGAAATTTCGGAACCGTTCTTACTTGCTCAACAATGCAATATTTAGATATTTGCGACCAGTTTTAACTAATATTTCAATAATCTTTTCTTAATAAATTTTGCACTTATATAAAAAAACGTGTTGTTTTAAAACGTTGGTTTTTATCTCGAATATTTAATGAATTGGTTTCACTAATTCTGTCTATCATGACTACACGAAATAAATAATAATGAACATTTCTTGAAGCACGCTCTGCATATTAACTCGCTAATAAATTCAAATTTATGAACATGCTGAACTATCTACACTCCACAAATGTTCACTGTATAAGTCTTTAAACTGTAAGCAGTGCCAAATTATTTTTAATTTTTTTCCAACGGCATTAATATTTGTGAACAATATATAAGTATGCTATATGAAGTACAATACCTAAATTAAACAATCTAAACACATGCGAGCTGTTCTTCATTTGTGACTCAAAATCTTATTCAGTCAAAATCATTAATTATTTCTCAAAGTATTAATTTAAACACTTACTTGTTTTTCATTATTTGTAACTCAGAAAAAAAAAATTCTTCGTTCATTTTACACATAAGTAAATAATTTTTAAAAGTATTTCAGTTGATTTCTTAGAATTAAACAAAATATACTACGTCACTTTTTCAAGTTTTCGATATAAGTTTTCTATGCTTTTTTTATTTTATAGTCAAATTCACAGTTCAAACTTAACAGTTTTTAAGTTTTCTCTCTGACCCTTGAGAGACACCTATTACATTACTATTAAAGAGCGAAACAGTTAGAGACTTGTAGTAATTCCAAGTGGTTTATTTAAAACCACTTGGATGAAGTGTCATTTCAGTGAAAATACTGGAATGCTTCCTGGCGCCCTGTAAGTCAGACGCGCCATTAACTTACAGTTTGAAAACCACTACTTTATGAGGTTCAAAGCGTCATGCCGCAATAATGGGAGAGCAATTAGTATTATTTAGAGATTCTTTCCCGAATATAAGGCTCCCGTCTACCAACCATTTTGAATTCGTGAGTTTAATATTGATACCAATATAATTTCTACTTTTCGTTTCAAATGTAGACTATTGCATTTATATGAATGCAATAAAGTGCATCTTAATGAGTAAATAATAATGAAGGTTTCAATAAACAACGTTTTTGTTCCGATTAGCAATACGTAACCGGAACGTACCAATTTCAAAATAAAGTGTAAAATGCGCGTAACTTATTTTCATTTTAAAGCAACAGTAGTTACAACTAGTTTAAAATATATTCAATATAACAATTGACCGTTTGCTTTAATTTTAGTATGTGAACAGAATATTATTGTCCACTTCATTATTTTATCCTTTGCTTTAATTCCGATATTTAATTGACACATTTAATAATCATTTAATCGTTTGGTTTAATTCTAATATTTAATTGAATAATTTAATTATTATTTAAAATAAAGTTAGCACTTTTGGTGGCTAAATCTGATTTCGCAAAATTTTACGTGGAACAATTTAATTTTTTTTTAAAAAATTTAGTACTTATTCTTATAACAGATATTTCCTGATGCGAATTGGCTTCCTGTCTGGAATATTGCTGGCTTCAAAATAATTTTTGTTTTTATATGTTTTTTTTTCTTCTTAATTTATGAATTTATTCGTCTATTTTATTTACTTGAAAATTATGTGTTTCTTTATATTGATAGATTAATTTTGTATTCGTATATTTTAAATGTATGATTATTGTGTTCTTATATTTTGCTATTATAATAATCGCTTCTTTACATTATTTGAAAAAAAAAGGAGTGTGAAGAAAGCTCATTTTTTAAAATTCCTTTTAATTAATTAGGAAATAATTTTAGAGGTTTATTTTTGTAAAACTGAAAGCTTTTAATTTTATTTAATTACTATTATTTGAGAATCTGGAATAAAGTCACAATTTTACCACATGAGAGAAATTTTCTCGCACACAAGAGATAATTTTTCTTGCTCTCAAACATATTTTAAAAAAGTAAAAAAAAAAAAAATAGATCAGTATTAAATTCTGCAACAACTAACCTGAAATCTACTCGGTAAATCAACTATTTGAGAATTTTATTTCATCCAGCCACGTCAAGTTTTACTTAAACGATGGGGGGGGGGGGTGGGGGGCGGGGGGGACAAGAGATTAGAACGAGAAAGTGTAAGTTTTTTCGACGTAAAATCTCGAAGAAATGCATTCCACAAATCTGGAAGAACTATTTAGGAAGGGGGAATGTAAAAGAAGGAAGACTTCTTTTCTGATATTCAATGGAATATCCGGAGGGAAAAAAAGAATAACTTTGTATAAAAAATTACATCCCTTATCCATTAAAACAAAATAATAACCGATAATAAGTCTTCACTTTTAAATGGTACAAGCATTTCGTCATTTAAGAATATTTCAGAATTTTATTCTAATAAAATACTACCATGCAATTCATCAACTTAAAATAGACTAGACTAGACAAAACAAATGCCATCATACATACTAAATGTCTCAAATAAATTTCCATCCCGATGGTACGGATGCAATTAGAACTTCATTGACTGCTATCATTAATGAACCTCAAAGACGTCATTCAAAGAACAAATAAAAATTAAATCATTCTTTTTCTCCCATTAAGTTCGGAGCCATACTTCTTCCAACAAAAATATGAAGAAAAAAAAAAGATACTATGTCTCAGGTAAATTCTTATTCTCTTATCTCTTGCAAAAGTTCAAATGGCGCCATTTCTTCTCGACTGGTGCCGGTTGCATTGACTCAAAATGTTTTTCATCATTTCCTTAAAATATTCGCCGTTGGATTATGCCGGAAAAATGCCGTGACGCATGGTCATTTAGGTGTACCAAAATATGCATGTAATCTGTGCATATGATAGCACGAGCGATAAAGCATATTTATTGCCATTTATATCCAATTTAACTTATCGTTTGGCTTCGATTATATGAATAAGTTTCGTTCAATGAATATATTGAATGGAAGGCCAGCTGAAATGAAAGCGTGAACGAGATTTCGACATTCGTATTTCTATGAATGAAGAGCTAAGTTTCACATTTCTTACAGATTAGAAACAAGAAAATTATGTTAAATATATTATTTACTCATATTAACCAGTAATAAAACACTACATATTGTTTACATTATTGTTATCAGTAATAAAACACTATATATTGTTTACATTATTGTTATCAGTAATAAAACACTACATATTGTTTACATTATTGTTATCAATAATAAAACACTACATATTATATATAACACTTTTTAAACAGTTTTTTTTTTAAAATTTTTTTACTTAATTTGATCTTTTAACAATATTAAAAGGAGTAACAAAATTTTTTAAAATATATAATATATTTTTACTTTTTTTACATGTTAAACATACAAACTTTTGTAACTTTGCTCTATCATTGTTGGTTAACTATTTTTTAATAATTTTAGCATGGAATGCGAATACAATTTCATCGATATTTCATTCATTCGTACCATTTCAATAACATTTTTCAAAATAGTAAAAACTGTAATATTTAATTAATAAAACATTGATTTTATTTTTAAAAATTTATTCAGTTTTACTTTTCATTCTAATTAGCCATCCAAGAGGCTATTGTTTTAAGTTGGGCGTTTTGGTGTACTAGATCACTTTTCAATTTTTTATCGTTTGCTTCAATTTTAATTGCATTTAGCTTAAACATATTCAATTTAGCAATTTATCATTTAATTTAATTTTAATCACATATAGTTGATATAATATTCAATTTGATAGTTTATCTTTTGCTTTAATTTTAATATCGGATTAGTTTTCATTGTCCATTTCTCATCCATTTCTTGTTAATAAAAGTTTACTATTGTCTATTTTTCGATATTTCATCGTTTATTTTAATTCTTATATTTAATTGAGTAATTTAATAATAATTATAAAAAAAAGCGCACCTTGGGTAGCTATATCTATTCTTAGCAAAACTTTGTATATAACTTTTTTTTTACAGTCTTGTTTCCTTCTTATTTTAATATAACACATGTATCAGTGACGTATTCAGAATTTGTTTCGGGAGGATGGAGATTCCAGATTGTTACTTGTTGAATATCTCATTTGAAAAATGTGTTCTACAGAAAGAATTTCTTAATTGTTTGAAAGAGTCCCAACCATTATAACCCGTCAATCTTACATATAAAACTGGGATATATGGGTATTAATTATAAACAAATGGGAATGATTTCGTGAGATGATACCCATTTGAGTCGGGGTTACGCTACTAGAAAAAGGGTTGGATGGAACAAGAAATGTTAAAAGTGATGTCATAATGCTAAATAGTTTTTATTTCTTTTTAAATTCTACTGGACTTCAAAGTCCTCAAGTGGTGTTGTGTGGAAATTAAGAAGAGCGTGGTGAAAGGCTCATGTATAGTTTTTTGACAGCGTCTCAAAATTGCGAAGCTCTTCGTCACATGTTCTTCATGTAGCTCGTGTACTATTTTAAATATTTTTTTAAAAAAAAAAATCGAAATGATAAAGCGAAAGCATTAGATAGCTAAGCCTACTTGCTTTCGTTTCTTTTGCTGTAAGAATCTGTATTAGAATTTTTACTCTTAAAATAGAAGCAATCGTGATGGAAAGTTCTTTAAAGAGAAGAAAAAAATAAACAAACTGAAATTAGAATTAATTCACAATAGGTCATTCACTCCTAAAAATCCTACGATCTGATGATTTCGAATTTCAAAACAAGGAACAAACTTTCATCCATTGTTAGAAGAAGTGTATTCTCTTTTTTTGGTCAGATTAGCTTTTTGATCGAACTTTTCATTCATTTTAACGAATCGAGGCCGGGACGGAACTTGTTGGTCGCGCATGAGAAATTCGGCGTCTAGAAGTCGCCACTGCGGATAATAGAGACGGCGGAAGTGACGTCACGCCGTATTACCCTCTCCCACAACACAAAACAAGGAAGAAGTGGAAGATAAAAAAAGAAGAGGGAAAAAAAACAATAATAAAAATAAATATATAATCTATGAGAGCTAGACCGACAGACTGCCGACCGGATTATTTAGAGGACCTTTATTAGCTTTTAGCCATGTGAGACGAAGAGACAAGTTGTCAAGTCCAAAAAGGGGGAGGGCGCCACAACACACAATACGTGTGATAGGTCGATGTGTAAAATTTCAAATAAGAATAGAAACAAAATTGGGAGATTGTTCCGAGCGACCTTAGTCTCATTCATTCGGGTAGGACTTGATTGCTTTTGTTCAGTTTTTTTAAACTGGTTTTTCGGACTTGATTGTTATCGTAATCTATCATATCTGGAATCACACGGTACCTGATATGGGGTGTGATAAATTTGATTTCAGAAATTACTATTTTTACTTCAAATTGCACGGGTGTTTATTAATTGTTAAATAAGGATCGTCGAATAGGGTGAAAAAGTAGAATAACCGAAAACAAATTTTATTAGTTTTAGGTTATTAAGTCAATATATTGTCAATTGTTATACATTGCATCAGGGACACACAAACTCGGTAACCAAGGCCTCAAGTTCTCTGCGTCGAGTGGAGTGTCTGTGAATTAAGGAAGAACCATCACAAACATTAGAAAAGAGTTGTCTTTTATATATTATTTATTTTATTTCTATTTATCGATTATTGTAATATAGAATTAAATAAGTGGGAAAAAAAGAATTCAACTTGATGACATTGTATTGATTCAACAATAATGGGCTGAATTTTTTCAGCGGCTGATTGTAACGATTCTAAATTTTCGTTAATCAAATGGCTCTTATTTTTCAGATTTGGCGGTACACAAACCGAAATTATTTTTTTCTCTCACAAATATGAATTACCAGAAAGACTTGTGTTCTAAATATTCAGCAGCGACTCATAATTGTTTTTATCGTTACATATTGATAAAAGTTTAAGCAAATTTTCGTCGGGGAATTTATTTCCTTAGTTCTCAGAGTTCTACATGCCAAATAATTCAATCTTTTTTTATATATATTTTCCGTCGAAATGAGAAGAGAGAGAGAGAGAGAGAGAAAGGTTTCTAAATAAGTCTATCGATTTTTTATTACCTTTGAAAATTAAAACAATATCAATTGAAAACTGAAATCAAATTATCAGTCTTTCCAGAACTTACGAAATTGAGCTTGCCACTGATTTCTTCAGAATCCTCATTTAAATTGTAAAATAATCCTCATACCATGACTGTAAATGGCACCGAAATTAAATTAACTTACTTTGAAGGGACCGTAAATAAAGAAATGCACGATAATGCAGCGTACTAGGAAACAAAGGGACATACAATCAGTGCATCTCAATATCATATATATATATATAAATATATATATATATATAACACATCAATCAATAACTCCCGAGACTAACCCAGAGATGGCGCTCGTAGTAAACCAGTAACCAGGTCTTTCTAGAGTACTAACCTTTGCTTGAAACGTGTCAAAATTTTAAGTCGATCGGACCAGAAACAGCTGAGTTATCGAGGTTGGAGTAAAGTCGTTTTGTAGTTTGTTTAAAAAATGGAAAAAGCCGAGTTTCGTGTTCTGATAAAACATTGTTTTTTAATGGGTAAAAACACCGTGCAAGCGAAACAATGGATTGAAAAATGTTACCCGGACTCTTGTCCATCAAAAGCAACGATTTGTCGGTGGTTTGCCGAGTTTAAACGTGGTCGTACCGACACAAATGACGCGGAACGCTCGGGTAGACCTGTGGAAGCCGTTACACCGGAAAATGTGAATGAAGTGACAAAAATTATAATGAAAGATCGTAAAGTGAAGCTCCGTGAGATTGCTGAGATGACACAGATATCATATGGAAGTGTATTTACTATCCTTCATGAAAAATTGAGCATGAAAAAGGTTTTTTCCAAGTGGGTGCCGCGATTGCTTTCGATGGAACAAAAACAGCAACGAGTCGATGATTCAGAAAGCTGTTTATCGCTATTTACTCGCAACAAAAAAGATTTCTTGCGGGAAAAAAAAAAAAAGATTTGGAAAAGCGTTGGAACGATTATATCACCCTAAAAGGTGATTAACAAAAGGTGTTATGTTGATGAATAAAAAAAAATTTTGCAAAAAAAATGTTGTTTTCAATGTTAGACTCGGGAGTTATTGATTGATGTGTTTTATATATATATATATATATATATATATATATATATATGCGTGTGTGTGCGTTTGCATATTTTTGAGGTATTTATATGCTTATATTGTCTCATTTATTTCAAACTATGAATATCCTGTTGGGGTGGGGTGGAAGTTGGAGAGGGAGGTGCCAGCTCAGGTGTCCTCCTCGTCACTTGATCGTGGTTCAAAATTACGAGGTCTGTCGCCAATAGCCTTCGTGTTGCGTCTAGTGTGACGTTAATAAAATCAAACTATACATATTTAAACATATCAAAGTTATTTTGAATAACTGAGTAATTTTTAAGACAGTGCTCTTCTGTAATTCTCCGTAAACAGTCTCTTTAATCGATTCCCAATGAATTGGCTAACGAAATAACCGATTAAGCCAGATTGTGCAATTAAAATGCAGTAACTAAATCTGTATAAGAATTCTTACATTTCCAAATTGAATTGGAGATTTGATTTAAAAAAAAAAATATGATGGCTTATGAGTGAATACATAAGGACGGGTAGAGTAGGGGTAATTTTCTTAGCTCAGTAATCTGTTAAACTTAAACTTTTTAGTAAGACGTGTGTGCGTCGACTGTAATTTATTTATAAAATTTTCAAATTATTAATACTAATCCCAGATTTTCAAAGAAAGCAATAGTTACTGTTGATAACGGTTTTATTTATATTTTATTCTTGATTTTTGAAAGAACTTTTAACCTCATATTTTGTGTTCGCATTGAGATTCCTAAATTAACAACAACAAAAAAAAAAAAGCACAGGTTTAGCTTATTACGTTTATTTTTGCGAACTGACATACAGTGCCATCTAGACATATACGTATTAACTGCATGCAGTAATTCAATACGTATCCAACTCCAATAATGTAAACGCTAAGTGCTTTCTCCGTAATTGTATTCTAAGAATTCCTTTTTTTTGTTCTTTGAAATGCGATTAATCTCTTTTGAAAAGAGAAAACACGCTCACCAATGATTGAATATGATTTATAGTTGCTCTGCATGCGACTGATCCTTTCTCAGTCGTTGGATTCCAACTAACAGACTAGACTTCGAACGTGACCAAGGAATAAAATGAAAATATCAGATGTTTTACAGAAAATATGAATAACTATTGTAATCTATATCAAACACACACACTTGAACATTTTACCTATGGGAGCTCAAAAGGGTTTATTGAACTTGGAAAGCGATTAAAGTACAGCGCTTGTAATACATTAGTGGGCTAATACCTCTAACAGAGAAACTTTAACGAAGTGATCATGTTTAGTTTGGGCAAAATAAATTAGTATTAGAGTTAGTTTTCATGGAAATTTCGAATGCTTATAATATTTTCCAAATCTCATAAGCAAATTTAATAACAATAACTTATGACAAAAACAAGATTTTTTTTTTTTTTTGTATCACAATGCTTTTCTAAAAACACATGATAACTTGTTAATATAAAACAAAACTATTTTATTATGTTAATTGAACACTGATCAAAAATAATATGAAATCATACGCTATTTTATATTTCTTATCATTTACAAATATATTTCCCTTTGTGATTAACATTTGAGAGACCTTATATGTGAAATTATCCGTCATTTTGACCATGTAGTTATAGATATTTTCCGAATAAAAAAAAAAGAAAGGAATAGATGTATTAATTCATATAACAACATTGAGGCCATAAATGATAAACTCAGGGACTAACGTGGACCAAATAAACATGATCCTAAGTATACGTGGGCAAGGGGAAAAAAATGTTTATTTTGAAAGAGAGAGACAACACACACATAATATCCTTAAGACTGGAGTCGCAGCTCCGTCATTTCAATAAAGGCAGAAAAGTGTCAGAAGTACGCATAAGTATAAGCGCATAAGAGGTGAGAATTTCTCTGTGCAATCGATTTTACAGGTAGGGATATTTGGGGATTTTCATTCAGTCACGCGGACTCACGTGGTATGCAAGATAAAAAGATTCTGAGAGAATTTCCCTGACGCCTATCAATATCGGAGAATTTTTTCTGACACATTCACCATTATGGGAAAGCGGATTAAACAGATTTTATGAACGCGTAATCTAATAAACAAAAGGATGACTTAGAATTGGATCAGGAAATAAAAATGAACTCTTTACTTTTGAATCAGAGAATGGGAAAAATTATGCACTTAAATTAGCTTTATGGGAGATCATTACACACACACACGTTTTTTTATATATATCTGTGTGTGTATGTATGTATGTGTATGCGTGTGAAATTTAATAATTAATTAATAAAGTAAATAAAATACATTCCAAAGTCAGCATTGAAATGAAGAGTCCTTTTTTGTACTTCATACTATTTATTTGTTTTAGATGAGAGAGAGAGAGGCAACACACACACACACAGAGAGAGAGAGGCAACACACACACAGAGAGAGAGAGAGAGAGAGAGAATAATACATAAAGTTGGAGACGCAGCAATAGAAAAGAGCAGATGAGGATAGAAGAGAAGAGAATGCATTTTCACGAGCTTGTTAATTTACAATGGGGATTTCCTGGGGACTTCTGCAGATCACATGGAAATCACTTGGTAAAAGATGAAGGAATTCCAGGGAATTTCTCTGACGCCCATCACTCTTAGGGATTATTTCTGACAGATTTATGATTTAGCACAAATTTATACAACAGATTTTATGAGCGTGTGATCTAATTAATAAAAGGATACTTTGTAATTGAATCAGGAAAGAGGAATGAACTCTTCACTTTTGAGTTAGAGAATGGGAAAACATGTGATTAAATTTATATATATATATATATATATATATATATATATATATATATATATATATA
>BMAW01038401.1:897429-940099 GCA_019974015.1 Nephila pilipes | reverse complement strand
GAGAGAGTGCTGTATATGATATAGATTGATTTGTATCATATGAAACGACAACGTTCCATACGAATTCATATTGCATGATCGAAATAAAAACGTCATTATCAAATACTAATGCAATTCTCAGTCATTCTACTTTTAATTATCAAATTTACTTCTAGTTAAGTTTGTAGCACAAAAGTTGTATAGTATTTAAAGCTGAAAAACTGATGATTTTTAAGCAGATGTGTCGATTTATTGTTAAGACTCTGAGAACTATAGTAAGTCAGGATACGCGCCAATATGATGAATTTGACATACACGTATGTAGTGTCTATACATATTTGACTTACATTTTTTAAAATTAAATTTTGAATATATTCAGGTCCAAAGAAACGAATGAATTTGAATGGACTACAGTCAATATACACTTGAATAAATTTGATTTTAAGGAGACGATTTACTAAAATATAAAGTGAGTTATAAATAATGAATTAGGAATACAAAACTTGTAAAAATGGGTGTTAACAAAAAAAAAATATTTAAAAAGTTCTATGCAAAGAATCGATTTAGCCACCCAAGATAAGCTTTTTTAATAATTACTATTGAATTACTCTATTAAATATAAGAAATAAAGTGAACGATGAAATATCGAGAAATAGACAAATAGTAAACTTTTCCGATATTAAAATTAAAGCAAACGATAAATTATTAAGTTGAATATATTTCAGCTAAGCTAAATGTAATTAAAATTGAAGCAAATGATACAAAATTGAAAAGTGATCCACATAAAACAATAGCCCCTTAGGTGGCTAATAATAGTAAGTCAATAGAAAATCATTTGATTCCAAACATTCCAAGAAGGAAGCCACACTAAAAAAAGACGTAGTTTGATATTCTTGAGGGAAAAAAATGGCTCCCTCACATCTTAAAATTCTGAATAATGTTATTTTTTTTAGTCATATCTTGATTCTAGTTTACATATAATTCAAGGTATTACATAAACCGATAAATAAATTACTTAATTTTTATATTCGTTTCACTTCAATCTGCTAAAAAAATTGGGAGAAATTTATTACGACATATTTTTCAAAATTGAGTTCATTAGTGGTGAAAGCAGGTATCAGACATGTATTTTTTTCAATCCAATAAAAAATTCAAGAGAAATTTATTATGACGTATTTTTGAAAATTAAGTTCGTTACTGGTGAAAACAAATATCTAAAATATACGCAAAAACAAGATAAATTTTTGAAAAGTGATCAGGAACGATATTTTTGGGTTAACTAAAACAATAACTACTTTTAGCCCTTGAGTGGCTAAAATAAATTACATCTTGGTGGGTTTGATTGAATTGTTTATTAACGTCGCGTTATATAGAACGCAACACTAGAGCTATTGGCGATGACGTCTTATTTTTGAACCGCGTTTAAGTGATAAGTACGACATTTGAGCTGTCACAACACAACCAAATTTTCACACCACGCTTATGTGAGGATTGTAAGCATGTACGTATTTAATATGCATCAATTTCTTATAGCTGGCGGTGTTGATTATGGATAAGCGAAATTACGATTGGGCATGAATGTTAAGATTGTACTGCTTGAAGGAATTTTAGGTTCCAAAATTTAAATAATCAAAAATATCTTTAGGCTTGTAAGAGTCTTTAAAATTCTAAAATCACAGCACATTGAAAATGTCAATATACTATGATTAAAAGAATTTGATGTAAATTTCTTGTTAAATTCATTTATAAGGCCCAACTCAGTTATGAGATTTATTATTTTTGTTCCCTCAGCAAGTTCATCAATTAACATTAACAGAGAGAAAATGACTTTCTTGTAGCTGTATGTGAAAAACATAATAATTTTTTTTCCTATTCACTTAATATTTAATTTTCGAAATCATTAAATAATTAGAAGAAAAAATATTTTTTTTTTTTATAAAAGAGAGGTTGAAACTATCACAATTGTCAGTCACATTTACGAATTTTCAAAAAACTGTTTTCAGAAAATGCGCATTTAATTCCATATTGTATTTTAGAGCTATTATGGCTAAAACTCGTGATAAAGGAATCTGATATCAACGAGTACTGGTAAATGACCTTGGCAAATGTTCAATGAAATATACCGATAAGAGATGGAATCGTTGTAATTTCTTAATCAGTGTTTTCCCCCCACGTCATGATTTTCAGAGTTATGTTTGAAGATCAGTTGGTTTGTGAGACTGCATGGAAGCAATATAAAATAAATTTTGCTTTTAAATCATCGAAGAAAATTTTGTAACTTTATTGCCCATATTTTAATTCAGACTAAATATTTTCTTTTTTCTATACTGAATATTTTCTTATATTCCGCAATTTAAAGCTGGTTTTAGACCGTTATAAATTTGGTTTACTTATTTGTTCACTTTCAGACATTTGAATCCTTTAGTATTCAATGGCTTCTTTTCTAAAATTATTATTATATTCTAAATATTACTTTAAAGTTAACATGAAATAAAATATGAGATTCTAAACTACTTTATAAAATATAAATTTGTAATTTTCCTGTCTTTTTTATTAGCATAAGATTGAGATATTTTAAGACAACAATTATTTATAAATTTTAAAAATTCATTTTAGTTTTCAAAGAAGAATTAAAAATAAATATACTATTAAAATAAATTTAAAAATACAGTTTAAAAGAAGCAAAAATAAATAGATAAATAAATTTTAACAAACTGGATTTTTCCAAATTATTTAAATTTTTTATCCTGCATACAATTGTCTGGAAACAGGAATTCTTATTTTATTGGGGAAGAACATTGTATAACTTGACCTTTACATCATACATTATTATTATTTCCCTCAATAATTTTAAATTAACGTCTTTCTAAGTGATAAACATTGCGATGGGTATGCCACAAATATAATGTACTTCAGTCCCCATTCTTCCGTATAATAGTCTTTGGTGGAATCGCACCACGAGCTCACGAATGACATAATCATCACCAACCACAGTACCGATTAATTTTAACTAATTAATTAATTAGATTCCTATAGCTTTTTATTGTAAGCTTATATAAACAGTTCCTTTTGTTCTATAAGTTATATTCGAATGTCTACAATAATGTGCTGTTCTAACTTTTTCTTTAATACGCGGTTTTTAATTCTGGATTAAACAAGATCCTAACATTTTAAGATTTCGTAAGAAATTAAAAAAATCGATGACGATTTTTCCCAATTTAAATTTTTAAATTAGGCTCAAAAGGGTTAGAGAGAAAGTTGTACTCGTTGATCTTTTAATTATACTAAGATTCTTATCCCTTTTTAAAAAATAATAATAATAAGTTCTATGCAAAGAATATATTTAGCTACCTAAGGTGCGCTTTTTTTTATAATTATTATTAAATTACTCATTTGAATATGTGAGTTAAAGTAAACGATGAAATATCGAGAAATGGACAATAGTAAACTTTTAAACCGATAGTTAAATCAAAGCAAAAACGATAAGAGTAAAACCGATATTAAAATTAAAGCAAACGATAAATTATTAAATTTAATATTATATCAGCTGCATGTAATTAAAATCAAAGCAAACGATATATTATTAAATTGAAAATATTTAAGCTAAATATTATTGAAATTGAAGCAAAGGATAAAAAATTGAAAAGTGATCTGGAACGCCAAAACAAAAGCTCTTGGGTGTCTAATAAATAACAGTTAAGGACATAAAAAAACGTATCTCTTCACTCTTCCTTTCTCATTTTGAAAGTAACGAGTATTGAAAACATTTTTTTAAAGCAAAAAACCGTATAAAATTGTTGCCACTTGTAATGTGGAATCTACACAGGGAAATACAATAACAATTTTATGGACAGTAAGACTGGCTGCTAATAAAAACAAAAGAAAGGAAATATTATAAACAGTTATTGATTAATGATTCATCACTCAAGTCATATTTTTCGTTCATAAAACGCTAAGTTTTATTTCCCGCTACGCAGCTTGTAATCATCTAAACTTTTCCCTCATTTGTTTGTTGACGAAACTTGGGTTACCTCACTTTTTAATGGATTGTGTTCTCGTTTTGCTTTTTTCTCTCAATGAATGAGCAATCGATATGTTTCGTATTGGTTGAGTAACACCGAGAGACATTTCCGAATTTGTCAAGTATTTACCTTTTTAGTTCCCATTTAGCGGTTCCAGTATTACCCGCATAAAACCTGAAAAATATGTTATGACGATTTAACAAAATCATTCAAGGCATCTCATAAACTATAAATTTTTATTTTTGAAATGGAAGGAAGGAAACGGACGGTGAGTAGCTATGTAATTTTCAGAATTTCTTACATGTTAAATATTTTGTTTGAACTATAATATCACTCGGTTAGAAAATAAGCATGTTCTGAAAAGTTTTGAAATATTTAATTTCTTATAGGTTGCTTATGAGCAACGAAATGTTGTCGTGACATTAGTTGGTCCACTGAAGGACGAAGCAGCATTTGAAGGCAAATTGATGATAGTTGAAGAGGTGAGTGTTTCTCTCTCTCTCTCTCTTTTAAAACATATTTACGATTATATAAATAAATATATATATAGTACTCTACATAATCTTATGTTTAAAAGTTTAAAAATGATTATATTGCTCTTTTAAGAAATGTAAGTTAACATGCAGAGTTAAGTCTTCATTAACTTATTTTTTTGATTGTCATACGAAATGATGAAACATTTTCATATTCATAGTATATTTTTGATTTGAATTGAAATGAATTAACTGTAAGCTATGTCCTTTATTTAATAGCATTTTATACATAAAAAAAAACTGCACTTCAGGATGTTCCTTTGGAAGTAATCATTAAAATCTTTCCCTCACTTGAGTTTGGATGAAAGTTTGAATATAAATTTAATCAAATAACTGAAACAGAGTGGTTAATTTTTAAATTAATTTAAAAATGCAAGATTAGTATGAATGGTGTAACAAATCGTACATGCTCTTAAAAGCATTCCATGCAAGGACATAATTTTATGAAAAAAATTCAGTGAAATATTAAAGGTTAATTGGTTACTCTTGATAACATTTTTTTATCATATGTATCTTAATTTACTTAATTTGCTTTTCCTTTTGTACCAGCCTTTTTCTTTTATCTTGACTATTAAATTTTTCTTTATCAATTGTTATTTATTGACTTCTGGAACTTTGGTGTTCATTTTTTATCACTAGAAATGGGAGTGAAGGTAACCAGTGGGTATCTGTTTAAGCCATTTTCATGCATTTATAATTTCGTAATTTTTAAATTACATACTGCTTATTTTTTTGGAATCTAAAACGGAATCTTTCTTTTATTTTGCATCTAATTTTGTATAAAATGTGTAATAATTTGTCATAGAATGATTGAATAGTTTCTAATATAGTTTTTTGTGAGTTTTTTTCTTCTAAATTATCATTTTTGGTTCAAAAGTTTTTTT
Source organism: Nephila pilipes (assembly GCA_019974015.1). Lineage (NCBI taxonomy): Eukaryota > Metazoa > Arthropoda > Arachnida > Araneae > Nephilidae > Nephila > Nephila pilipes. The sequence goes on along the minus strand of BMAW01038401.1, from coordinate 934,681 downwards.
TTTAAACAATAGCCCATTTGATAATTTCTGAATGTTTTGTTTATTAAACTCGGTGAATTATTGTCTTAAAAGTTTTGGAAAAAAATTAAATACATATAAATTTAATTTTAATTAGCTGAATTATTTTTTAAGTTGTTTTAGCTAATAAATTTTGTGTCTACATCTTAAAAAATACTAACAATTACAGTAAGAACACTTTAATCTAACATTCAATGGTTCAGCACATCATTCTAAAATCCAATACTGATCAAGCTGTTCACTTTCGGATTTTTTCACTTGTGGATTCATATTTAATTTATGTTTGTTTTGTAAATTCTTAAGAAGCCTATGCTGAGGAGGTAGCATCTTATTAAGAAGGAGTAACAAAAGAAAAAGTTAAAGTCCCATGGGAACAGGCAAATGATGCACTTATTCTAAATGCAAAATCAAGTCCCAATTTGTGTATAGATTGAAGCAATTTTTCAAAGAAAAGATCTGAATCGTGGAAGTACACACAGTGTAATATCAAATATATTTTTAAACAGTAACTCTAATATATAATTTTTCTTTTCATAAGAACTTTTTTTTTAACTATTATTGTGCTGAATTTTTTCATTGCTGTGTTTTTTTTATATTCAATTAAATTAGTGTTCAATATTTGAATTTAATTTTGTAGTTGTTAGAATGATGAAATGCTTTTTGAATATTTACGTCATTTACACAGGATCGGAACATGCATAAACATATTACATACATGTTTAATCATTAAAATTTTTATCTAGAGTCACCAACCTTTGCTATTTCCATTAAAACTAGAATGATGCTTGATAATCTGGAATGGCCATAGGGCAAAACATGCCGGATTAAAGAGCACCTACTATACATGTTTGAGTTATATGATAATTTTATTTGAAGTCACGAATTTTATGTAAATATACATAGTAATATAAATTTATTTTATTCAAATCTCTTAGAATCATGGCCCTGATATTGAATGGCATCCTTTAAGACTTTTGTCAAATGATTGTCAAACTAATAGTCCTGAACTTGAAACCTTAGATTGGGAAGATGTTTCTTCTTCTGTTGGATATAAAGCCAACCATGATGATAGCATTGGTAAGAAATTGTATTTGAAGTGTTAAATCATTATATTTAAGTTTTCTTTATCATTCCAAATTTTCTTTTCGCTTTTGTTGTGTATATCTATTAAAGGAAAGTTTCATAAGATTTGATTGTAAAGTGCCTTTTGACAGGATTTTAAATTGTAACATACTTAGTCTGTTGGTTCAGTTTGTGTGTGTCATTTAAGGCAGTGGCTCCCAAAGTGCATTGCAGTGTCTTTACAAGGGCACATGAGAGTTTTATTTTTTTATCTCGTACTTATGATTAGTTTGTGCTTCTACAAACAGAAGGGAGCTGTGGTAAAACTTTTATTCAAAAAGGATGCTGTGAGTTTAAAAAGTTAGGAAATCACTGATTCAAGGGTATTTTTTATTTGACATTTATTGTTTTTAGTGTAATTTTAAGATAAAGATATTGAACATTTAAATAAATTTTGTATAAGAAAGTCTTCCATTAAGAATCACTATTAAAATATATTTATTATGAAAGTTATTTTAAAATCGAATATGCTCATTTTTTTTTTAAAAAAAATAGAATAGCTTTCTCTCCTATTTATCTTTTAAGTTTGTTTATATAGCAACAATTATAAAACATGTTTTTATAACTGCTTTTTTAAAAATGGAATTGATATTTAATTAATATGATTAAGAAATACATCAAAATTTTGCAGTCATATTAAATCACATTTAACTTAATTGCCTTCTGTCTTGAAAATATTGTTCTGTCTCATTACAGATTATTAGTCATTGAATGTGCTTCAAGATAATTGATACTTGCCACGTTGTTGACTGAGTGTTACAAAAAGTATCGGAAGAGTTTAGTTTTTTTAAATAAACTTATTTTCTTATTTTACTTTTACAGATGCAGTGGAAATCAAATCTGTTCGAATGCCAAATGTTATAAAATTTGACATTGCTGATCTTAAATCATACAAGAGGACTGACTTATCAGAAACTCATAAAACTGTAATAACATTTTTATTGAAAGATGGTACAAATGTCCCTTCTTTTCAGTTTGAAACAAGTGAATTTGGAAAATTTTGTGCTGCTTTGGATAGTTACGTGAACTTTAAGAGGTATTTATGAATCTTTATCTTGTATTTAGATGTTTGAAGTTAGTTTGAAAATTTACATTTCACACAACCTTAGTCATTTTATGTTAATCATTGAAGTAAAATCATTACACCAGTTTTGTATATGTTTTTAAAATTTAATAATTACTTTACAGTACATTATATGCATAACTATATTGATAGTTTTTTTTAATGTTATGGAAGAATGTGATCAAAAATATATTTATTCAAATTCATTATGTAGATATCTACATAATGTACAACCCCCATATATATGTGTGTGTATATATATATAATGTGCATATATATAATCTTACATTACACAGAGCTGCATTTTTATTTATATTAATATTCAAACTTGCATCTGTTATAGATATATCTTTTTATATATTTATCAATACAATTTCTTTATAATATTCTAGGGATAAAAAAGTGTGAATTATATTTTTTGACAATAATAGAGACATATATGCACAATTTTTTTTGGATTAATATTTTAGAAATAGAAATAATATTTCAAAAATAATTTTGAATGAAATATCTCGGAGCAAGAAGTGGTCTCTTATTGATGTATACAGTGTCTTGCGTGATATGTTCTTATATGAATATTGTTCTTTGGTGCTTAGTTTTCATACTACAATATGCTTTTGTACGCATCTGTGAGAAACCATGCAGGCAGTTGTGTGGTATCAGCATGAAAATGACATCTAAAATATCTTTTAATTTTAAAGTATTTTTAATAAATAAAAATTATTTTTAGGGAATGGTGATGTGTATTAGTCCAAATAATAATAATAATAATAATAAATTGCATTTTGACTTTAAAAACCATTGTTTATTGAAATAATGAAAGATCATTTTCTTTAGATTAAAACATGAAGCCACTCTCAATTTTTTTCTTGTGAAGAAAAAACACTTTTGTATTATAAGGCAGCCATCTGTTAGATCAGAAAAGGGTTATAGAATTGTGAGAAATTTTATGGGAGCTATTTAAAAGTGATTTATTTTTGCTTAAAAAAATTGCTAAAAGGTGACATATATATTGACACTGTCTTTTAAAGGTTTACCAATTGTTACACTTTTTAAAAGTATTCTGGGGGGTGGGGTGGAATATATAAATAGCATAACCAGCATATTTGTTAAGAGACATGATGCAACAAACGATACTTAATGTGATCAAATTCAGATTTAAATAATTTCATTTTATTCAAGGGTAGAAATTAACAAATTATTTATATATATATATAATTTTGTATGTGTTGTTAAATTGATTTAAAAAAAAATGGAAAAAAAGTAATTACAATTTTAATTTTAAAGATTGACAGCTATTTTAAAGGTTTAAATATAATTCTATTTGTTCTAAGTATATCTAAACTGTCTTAAATTAGCTGTCAATAAAAATGACTGCTAATTTTTTTGTTTACTGTTTTATGAAGCTTTCTTTAGAAAAAATGACACTATTAATTCTGAATGAGGAATTAATTCTGAATTTTATCTGTTTCTGTAAAGAGTTGTGGTAGATCATAGAGTCATATATATATTGGTATTATTAAAATTAATTTTGGGATTTAATGCAGTTAAGATCATATAGAATTAAATTGCTTCATTTTTAACCTGATTTATTTTAAAATTTTGTATTGAAATGGTGTGGAAGTTTCAAAAGAGAGGAAATATCAATTTACTCGACAACTTTATCTTATAGTTTTTTTTAAGTTTATAGATAGTTATTCAAAGTTTATTCTCTAGATTATTATACAGTTGCAAAGTGTTGTTAATCAAATTAAAATAGATTGAAACAGCATTAATTGGTTTTTTTTTTAAAGATTGATTTTTTTTATTGTTGACACTAATTGGTTTTATTGTTCCATTGTGTGGTTTTAATTAAATTAACCTTTTAACATTTTGCCTGTTAAATAAAATGTTATTCCGTTTGAATAAATGATGTATCTGATTTGATTTTTGAAATCAAGTAATATGCAAGTCAATTCCTTATCATGATTCTAATTATAATAAATTTAATAAGTAATAATAAACTTAATTTTTAGTTAGTTATCAAAAGTTTATATGTGACAGTAACTTTTTTGAGAAAAATAATTTTTAGGATGTCGAATATCTGTATATTTAAATTTTCATTAATTTATATAATAAAATATTCTATTGTTTTTTGCTTTTACTTTTGGAAGAAATACTTTATAAAGTTTTTGAAATTTTTTAGTTATAGTCATTTTCATGAAAATATGTGATAAATTAGTAAAATTATAAGTCTTAATTGTTTTTCATGTTATCTATATGTAATATTTTATGGTTTTCTATAAATATTTTAAAATGAATTTTTTTTTTTGGTTTTCAGATCCAAGAAGGAAAATAATCTTTTTTTGACTATTGATCCCAAAGTTGAAGCTTTAGAAAAATCTTTCAGTGAACTGGATTTGTTTTCTGATAGCAAATCGCACATCATAACGGTAATCAATCTGAAAATATTGAATGACATTCAAATTATAAATAAATTTTGATTAAAAATAGACAAATTTATAAATTCATAATTTTTTTTCTGTCAAATATTTATTAGTAGAATATAAACTAATTAAATTAAATAAAATTCTATAGTCCATGAATTCTATATACTTGAATGAATTTGCTTAAAAAATCTTGTGTTACAAGAATGTGATGTAACTGATATCTTTCAATTGGTTATTTTTTTTTATACCATTCTTATCTTATCTTGTCATGCTACCAGTGATTGTTTTGTTTCTTGCTTTATGGCAATTTCTATTATTTATGAGTAAATATTACAGTAAGGTAATTTTTCGTAATGGCAGATAGTAAAAATGTGTCATGTTTTTTAAATCTTTTGTAAAACTATAAGGATAAAACTATCAATAACTTTGTGGGTTTTATTATTAGAGCTTTTTGTATTTGTTGTAATGAGAGACAAATACATTAGAGGTAAATATAAAGTATGAAGATAATTTTTTTGAAACTTTTCTTATTTCTGTAGTTGTATGTACTTTATATTTCTTTTGATTTTATTTGTATTATTTTTTTAAAATTTTTTGTAAGAGTAGGATTATATAAATTTGTTGTAAATATGTAGTTATTGTTATTTAGAAATTTTTAAAATAATTCATTTTTAAAAGTTTGTGCTAATATACTAAATAAATGTAAGTAGATTTCAATTAAAATTGCCCCAAAAATGTTTCTGTTTATTTCTTTTAGTATATCAGTTTTATTAAGATTTGAAGAATTTGAAAATATCACATGGGTTGCATTTATGTGCTTTTATTTTCATAAATTTTTTAAATAATCTTTGGAATTGAGACAAGCCTAATTTTATAAAAGTAGAAAATAAGTGATCTAATAAAAAAATAATAAAAAAACCCTTAGGGATAACATAATTTATTTTATAGCATAAAATGGTTTCACAATTACAGTTTTGCAATGCAATTGCATTTTGAAGTATGTATAGTGTAATGTATGTATACAGAATTCAAATTGAAAAGACTGCACCAAAATGGCTTGCTGAAACCTGTTACATATAGAATGAAATAAAAATGACAAATAATAGTTCAAAATAATATGCAAGAGTTATCAGTGCATAGTTAAAAATGTATAATTGTTAATCAGGCTGTTATTGTTTGTTTTGTTTTGTAATATCTGCTTATCGGTTATTGTTTAACTATATTGAACTGAAGTGCTTTTGAGTTTTTATATTTTTATAATAATTTCTTTTATTTTTGGAATAAATTATTATATTATTTTTCACTTATCTTAAATTGTATACATATTATATAATTAAGACTTTTGAATGCATCATACAAATGGAGTGTTCCAAAAAAGCATTGGAGCAGAACTTTGTTTTCCTAATTTAAAGGTCATTTCCAAGTATTTTTTTTGTACTCAATTAACTGAAGTTTGAATGCATGGTTTGCTGTGCAGCTCATCTGTGAAAATGATGCTTATATTTTATAATGTTTGGCATAAAATAATTTGTTCATGCATAAATAAGCAAATTTTAATGAGTGTGTTAAATATTATAAAGTTCTTTTTTTGACTGCTAACTTTTAAAAATATTAACTGAAAATTTTTGATCAATACCTATTTTAATGAAAGATAAAACTTCAGCAATTTTACTTTATTTAATATATTTTTGACTTTCTCCATTTTTTTAATAGAACATGATTAATGTATTTTTAATTCAAATATTCATCATTATTACATACGGATTATTTAGTTTTTGAGTTGCTGAAAATAACTGCAACAAACATCTATTTAAGTAATTTATGGAAAATTGTATTGTTCAAGAAAAAGTTATGAGGCAGATTGTAAAAGGAAAGATTTAAGGGAGATTTAAAAAAAGATCTATACATTTTTTAAAGAAAGAAAGGTTATTTGTTGTATTTCTATGGAAGTTTTCTTTACTCATGCTCTGATACATTATATGTTAGGTACATTATTAGAGTTTGAAATCCAATTATTAAGAATAAGAAATTGAAATTCAACTCATTTTCAGATGCCAATTGTATGTTGTCCTTTTTAAGAATTGCATGCATAAATATATATTTTTTATGAATAATAAGTTATCGTACACATCAATAACTTTTGTGACATAACATTATTTAATATATCTACATTTCATAACTAAGTTTCTAAATTTTATATCTGTTACATAATTTTTGGTGCTGAAATTTTGAGAAATCTTAAGCAATTTTCAGTAAAAAAGCATAAATGATTTTTATTTTTATTTTTTACAAATCTATTTACAGAAAATAAATTTTCAAAGTTATTTTTGTCTGAAATTTATTTAAAAATATATAAAGAGCTTTGTAATTATTTTAATGATTTGATTTCGATATATTTGTGAATTGTATATGTTCGATAATTAGTTTTAAACTTTTGTTATGGTGTGTGCATTGGTAACTAACTCTTTTAAAATACTCCTACAGAAAATCATTCATGATCCTTATAACACTGCTATGGGTGGTTTCTCCAAGGTCACAAATTATCTCTTGGATTACATGATGTATAATGGTAATGAGTCTGAGATGCAGGACAAGTGTTCCAATGTTAATATTTCAGAAATGATTTCTGGAAACCTCTTGCATGTTGACATTGACAATCAAGAAGAACCTGGTTATGAATTAATTACTCGAATAGAATTGCCTCCCAGACCTAAAATAGCACGAGAAGAGCCAGTAACTCCTGAAGAATGGGCATCATATATAGATGCAGAAGGAAGAATTAAGGACTTTGAAACATTGAGACAACGTATATTTAAAGGGGTTAGTATAAAAAAATTTTATAGTCCTAAAATTTTGAAGTATTTTGAAGTTCTTCTGATCTTAAATTTAAAGAATTGTTAGTCTATTTGAATTTATTTAAACTGTTAATTACACTTAACAGAACTCGAATCTTAGAAATTTAACTTCTGTTTTACTAGATTAGTTTTTTTTTCTGATACATTTCATCTTCAGAAATTACAGATTTGATTTCCTTAAATTTGAAGTTAGAAAAAATTTCTATTAAGTTAAAAAGAAAAATAGGAATTTTATATTCACATCTAATAAAAGCAAATATAGTATCAGATTTAAATTATTATAATTATGATCAAATATATTTCTAATTTAGCATATTTAATAATTTTATATTGGTATGTGAAAGGAAAAAAAAAAAAAAAATCTGTACTTTTCTTTAAATTTATTTGTTTGAATAGATGAAGGATTTTATTTCTTTTTCTGAAATAGATATGTGTAGGTTATGATGCATATTGCTCTTTTTCAGTTATAACAACCATGAGATTTGCATTATTTATCAGGATTATGATATGCATTTTTTTTTTTCATTTTGTTGTTAAGTTTCATATTTTATGTTTGAGCATGTTTTGTGTCTGTAAACTTATCCTACAGTGAAAAAAATTACAAATTATTTTTGCTTTGAATTTACTTTCATTGCTGTGAGCAATCAAATCGAATAGTAAAAAAGAGTTTGGTAATGCTGATTTTTTTGGATATGGTTTAATGTATAATTATTGAAGTAATTTTATAATTTAACTGATTTATTTAAGTTTTTAATATTGATTTTAAATATTTTTTTTACAACTGATTTTAAGTATTGAATTATAAGTTAATAAAGAGCTTGCATTTTAAATACTAGTTTTCATATTGTTGGATTTTGTGATAGCTTTCACCTGTTTGTTTTATGGTAAACTTTATTTTTATAAGCATGAAAGATCTCTGCTCAGTTGCATCATAAAACAGAATACAGGAAAAAATTGATAAATTTTTAATTAATGAAGAATTTCATTGAGTGCAATAGTATGTATGCATGTTTAACTTTGATTCTGCATTGTACCTAATTATAAATTTTGTTTTTTGCATAAGTTAGCATTACTTTAAATAGTTTAAGTAAAACTAGTTTTAATACAGTTAAACCTGATGCACAGTCCTCTAATACTATTAAACTGATGCACATTTGACCCTTATATTTATTAATGATCTTTGAAATGCTGCTCTGTCTAAAAATGTAAACCTTTATAATAAGAAAGGCATATTGATATTACTTTTTGCATCTAAAAGTACTTCATTGTAAAATTACTATTCTAATTTTTTTTACACATTAGTGATCTCCTAAGTTGAGTATACAAATAAGAAAGGAGCAAAAAGTCTTATCATCGACATTATTATTTTTTTACAGTGAAATATGAAAGATTTTGGAACTTTTTTAACCTTTAATTTTATTTTTTTGAATCTTATCGAGATAAATGCTTTACAAATTTGTTTATAATACATTATTATGTTTGTCATTTTATTTGATGATATTAATTAAAATTTGAAAAATTGGTTTTACTCCCCCCCCCCCCCCAAAAAAAAAAAAAAAAAAACTAGTTATGATTTTTAAGAGTTTCTTTTTGATTGGTTTGTATTGGGGTTTTATGTGATTTAAAAATCCCCCCCTTTTTTTTTGGAGTGTAGACATTGTCTTTTAATATCAATTGTCTGAAAATATTGGTGTTAATTACTTCAAAAAATGTAAGTTTTGGAATTAAATTTTTTTTTTATATTTTAATTTTTTTAAATAGTTATTTTAGATCTTATTTAAAATTATATTCATATTGTTTTCCTTATCTGTTGTTTATAATATTGTATCTTCTTAAAATATTTAAATTAGATCATGACTGTAAGATAAAAGTTAAAAAAAATATTTTTCCTAATTGATATTGTTTTTATTTTAAAGGGTTTAATGCATTCAGTCCGAAAAGAAGCATGGAAATACTTGTTAGAGGTTTATCCTCCTGAAGCATCTAATAAAGAAAAAACTATTATTCAAGACAAGAACTCGTAAGAAAATTTACTGGAATTCTTTCCTAAACGTTTTATGTTTTAAGTTATATAAAATTTAATTAGGAATATTGAAATTTCATTATACTTAGCATAATTATATGTATGTACAAGCTTTATAGGATTTAAAAATTCTTGTGTAGCATTGTTAATTATATTGCAATGTTTTGATTCTAGTGCTCTAAGTGATTATAAAATAATTTTTAATGTAAGCAAGTTGATTACTAATTTTGGTTAAAAAAACATTTGTATTCTGTAATATTAACATTGAATTAAAAATATTTGCCTTTTTATTATTATATATGAATAATTGATTATTCAGCATGATACAAATATTTAACCCTTCAATGGTTATGAAGGAGTTTAGCTCATCACTCGAATAGCTCATCATAATGGGCACTGATGAGTTCAGCTCATCTTAAGTTTTTCAGCCCAAATGGTTGCGGCCAAATCCTACTCATGTTGCAAAACCCCATTGGGCACAGGTGAGCTGAGTTCGTCCATGTATATTATCCTGCCTTATTCGTGCTACAAATGATATTTACTGGCAAAATTTAGTTAATTTAATAGTGTACAGATGGTGGTATGGGTATCGTAAAATTTTTTACATTTTAAGGAAAAATATTGCCAATCCCGTTTTTTATCTAGTTAATTTTCTTGTCTAATATGGTGGGAGTTTGTTACTGAAAAATGGTGCATTTATTGTAAAGACTGCAATGCTCCATTATGTGTGATTCCATGTTTTAGAGTGTATCACATGCAGAAAGAAATTTTGTTAAATATAACAATTAAATGCTTTGTAAAAATTAAAATTGCATGCATTTATTTAGATATTTTATTTTAATATTTTACATACTAATATTTATAATATTTAACATTTACTGAATTGTTTAAAAGTGCAAGTTACAATTGGTATAAAAATTACATTAATATACTGCAAATAATTTTTTAAAAACTCAATATTTTAGAAGCTAAAATTTTTAATACTTATTATTTACTGAATTTTCTTAAAGTGCAAGTGTTACAATTTGTATAAATATTACATTAATATACTGCAAATAATTCTTTAAAAATTTAATACCTTAGAAATTAATCTATGTAATATTTATCATTTACTGAATTGTTTATAAGTGCAAGTTACACAATTGGTATAGTTATTACATTAATATACCACAAATAATTCCTTAAAAACTATCTTTTAAAAGTGAGCAATCTTTCTGTATCCCCGTCAGAAAAGGGTGACATTTTCAAATGCCACTAGGAAGAAAAAGCCTGCCACTTTCAGTAATTGTATGATCATAGTGCTGTGTGTCATAGAAGAGTGAAAACTGTTAATTCACCTAATAATGAAAGGGTTAATAAGAAGTTAAAGTTGATAGTTAAAGAATATTTTTTAAACTATGCTTTCATTAATAATTCAAAATTTGCAAAAAAATTAATTTTATAATTTTTATTGATGTGATTTTTTTAGATGAACTAAATGAGTACTTCAAATAAATCTCACTTGCATATTTTTTTCATACATGTTCATAATTTTAGCCATTATTTTGCTCAATGTTTTATTACATTTTTAAGATTATTCAATTCTTTTTATGTTTTGTGGAATGGTTGTTGCAATTATATTTAATTTTTACTTTATTTGACCATGATAAGCATATGTCTGAATTTTAATTAAAATAATTTTAAAATCTATTTTAAATAGTATTTTTTGTTTGTAAGAATGTATTAAATAGGTTTACAAATGTTTTTTTTTATCTTAAAAAATTTGAAGAGTCCTTATTGTGTGTGGGTATGTGTGTATATATATATATATATATATTATATATATATATATAAATGATGAAAATGTTTAGATTTTTCATATTCAAAAAAATAAGTTTTAGGTAATTTAACTAGCTTTTTTTTTTAAAAAAATATATATATCAAGATTGTATTAGATTTTTCAAAATAATTTCTTTTAAATTGCTAATTTCTTCTCTTATTTTAGGGAAGCTTATTTTAATATGAAATTGCAGTGGAAATCTTTTACAGCTGATCAAGAATCTAGGTTCTCTGCTTTAAGAGATCGAAAAAGTCTCATAGGTAAAACCTTTATAGTACATATTTCCTCCCCTTCCCCTAGTTTATTTCATTTTACTTACATAATTTATCTTGAAATGATTAAGATTGAAAAAATTTTCTCATTCAAAAATAATTCATTGAATTTGAAGAAAAATTAAGTGATATTTAAATTTTGTGAAATATTTAATATGTTATATATTACAAAATATATATTGTTGTAACAAATTTAATTTTTTCAGTTTAAAATTGAAATAATTCAAGATAAAAATCAACGTTTTTATATGATAGCAAAGTTTATTAAAAAAAGTTATTGAAATATTAGTTAAAACTTGTTGCAAATGTCTAAATATTGCATTATCAGGCAAGTAAGAATGATTCTCAAAGTTCCAGAGCTCTAGTTTGATGGGAAGTTGGTTAAATTAACGATCGAAAATTTGATGACACGCTGATACACACAGACACACACCAAGTGAAACACATAAGAGCGTTGTAAAAAAAATATTTTTCCATTTACTTTTAAAGTTAGATAATGTGACTTCAAAAACAGCACATCATGTGAAGATATTGCATATTGATACAAATATTGAAAAAGTTTGTAATTAACCTAAATATTATTTCTTAATTATCAATTTTTAAAACTTTTTGATCCTCTGGAGTTAGACTTTATGAGGTAAGTATAGGACTTAAGAGTTTGAAGATCCTTTCACATATGGGGTTTGCTGTTTTTGATAAATTTCCATAGTTTTGAGGAATAGACTATGCTTTGCGGAATTCCTGACAACAATCTCTTTCTAATTGCAGTTTTTTTCCTTGTCATTTAATCTCCCTATTTTCTTCCTATCATGCATTTACAAAGTATTGTTCAGATCAGATATATCTTATATAAATTAATGAGTATTTTGTATGACTTAGCCAAATATGGCCCTTGTGCTGAGGAAACAAACCAAATTATACTAATTCTGTTTTAGCCTTTTGTTTTAAAAGTGTAATTAGCCATTTTACATGTTGCCATTTCTTTTTATTTATTAATATGTTTTGTAATTTTTCTTCATCTGTTGCAGAAAAGGATGTTAGTAGAACTGATAGAACACATCCGTTTTTTGAGGGAGAAAACAACAACAATATTCAAATGCTGCAAGAAATACTAATGACATATTGCATGTATAATTTTGATTTGGGTAAGAATTTTTTTCTTAGTGAAAAATTTTGCGATTCATTTTAATATTAAAAGTAGAATAATGATATTTGTTCTATTTCTTGCTAAGCATCCAAAATTAAAATTGGAACTTATTGCTTTTTTTATTTGTTTTTTTAAAAACTGCTAGAATTAATCTATGTCTATTTAAGAATTTCATATGTTATTTTACAATAGTTCATTATTTGTGATTTGCATAGCTTATATTAAAAGAAATGCATATTTATGATTGTATTTTCTATACAGTTTACAAATATGCATGATGTAAGGGATGGCTGCTTTATGTTGAGAAACTGATAATATCTTATAGTGGAATTCTGATGCATAAAAAGAAATACTTGTTAAATCTATTTGTATGTTAATCATAATTATTAGAAATTAATTTCATGTATTTTATATAATTTGTGAAATTTTAATATTGTTTAGAAATTTATTATCAACAGAATGGAATTAAGGAATAATTATTAGATAGCATGTATATCACATTTTATTGTAGTTAAATTTTAATAATTTTATTCTATGTGTTTTAGTTGAAACTTTTTCGGAGTATTTTTCTTTTTCTATGAGCAAAATAATGAATAACGTCAGTTTCTGTTTGGAACATTATTTAAGAAAATAATTTTTTGTGAATCACATGGATAGTGTAATATTTTATAGTTTTTAATATTTCAAAATCAATAACTATTATGTTCTTATATCTTATTGATGAATTATATGTAAAAATTTGTAAAATTAAGTCATTACTGTGAATGTGTCACAGAATTCTGTGTTTTTACTGATGGCTATTTTTTTATTCTTAGGTTATGTTCAAGGCATGAGTGATTTGTTATCACCAATTTTAGTTGTTATGCAAGATGAAGTGGAATCTTTTTGGTGTTTTGCCAGTTGGCTGAAGCTTATTGTGAGTAGTATTCAAATGGTTGCTGTAAATATATTTTTTTACTGATAAGAGAATATTGGCAGTAAAGCATTATAGAAACATTGGATTTTTTTGACAATAGTAGTTGAAGTACAGCATTAATAGATGTTTCATTATGATTTTTTTTTTGTAAAATTTGTAGATAATTTTTTTAAAAGTATCCTAATTCAATTTCCATAGTTTTATGAAATATGTTGGTTAGACAAACTAATAACTATGAAAAAAATATCTTATCCATTTGTGAGTGATTTATGTCTATTTCAGAATTTAGGTTGATAATAATACATTTTTATGTTAGAAATATTTATTTCTTATGTAAAAATTACATCCATTTAAGTATGTTATTTTAAGACGTTGAACTTTTTGTGCTTTTGTCAATAACAAATCATTCATTTGTACAGCAATTACTTTGAATGGAACATAGATTTTTATTATATTTGGCAATATTATTACTCAGAAATTTTGTGTTTTAAAGATCAAACTGGCAGTTCTTAATGTTAAAGTTTTTTGCTTTGAAACATTTTAATTTTTTCTCAAAATTGGAAAAGTAAAAGAAGATAATTGCTTGACAATGGAAGTTTATTATGATTCAGGAAAACTTAAAAATTTAAAGTAGGCTTCATATTTGGTGCTAGTATGAAGTCTTGGATCACAAAAATAATTTTGTTTCTTAAATGTTTAAAAAAAGAGTGTTGCATTAAATTTAAATAAAATAAATAAAAATCCTATTAGTGACGAAGATTTTGTTTCAAAAGTGTAATTATTTTCAAATTGTGGTATGTGCATTTATCACATTGTCACATTTTTGCTTATCAATATGTTGCCTTTGAGTAGCTTGTAATTATAGTGAGTTTAAAATGTTTTTTTTATTTTAGTTTGTTTATAATTATGTGCTTTATTTATTATTTTTTAAAATTAAAACAATCTATTTATCTTCTATCTAATTTTAATAAAATTTTGTATGATATTCCCATTGAGTGCTTTCAGCTTTCAAAATTTAAAGTATACATTGAATTAATTATGCATTGAATCATCTTAACTTTTTGTTATTTATTAGGGCTCAAATTTTGAATTAGAGCAGCAAGGTATGAAAAAACAACTACAAGATTTACATAGGCTGTTACATTTTGTAGATTCTCAGCTCTGTAATTATTTAGGTAATATTACTTTCATTTAAAAATTTTGTAATTTTAAGTTATAGAATATGTTTTTGTTTGACTAACAGGGAAGCAACAATACTTAGACATATCTTATGGAGTATTTTTAACTTAATAACCCTATTAATTGTATTAGTCATTCAATTTAGAAATTTTGAAAAAATAGCAATAAATAACTAAGTTTATTCAAAATATTCATGTATTTCATGAAATAAATTGATGTATTATGATTATTTATAAGAAAATATATTTTAAATGAAATAAAGAATGAGAATGTGTTAGGTTTATCATATATTCAAAATGATTTATTTGTGAATCATCTTGAAGTGATCAAACTAATACCCAAACTTTAATTAAAATTTGTTTACGGTAAAGTTTTAAGCTGTCAAAATGTTACACTTGAGATTAAGAATTAATCTCAAATTAATTCTACATAAGTTTAGGTGTAACTATGAATTCATACGCATATTTATTTGAAAATATAAAATAAAATTTCAAATATTCACTGTTCAGTTGCAAGAATGATTCCAATTTGCGCTATGAATTAATTGTCTAAATACATAACTTTATCTTAATACTTTATCAATTAAAAAATATTTTTTTTTAGAGAAACATGAATCTGGAAACATGTATTTTGCATTTCGATGGCTTCTAATACTCTTTAAACGGGATTTCAAATTCATGGAAATCATGAAGTTGTGGGAGGTAATTATTCTTTTAGTAATTTTTGTATCACTTTTATATATTTCATTTTCTTTTGTCATAGAAGTATTGTAAAATCAAATGATAGAATTTGAACGATATTTTAGTTATTCAATTTCTTTTTTCTAAAATATGGCACATGTTTTAAATTCTTAATTTTTAAATTTTATTTAAAAATTTAAAATGTTTTCTTAAATATAACTAGCTTTAATTAGTTCCTGCATCTAATGGTTTAATTAATACTAATTAAAAGTTTTACATTCTTATCTATTTTTTTAAGAAACGAATATAAAAGTTGAATGAAGTATGAATATTGAAAAGCTGAATTAAGAATTTATGGATCATTTTAAACTTTTTATAATGTTCAAACATTTTTCCTCTTGTTATTTTACTCCTTGTATTTCCATGATTAACTTCTTTGATCTGTAATATATTTATCATTGTTTTTTAAAATAAAAAGAATTAATTGTTTTATGTAGTTAATTATTCATTATTTTGTCAAACTTTATTATTATAAATTCTTAATTTAATGCATTTACTTTATACATTTTATTTATAGTTTCTGAAATTTTTTCTTTATATATTTACACATTTAAATGACCTTTCTATAATATGGCATTTATTTGGTGCAGTTTACAAATAGTGTTTATTTTAGTATAGTGGTATGTTAATTTTTTTTAAATATTATATTTCGTTGTGCAAGAAATGCATTTTAAAATTTTTTCCAGAAAAACTACAAAATATTTCATTTCAATTTTTTCACACCTCAATATTTTGAGTTTTATTTGAAACTGTCACGGCAGACTCGTATAACATCGTTCTTTCAGAATTAACACTATGTTATTTGCAATGCTTTATTTCAATTTCGTACTCCATGATTGAAATTTCCTTCATTATATTCAGTTTATTTCTAAAAATTTAATTGTGAAATCACCAAAAAAATAATCCTGTTAACTTTATAAAAAATCCGGATAATCTAGTAATAACAGATTTAATATCTAAAAAATATTCATTTGCAGTGTTTTATTCATTTTTATTTAATATCAAAATTTTTATTAAAGTTTCATGCATCAAAAATTTGAAAGTTTTTTTTTTCCATGACTAAATTTATAAATGTTCATTTTTTGCATTAGTATGATTATTCTATTTCAATGTCATTATTGTTTGAAACCTTTATAATAAAATATATCCTATCAAAACATAATTCTATATTTTATAAACACGAATATCTTATAACACTTTCTGTAATTACTGCATTTTGAAAACTTTACTGTCACTTCAATCAAAGGTTACTATATGTATGTATATTATATAGATGGAAATAAAATAAACTTAATCCAAATTATTACATGTTTTAATTTTAAAAATAGTTTTGTATTTGTAAATTGTAACTCTCAAGTGAAAACATTTATTATACTAATAATTTTGCTTGTTTCAGGTTCTATGGACTGGAATGCCATGTCAGAATTTTCATTTGTTAATTTGCATAGCTATTTTAGATTCTGAAAAGATGACAATCATGGAAAATGATTATGGTTTGACAGAAATTTTAAAAGTAATTTTTATTCAGTTTAAAAATTCATTTTAAATTTTGAAATAGATTAGGCATTATTAATGTGATTTGTGTAAAAATTCAAAGTAATGACTACTTAATACACACACACACAGTTTATTTGCTGGCGTAGGACAGAATATTAAAACACAAAACAAATTGATTAAACTTGCGTAATAATAGATTTAACATCCAGCACAATATAATGTCCAGCGCAATTTCCTGAACCGTCTTGTTCTGCGTCTCGCTTCTTCTCCATCCACATCTCCTCTCACTCTCCCGAATCTTTCTTGAAGTGTTAGGCGTCGCTCTGGGAACATGGCTGTTTTTTGGGATGGTAGATTGGCAGGTCTTAGATCTCACACTAATATGCTCTGAAATTGAATTACTTTAAAAAAAACATTTTCCTCTTTTAATTATCTATTTCTTTAGACATCATAATGCAAAAAAGAATTAAAAATTTTGTTTTCTGTATAATTTATGACATTTATTAAATTACTTTGAAGTAAAAGCTACAGGTCTTGATATTCATTGAGTATGACAAGAACATAGAAGGAAATTAAAAGATAAAAAAAAAAAGAATTGAAATTCTGACTTATATCAGTAGTTATGGTGATAGTAAAATAAATTTTTTCATTAACAAGTGCTTCCAATTTTAAAACATGTAAAATAGTTTAAATTTTTATTTTTAAATTGTAATGAGTATGCATTTCTTACACCTTAAATTAGTGTGAGTAGATTGGGTAACAAATGAACTTATTGATAAATTTCTTACAAATTCTTATGTCATTTCAAAATCTGATATGTTAAATCTAATGATCTATAAATTGTTTTAATATTAATGAAAGTCACAAGGGAATTTTTTCGAGAACTATCATTGCTAATTAGGTATCAGGAAATTATTTTAATGTAATATATCTCATATTTAATCTGTTTTTTCGATCTGAGATTTAAAGCAATGAGAAATATTTAAGCACTGATATACATATGGTCTGTGTATGTACTCCATAAGCAAAGATTTAGCATACACTTTTTATTTTATGGAATACATGTATAATATGTGTATTTTTAATTTAAATTAAAAAAAAATTAATGTGTATTTTAGCAAGTTGTATTGTTTTTTTAAAAAAAATCATGAGTTTTTATTTGCTGCTTTTAATGCAGTTTGCAAGTCATTTGAAATTATTCCAACCTATTAAGTTATCAAATAATGTAAATATTTTTTTTTTACATGAAATCGACTTTTCAAAAATCTTCAAAATTCAAGAATATCTATCATAGCATCTGCTGCACTAGGTATGTGCTATTCCTAGTCCTCTGTCATCCCCACATACTCCATCTTCAGCTTGGTTGTTCTCCATTACTTGACAGTGATATCCATTTCAGTATCACATTAAAAATATCAGCATCTTATTCCTTGTTGATATTGTCCTCATATAAGATTACAGGATCAGTAATCTCTTCCCAATTGTGAAGGCTGGCTGGAAGCTAAATTAATTTAAGTTTTCGCTTACATTTACTCCTTCAGTTTGGGCTTATGAAAATTTTTTATAATGGTTCATTCATTAATTTAATTCTGTACCTGCTTGCTCATTTGTGAAGCAATTATGAAGTTGAGATTCTTTACTTCCTAAATATCCAATAAAGATATTTCCAACCAACTGAAGCCAGTAAACATTTTTTTAATGATGCCTTGGTCTTTTGGCTGAATAATACATGCGATGTTAGCAAAGAAAACAAAACAAAAAAAACTTTTCATTTTCCAATAGGTTATGCTTTTGTGAGTTGTGCAGTTGTTAGTATAAAAAAAAAAAAAAAAAAAAAAAAGAATCTCTTTTCCCCCCCTTATTTTCAAAAGTCACTTAAAAAAAAGAAATTGTCAAAATAATGTATGTCGACTAGAAAGTTTCAAGAATTATTTTTATGGTAATGTTCGAAGAACTATCACATGAAAGATTTAAATTATCCAAAATAAAATTCGCAAATTGTCTAAAATTTTGAATTATAAAAGTTTGCATTATAGGAGATGTAGAAACTTTTTTTGGTGAGCCTTGAAATATTTTGTTCATTATCTAAAGAATCTAGTAATTCCTTTATGATGGGGTTTTTATTTTGGATTTTGAATATTTTTATTGATGTAATTAGCTATTAACTCTTGTAGTCACAAGTAATTTAGTGGTTGTGAACTGTTTTTGACGAGTCGGGTGTTTGAGCCCTGCGGGCACTAAAGATTCACTGTGTAGGGGAGCAGGAGTGCATTTAATCTGGTTCGAGATCCCAAGTCTTCCTATTGGTGTAGAAATGTAGAAATTTGGATAGGGAAATGTCAGTTCAGGTGTTGTCCTTGTCACTTGACTAAGGTTCAAAATTATGAAGTCCATCAGGAATAACCATTATATTGCTTTTTAGTGCAACATTAATAAGCAATCACATTTCAGTTATTAACTCTTTAGTTCATAAAATCCAATTCAGTTGTATATTAAACTCTTCTTATATCATCAGTTTTCTATAAGAATACTTTCATGGTATGCTTATGTAGGGGAATTGGGTCTTGCAGTATTATATAATAATGAAATTTTTGATATTTCTTGAATATTTATTAAAAATATGCTTGTATTCTGAAATGAAATGAAAATCTATTCACATTATTTGCAATTGTGTGATATTCTACTTCTTATTTCAGCTTCCTTTTCTCTTAAAAAAATCATGTTACACGAGTCATATAACTACGAAAATTGTTTGATGTACTTTTATCACTTGATTGCATGATGTGCTTCTAATAAATTACATTCTGCTTCCATTAGTTGAATAAAAGATTATATATTGTTGTTCATTATTTTTGTGAAATCATAGAATTTATTTTATTGTGCTGCATTTTGGTAGTTAAAAAAAATTAAACCTGGTTTTGATTAAGTTATTATTTTTTTTTTACAGCATGTCAATGAAATGTCATACAAAATAAATCTTGAAGAAACATTGTGCAAGGCAGAAGCAATCTATTATCAAATCAAAAACAGCAAGTTTCGCTCAGATGTAGTAGAAACCATTCTAGGTCTTGAACATCTACCACAAGAACCTCCTATGATTCCACAGAAAGAATCCCCATCTAGTTGTAAAAGTGAACCTTCAGAAGTCTCTCCACAAAAGAGTCCTCAAACACATGAACGCAGAATTATAGAAGAATACGTTGACCTAGATGAGACTTATCCAACGCTATTTGATCTTCCCTATTGAGGTTGAATGACATATATTGCTTGAGTAGTGTGCCTATGACCAAGTGCTCAGGAATTTTGATAATGCTCTGCAATGATATCGCCTGTGAATATTTTGTATATTATAATTTTTAAGGTGTATATGATCTGAATGTTCATTTTTCGAAAGTTATCAGAAAATTAGTGTACATATTTACTATCAAGGTAAAATGTTGCATATTTTAAAAGCAATTTTTTTAAAAAAAATACTTTTAAAAAAATACTGTTATATGAAGCTAATACGTGTGATGGATAGAAAAAATGAATATTGAGGAGTAATTTTTTAAAGGAGAATATTCCTAATGTACTTACTGCATGTAAGTCTTTCAATCTATCCTGGGGTGATAGATGTATATTGTTCACTTACTTTGTTATTACTCGCTTATATAATTTTCTGTCATATTAAATAGCTCTCTTTATAAATATTGATTATTTCTTATGCCCACTCAGCTTTCATAATATTTAAGACACAATTTGTTTACAGTTTTTCTGTTAATAAGTAATTAAAATATTCATAAAATAGTTTTGTGTTGCATTTCCATACACAGTTTATATATGTCACTATTTGAAAATCAGCTTTTTTTTGATTTTTTATTCTTTGAATATATTTTAATTTTGTTATGTGTTTTGAAATGTGTTTTTGCGTGTTGAATTCATACTAAATCACTCCAGCAACACTTTACTTATTTTTGCTATTATACAAAAAATTGCTTGATTATTACATAGAGTAGACATTTGATGATCCAAGGTACTATAAGAATTTGTAATCCTAAAAATTGAAAATTTAAGTGTAGATAAATATTGCATTTTAGGTTGCTATTTATTGTTTTCAAAGATTTACATATTCTTTTGCTGAACGTTTTATTAACTTCATATTTTAGTTTTTATTACATGTTAAAATAACAGTATTATAAAAACATTTAATGTAGTGTTTCATATTAAATGGGTGTATATTATTATTTCAAACTTTTTCAAAATAGTGTCATTAGTTTTTTTTGTCAGTTGAGTGAATGTAAATGAAAAATCTTCCTTACATTTTTATTTGTTGTCTTACTTGAATAATCAGGATTCTACTGTACATTATAAAATTTTACATTTATTAATTACTAACAACAACAACATAGTTAAGGATATTTAATATTTAAACTATGTTTGAATTTAAAATATTTATTCTTGTATTAAACACATGTACATATCCTAAAATATGTCATTTGTTATTTATATTACTCAATTTTACTTACATATATATATATGAATATTTTAGAAAAATCTGCTCATTATCTGTTTAGTACTTTACATATAGTAATATTATAAAGTCAAAATGAAAGGTTGTAAAAATGTAATGTTAAAGTTTTCTATTCAGAAGTTTTTCTATTGTTCTAAGTAATCATTAAATATGATTATAATTTGTATAATTAAAGGATATAAACTATATTTTAAGTAATTCTCTAATTTTAAACATGAATGCAAACTTTGGTATGTGTGTAAAATCCTGTTGACCATGAAGGCTGATGCAATTCTAGCTGAACTACTGCATATTTTTTTTGGTGGCCAAAAATCTGGGATTTGCTTCAAAAGAATGATTATTGGGTTCTCTTAATTGTGAATTCTTTTTTAAAATGTTGAATATGCCACATAAATTCATCAATATATTTATCTAAGTCATGGTCCATAATCATGAAAAAAATATATTTTAGTATTTTCTTTGATTGCATGAAAAGAAAGGTATTTACTGTTCCATCAGAAGCTCTAACAATGAATACTCTCTTGTCTTATTTTGTAACTTAACAACACCATTGCTCGTCTATTTTTAATTATATCAATGTATCTGTTCAGTTTTTTTTTTTAATATACCTGGATTCTATACCTTTGAAATACTCTACTGCTTTCTGTTCTATAATAGACAAGTCCTAAACTTTAATCATTTGTTTTAAAAGGTATGGTGAAGAAGCAGAGAAATAACAGGTAATATTTCTCTGAAACAAAAAAATATCAGTAATATCTCTTATAATAGCTGATAGAACCCTAATTTAAAATAATAGTTAAACAAGGGGACACGAAACTATGTGCTTGATATTGTGTCTTTATGGCGACAAGTTGAAAATCATAATAGGAAAAACTGTATTCCATTTCTTGCTTTTCATTATTAGTGGAATAGTATACTATTTGGAGACATTTTCTCTATTTTGCAAAAATGGTTGATGGGATTGTACACAAGTACCAAACTGTTTTAAAATTACGGGCAAATTTTTTTATGCTTTTAATAATTTAACGATTCTAATGTATTTTGACTGAAAATTTCAAACATATTTTATGAAATTTGATTCAGTATCTCTGTATGGATGTTATTTATTTTTTTTGGAGTATAAATCTTTGAATGAAAAATTCCTGTCTTTAGTAAAATTAGCTCTCCATTTATATTCTTTTCAAATGCTTATTCTAAAGCTCAATATAAAATTTCTTGATATTAATATGAACATACAATTTTCATTAATAACTATTATAATAAAAATATTCTGAAATTCAGTATATTTGTGGTTTCATAATTCTTTACAATATCATTTTGACCAAAATATGGCCTCATTCATTAAAAATTATAGCTTTTAATTTTGAAAGCTAGTCTGCATTTTTCTAAATTCCAATCAAAATAAATTAAATTGATTTGTGAAAGCAAATACGATTTTTTGTTTGTTTTTTTTATCCTAGTCATTTGAATTTATTAAATTTGATGAGAACCTTGGAAAAAAAGGGAGGTTTATATATACATTCCATCTGAAAAGACGAATAGATGCATATTTCTTCATATCCCTTTCATATATCGATCATTATATTATTAATGACGAATATTGAATTTAAGTTCGATATGTTATTGTGGTTGTATATATTGTTCCTTAATGCTGTCATTAATATATTACTTCATGATTTTTTTTATTGTATTAACTGTTTTGTCAATTCTAAATGCAATCTTTAAATCTATAAATTATGGAATACTGATGTCAAAATTGTTTAATGAAATATGTATGCACACAAAATCTTATGTGTATTTCAAAAGATATTAATGATATAACATATTATCAGTTTGTAAATCTATTGTTATTAGCATTGTTAAAATTTTATTTGTTCTGCCACCTTTGTGATTTCTGTTTACATAATAAATATGGCTTTCATTTTCAACTGAATTTTTTAAAATTATGGATTACTTCAAAAAAATATTGTGTTAAAATATAATTTGTCTTTTAGATTATTGCACATTAATTTTTCATCATTCTTGAAATCTTTATTTAATTGTAATGAAATTGTAGTTTTGGTGATGTTTTTTTCAAAAATATAGTTTTAAGCATGTTTTGAAAGTTGGAAAAATGTTAACATCTCGAATAATTGTGTTTAGAAATATGTTAAAATCTCCAATAATTGTGTTTTTATTAGTTCATCTCACTAGAATATCCTGGTATAATTATATATTTTTGTGCGAGATTATATTGTATATACATAGTATATTATGAAGCAAAATTTGTTCTACTGAACATTAGCTTGTTTGTATCTTAATTTTCAATATTTCTATTAATTATACAAAAAGTTGTGAGCTCAGATTTTGATTTTTCTCAAAAATAGGGATACAATATTTGATTACATTAGTTCTTCCTGGAAAAGGATAATTTTTAACAAGGACAATAAAGCAGTGGTTTGGAAGTTCATGAATCTAGTTTTCTAGACTTTTTCTGTCAGCGACAATTGTGGGCCATATTGTATGCTAAATTGTTCTGAGAGCCAGAAATTTCTTCCATCGTTTGGTGTAACAACTTAAAGGAGTGAGTTACCAGCTTGAGTGTTGTCTCCTCATTTGAACATAGTTCAAAATTATGAGCTGCATTGGATATATGGAATATTAGTATGACATTCATTAAAAAAGGAATATATTTAATAAGTTTTCACATTAATTTGGGCTATGATAGCCTGTCAAGTAGCCAAAGGATGGAGCATTTAGACTGATTTTACTTTTGATTGTGAACGATAATAAGGCTTCTATGTATTAAATATAACCAGGTCTTTCATTGATAATATTTAAGCATTTTCAGAGAAGAATATTTATTCCAGCCAAAATGATACGATTAGTTATTAATGTACTTTTATGCAATGTTAGTCCAGGTAGATTTATCACTTATTTCATCCAAATTTTTCCGTCTTTATCAAACATTTAAATCACACCTGCGCACATCATTTGATGCAACATAGCCAGGTTTGGCTTTTGTGTCATAAACCACAAATTTCATTATATTCATACAAATTTTATATGAACAGTTTGAAAATTAAGACAGTCAATTCAAATGTTGATTATTTCATCCGACTAACTAATTCTTAATAGATTGATCTTGAGTCTTAAAAATCACGAGAAATGTCAAGGAAATGATCTAAAACTTGTTAGTGCATATATATATATGAAAACACTAACACGGATATATATATAATATACACAGATTTTGTCTTGTAAGTATTGGGACTGATTTTTTCTTGGGGAGGGGATGGATGTGATGTAAGCTAGGAAAACTGTATCAGTTGCTTCCAAGCTGTTGGAACCAACAGTGGATTATCACTTCTTTAGGTTAATAATGGCATCAAGGCTCCAAGATATTCCAGTAAAATTTTACTGTCTCATTCGGCTTAATGTCTTGGGTAAACACGGGTCGTGCTCCCCGGGGATATCTTAGCGATCCTTTATTTTCGACCCTTCTTGTCAAACCAATTATATATTTTTCAATTTTTTTCAGATGTCTAGATCACAAATACACATTGCTTGGCGCAGCATTGCCGGATTTGACTCTTATGCCATAAACCTCTACTTTCCTCTCTCCGAGTCTGAAGTGTGTAGATATAGCTAAAGTGAAAACGTGTTCAGTGCTTGCATCAATATTGAAATTCAAATTTTGTTTGAATTGAACAATTCTGCTGCGAGACTTTCGAGAGGATTTCTAAGTCTTGGAAGGAAAAAGCCATGTCTTGAATGCGTGTTTTTGGTTGGCATAAAAAATTCAAATATCGGACATCGAAGACGAACAAACCAACGAATATGGGACCAAAGTCTGAGACTTTGATCTGTAATCACCGGTTGTTAATGTGATGGTAGATATGTTCATTGTTTTTGTTTAATTAAATAAATCTTTGTATAGGATATAAATGTATAGCTTTACAGTAGGGCTTCTGAAAGTATGGCCCTTGGCCTCTTTTAGTGTCACGTAAATAAATTTGGAGGAGATGGAGGTTTATTAAATTTGGAGGTTAAGCTCAACTAAATTTGGTTCCAGACCATTATACATTTACAGAATCACGTACTATCTGACTCTCACTTGGAGGTTGCAGAAATTTTTGTAAACAAGTAATATAAATTTTTTTAAAGTCAATTCCTACTTAGGTCAACAAAGAAAATTTTTATTGTAGTTACTTTTTTTTAAATAATTACAATTAATATAAATATGTATATACATATGACAGAATTACAATATTAAGTGGCAAAATAAATTTTTTCCAGCTATCTACTCGCTTCGTTACTGACGGTATTTATTCCTAAATTTATATCCTGCTAAATATCTTATCTAAGAGAATTCTTTTTTTCTCCCATATAAAACTAAAATTAATTACTAGAAAATCAAATAAAAACATTTTATGCTTCGATGAGATTCGATCCGAAGGCATGAAGATTCTACGCCGACGCTCTACCAACTTTGCCATTGCAAGACAAATGACTTAGAAGCATTGGTTTGTTTCTTAATTCATCCCGTAAATTAAATAATTGCAATGAAGTTTAGCCCACAACCACCCTTGTCGACAGGAATTATTTGGCGGTATTTTGCCAAATGTGGCTACCCTGGTCCGCTTCGCGGATTTAACGTTCAGCAAAAAAAAAAAAAAAAAAAAATCGCTAAGTGGTTGGGCTAAACTGCATTTTTATCAATTAAATTTAATTAATGAATTAATATTTGAAAAAACTATTAATACCAAGTGTCATCCACTACAAGTTAAAAAAATGTATTTGATCTTGAGTGAATGAATAAAAAGTATTTTATTAACGATTGAAAAATTGAACAAGGTATATAAATGCATATAGGGAGAGTGTGAACTAATAGTAGGAATTTTTAAAAAAGGTTTTATCTTTAATGATTGGTAAAATTTATATTCACACGTACCCGATAATTGTTTTCTAATAAATTTTATGATTAATTAGCAGCCGTAGTAGCCGAGTATCGTGGTCAGCGTTGTTTCCGTTGATTTCCGATTGAGCGTTTTGTAGCGGACTGATGCACGTTAAATCAATCAGGGTTTTAAGTTCTTCCGTTGGAGTAGTGTGGAAGTTTGAAGAGAGGTTCAGCTCAGGTGTCATCCTTTTCACTTGACTGAGATTCAAAATTACGAGGAATCAAAAATTTGCAATTTTTGATTTGTGTATGTGTACTATCAGGACTGTGAAAATATTTGCTTGGTTGAGAAGTGAGGAAAAAAAGTGAGAAGTTTTGCTTTATCCAGAACATTAGTTTAGTATCTTCGCTTTCAAGTTTTTCCTTTGTTTATAAAGTCGCTCTTTTCTTGTATTCTTAAATAAGCAAGCTCGTTTAGTGAAATATTTCTGTACTAAATAAAAAATTGAGGAAATACTCGAATATAATTTTAAATTCAAATTCGTAAACGTCGACCACTGCTTCAGTGTGGTAAACACAGATGTCAGAATATGACAAATACAGAATGTGATATACAATTGTTTAATATTTATTATTTTTTTTAAAAAAAGCAAATTTTTAAAAACCTTTTAAAATTTTTTTATTTGTAGTTTTACAAAACTATTGTATTGTTTTTCAAACTGAACTGTGTGCAAAAATTCAAGGTTTTAGCTTATCGGGAAGTGGGTGAAAAATTGTTGAAAAGATTTGCACCAAATTGATACACAGTGCAAGGAAATAAGAAGCATTGGAAATAAGAAAATATAACTGTTAGGAGAAAGAAGAAACACGCACATATATAATTCTTCAAATGATGAAACCCTTAGTATAGCGTGCCTCACGAAAGAAGCTTTAAGTGACCTCACATCTGGTACTACGAATCATGTTACCTTGAAAATCTCGACGACAAATAAAATTTCTTTTTCGAAACTCACTCGTCCACTTTTGCCTGCATTGCAATTCATTGCTAATCAACATTTCCTCTTCGTTGCGTGGTGCTTGTAAATGTTGGTGCACTCCATATTTCTGTTCCTAGAAACCGACATTTAAATTTTGATTTTTAATCGCGCAGTCTGAAGTATTTTTTTTTTTTTTTAAAAAATTTGTGTTTCAGTATTTGTCACGTTTGAAGAAGAGATGTGATTATTACAACTGTGTTAGCGGTTTTTCTACAGAAATATACTCTGCAGTTTTGAAAGAGTGGAAAGTTTTAGAGTGACTCGAAGATATTGTTTATTTTCATCAAGAGGTGAGTTTAAACGGTGGTTATGCGGGTAATTTAGTCTGATTTAGGTAATACAGTAGTACCTCTTAATAAAGGATACCCACCGACCCGATATTTTTGTCTATTAAATAGAGGTGTCCTTTAATAAGAAATAAATATGTACAATTTTTTTTTTCAAACGGACCAGGATCAATAGAATTGTACCTTTAATAGAAATGACCCATATTCGGAAGTATCCCTTAACGATAGGTACTATTGTATTTGAGTGATAAAAAATGTATTCGATTTTTCTTAATATTATAAATTCAAAGAATCAAGAAAAAAGAAGAATGAGAGATAATAAATCTTGATTTATATTATTCAATAAATAATATGTAGAAGTGCTGGTAGTTTTGAGATAAAATTGTTTTAATTATATAATTTGTATTTTAAATTTAACTATTGGCGTAAAGAGTTATAAGTAGACAATGATTTATTTTAAAGTAAAATTTCTGTTTGTAAGAGGCCAGATTCAGAGGTAAAATGAAAATATGCATAAGTTGAAGAATAATAAAATGTCAATGAACCGGTTTAATTGTTTATGAGGAATATGTTTTGTTTAATTTAAATTATTAGATTTTTAAATAGTCCTTTTTATAATTATTTGTTTTATTCTCTTTTTTTTGGATGTATTTTCATTCCGGAAGAAAATTATAAGAGTAGCGTTGTTCTAACATAATGAGTCTTTGTGACGCAATACTTAATCAAATATAATGCAGAATTCTTCTTAAGGCTGCGGTATCCTAGTGATCATGGTCGTGGACTCGTCGAGTCGCGGGCTTGAGCCTTGATGCCACCAAAGACTTGCCGTGTAGCCGGAGCTGATGTACGTTAAATCTGTTGGGGCCTTAAGTCCTCCAGTGGGCATGGTGTGCAAGATAGCAGAGGGAGAGGGTGCCAGTTCAGGTGTCGTCCACGTCTCTTGACCGAGGTTCCAAATTAGAAGGTCCATCTCCAATAGCCCTCGTGTTCCTTTTAGTACGACATTATTAAAAACCAAACTAATCTGCTTAACTTAAATAATCCAAACAATAGGTTTGATTGGTTTTGTGTCAGATAAACATTCTTAGAATATCGCCTCACAGTTGCTTGCACCAATATAGTGTACTTGTCAGTCTCTCTAATTTCTCTATCTCCGATATATCATATCTTTCTTTTACCTCCAACCTGCCTATCTAATAATTCCCTGTTCACTACAGATCTTGTTAGTGATGTTAATTAACATAAGTCATGGTTCTATCATAAGTAGAGGTAAATTCAAAAAAGTAGAAAGGTAGATCCAAAGGTTAATTACAGAAAAATACGCATAAGAACCCGTTATGGGATTTATCGAGTTTTTCAAATTCATATTGAAAGGTTACATTGTATTAATATATATTTCATTATTCATTCACAAATTTTTATTTTTGTGTTTAAAAAAAAAAAAAAAAAAAAAATCAACATTAATAATGAAACAACGGAGAATGATGTTGTTATGTTAACTTATATTACGGTATATAATATTTATAAATAAATAAAAAAAAATTAAAACCCTGTGTAATGTTATTGCATTGTAATGAATCTTCTTATATCTATAATTTTACAGATATCATAATAATTTCTTTCTACACTCTAAATTTACCGACATTATTATGTAATGACATTTCAAGGAAATCTTTTGTACGTTGATTTATATTCTTTCTAAAAAGGTATTATTACATTTAACAAAATGAAAAATATAGTAACATGAGGAATTAAAAGGAAAAAGTTCTCTTTTGCATTTTAAAGCCAGCCTTTTATCAATGTTAAAAAAAAAAAAAGATTTAAACTCCGAACATACTTTCAAACTGAAAAATGTTCCATCGTTTTTTTTTCCCTTTATCCTCTCATAGGAAGCAGCATATTTTAATATATTATTGAATCTTGTTTGAATAAATCCAATTTTTTCAATATAGAATATGTTCCGAATTTCATTTTCTGAGCTACAGAACTGTATGGATTTTTTTTTTACATGCAAAGGAAAATAAAAAATACACATATGGTTTTTTAATTTCAAGAGCTCTGAATAGTGGATAAGATATGTTATAACCATACGCGTGTAACGAATTGGCGTCGTTAAGTATATTAGACATGGTCGCAGCGTGACGTTCGTCATTCGAGTAGCTTGGAATAATCAGTCATTTTGTATTATAACAATCATTATAATCAGTCATTTGTAACATTTATAAAAATTATCATGCCATCCAACGATTACATAATCCTTCGAGGTTATGTCATCATCAGGTGGCTATCATCCTCTGGCTCACTCAGTACTTCAGTATCCAGTTCCTTCTATAGAATAGCGTCATCTCTCAGTCAACCGAACCCTTTCGTATGCAAATTCTTTACAGACTAATTCATCCCCCATGGAGAAAATCTTTCACGATAATAGAAGAAGTTTTTCTACTAACCTATAAACATTTGAAAAAAGTTCAATTCATGCAAATAAAGAAAAAGAAATAAGAATAGTCCATAAATATTCATAACTTTTCTAAAAAATAATAAAAATTCTACCAGTTCTATCTGGAATTAGTAACTTAAGCCATGCAATATATTAAAACTTATCTCTACTACTATAATTATGTGAAAAATTTAACGCATTTACAATTCAAAAAAGATATCAAATTATACAATACAATACAAATACCAAATACATGAGTTGTAAAGAAAAGTTTTTGTTCTACCAATAATTTCACAAATATGTTTTTGTTAAATTTTAAGGGATATGACTCAAACAATCAACATTCCGATGCTCTCTATTGCTATAAGAACTCTCATAATTAAATGATTATAAAATTCATGCGCATTTTAAAAGTCTTGGATTAATTACTGTATCTTTCTCCAGCAACTCCAATTTATGATCAGTTCGTATGACAAATCTGTGGTGTTCATCAAGATACCACTTCGACTTTTTCACTGCAAAAAAAAGAAAATAACGGCTGCACACTCTATCTCTGTAGAGCTGTATTTTTGTTCTGCAAGAGAAAATTGTTTGCTCAGAAACATGATGGGATGTTCTTCCTTTTCACTTACTTGATAAAGTGTAGCACCAATTCCAAGGTTTGAGGCATCACACTGGGTAAGGAAAAGTTTTGTAAAATCAGAGTTGTATAAAACTGGATATTTAGTTTTCCCTAACGTTACTCATATGCATTTTGGCAAGAGTTATCCTAGCCAACTGTTGATTTTTGATTTCGGCCCTTTTATAATTTGTCAGTGGAGCTGCTTTTACAGAAAATTCGGGTTTATATCTTCGATAATAACCAGTTAATCCTAATAAAGGCTGTGACTAGAGTCTTAGTAGTGAGTATTGGGAAATCTTTTGTGACTTGAATCTTTGAAATACCAGATGTTCTTAGATCTTGGCCTTACAAGGCCCTTCACATAATCTCGAGCAAAATGTCATTTAAAAAGGTTTTATGCGCATCTTTGTAGACTCAGCCTGAGAAAAATGTTTTCCAAGTGTTTTAAATGATCGTTGCAGATTAGGAAAAAAATGGCGACATCATTTAATTAAGGCACTGCATATTCTTAATAAGCTTGCCCTAAGTCGACTAAAATCATAGGGTCATTTTTCAAATTCAAAGGAAGACGCAATGGCTTGAACGTAACAAAATTAGTTACAAGCGCCGTATACCTTGGGACAATTTTATTTAATGGTTTCTGCCAGTAGCCTTTTGTCAGGTCCAGAACTGATATATCTTTAACAGGATATACTTTTTCTATCAACTCTTCTATTTTAAGCAGAAGAAAAAGTTTTTTCGTATGAAAATTTAAACACCGATAATCAATACAAAGTCTTGCTTCCTTACATGCAGCTTCCACCTATGTCAGAGGAGAAATAAAATCAAATTCTCCTGGTACAATGGCCTTTGGTTTAGGCATTTTTCTGCTTCAGCTCTTAGGATTTCAGATTATTTGAATGAAAGTCTATAAAGTTGGCACAAATAGGTCTCTCGGACTCTAGCTTGATGTCAAGTTCAGCTAAATTCGTGTACCCATGTTAAGTTGAAAATGTGCTGGAATATTTTTTTATTAGTTGACAAAGTTTATTTTTCCGTTTTTCGGATAACTGAGTGTTCAACTAAATATCTTGCTGCATTTCTTTGGTTACTAATTTAAGTTTTGAAATTTCTTCATCCTCTTCTTTCTTAAAGTTTATTTTATCAGACGTAGCAAGTTAATGTTTCTTATCTCTGAAAAAAAAAAAAAAAAAAGTGGCCGCGGCAGCCTAATGGTCATGGTTTCGGATTCGTGGCCGGCGGTTTTTGTTCCGTCGCGAGTTCGAGTCTTGGCCACTAAAGACTCGCCGTGTAGCCGGGACTGATGCACGTTAAATCTGTCAGGGGCCCAAAGTCCTCCTGTTGGCGTGGTGTGGAAGTTAGGAAAGGGGGTGCCAGCTCAGGTATAGTCTTCATCATTTGACCGAGATTCAAAAATACGAAGTCCGTCGCTTTTCGCCCTCGTGTTACGTCTAGTGCGACGTTAATAAAAACTAAACTAAAACTAAACTCTGAAAAAAAAAAGACTTCAGCATATTCACATCATACACATTTGTGTTTTGTCATTATCTGGGTAATGATTTATGTAATATTGGTTCCGAAAGCTGTTTCACAAACTTTCCGGTCCAATCTAATGGACTGACAGTTTATTTGGTTTGGACGGAGCTGTGACCAGAACCAGATCGCCTTTTTCAAATTCCCACTTTTCGGCTTTAAGATCATACCACAGTGTTCATTTCTCCTTGGTTCCTTGCATGTTTCACATGGAAAGTTCTTCGCATTGTCTCATTCTATTCAATAATTCAAAAACATATGAAATGACT
Source organism: Nephila pilipes (assembly GCA_019974015.1). Taxonomy (NCBI): domain Eukaryota; kingdom Metazoa; phylum Arthropoda; class Arachnida; order Araneae; family Nephilidae; genus Nephila; species Nephila pilipes. Next base: position 902,024 of record BMAW01038401.1, on the reverse strand, counting down.
CCGTATTTTTCTTCCAATTTTTCAGTTAAATTTTCACAAAGTAACATGATTGTTATTAAATTTAGACCACGAGCTAGCTCTGTTGGATTCAAACCAGTACTATTATAAATAACTGTCCTCAAAGCGAAGAGCCCCTGAGGTAAAATTTTCTCCCAGTTTACTCCAGATTCTAAGCAAAGTACTTGGAGTAATTTGCTTCAAATTCCTATACATACTTTTTACAGGATTACTTAGAAGATGCTGGATAAAGCTTCTCATGACTCGAACATCAAACTTGTCCAGAATTCTGTAGTAAGTAAACTCTTGAACGTGGTTCCCTAGTCAGTTTGTAATTTTCTAAGAAAACCAAGACTACTGAATATTTTCAGCAATGCATCTACGATGGTTATAGCACACAAATTCGGAGTAAAAATGGTTTAGTTTAGTTTAGTTTTTATTAACGTCGCACTAGAAGCAACACGAGGGTTATTGGCGACGGACCTCGTAATTCTGAACCACGGTCAAGAGACGAGGACGACACCTGAGCTGGCACCCCCCTCTCCTAACATCCACACCACGCCACGGGAGGACTTTGGGCCCCGAACAGATTTAACGTGCATCAGCCCCGGCTACACGGCGGGTCTTTGGTGGCCAAGGATCGAACCCGCGACTGAACGAAAACCGCCAGCCGCTATCCACGACCTTGACCACTAGGCTACCGCGGCCCCCGGAGTAAAAAATGGTATCGGGATATTTAGATGAAGAGCAAAAAAAAAAAAAAAAAAAAAAACACCAGTCATACTGTATTTGTTCCCGAAGTGCGGACAGGAAAAGATCCGCAAGCATCAACGTTCAATTTAGTGAATATTTCTGAAATGATAGCGACACTTTCCAACAGCGCTTTTTATTTCTTATCTTAAGGTTCCATGGAAGTAATGGATATTGTGTGATTTTTTTTTTATGTAAGTTAAACTATAAGTCTCTCTTATGTTAAATCTTTAGTAAATTAAAGATGTATACGCCATCTCTCTCTGTTTACAATCTATGCGACTAATAAAAATTTGCACATGAATCATGAAAATGGGAAGGGTGAACTAGTGAGGTTAATAGAGGATTTATAAATTTTAAGAAAAATTAATTTCGCATCGTTTGTATATCACAGAAGAATAATGAAGTACTTTTTCGCAGAAACAATTTTTTTTGCATGAATATACGCGGAATTTCCTTTATTCGCTATTTTTATGTAATGTAATTGCCCTGGTCGGGCATTTTCGTTTACAGCACGTGCATTAGAGTACATATTACGTATATTTTCATCATGTACAATAATTATGCGTACGAGGAGGTATCGTAAGGTTTTAATTATTACTAAAAGAAATAAACCGAGATATCCGAGTAAGATTTCTTCTGTATATTAACTCATCTTTATGTACATAACGTAGTAAATTACAGCTATTAATGTTGATTTGTTTAGTTTCAGCAAGTTGTCGATTGAAGTAACCTGCAGTGTGGAGAAGATAGAATTCAATCTGTCCAAGTTCTATAATGACGACCTTGGATAAGTCAAGAAACTCTGGGAGAAATCTATAACTCTTGATGGTGACTATGTAGAGAAATTTTAAGAATAATAAATGAAAATTAAGTTGCTATCTCGATTATTCTTTTTCGGTAATAATTAAAACTTTACAGTACAGCGTATTGCTTCAATCTACGTCTTCCTGAAACCAAAAAAAAAAAAAAAAAAAATTAACATTAATAGCTGTAATTTACAGAATTATGTATATAAGGACCATTTAATGTGCAGAATAAATTTTATCCTGATATCTGAGTTATTTCTTAATAATAATTAAAAATTAATGATACCTTCTGGTACACTGGTGTTCAAAATTAAGAGAATTTACCGATTTGGTCGATTTTCTCTAGAACTACTGGATATATTTTAATGAAATTTGGTGTGTACATAGGGTTGATATAATATAAAAAAAATAACCATTCAACAATTATAATACACACGCATTATCGTGCGTAATACAATAGGAGTCGCAAGGTATGAAACAGCAGTTGCAGATTTTTTAAAAAAAAGGTTAATATGGGGTATGGTCCCCTCTTACAGATATACAGGCCTCGCAACGTGATTTTATGCTGGAAATAAGGTAGTTTATGACTTCCTGTGGCAATTGGTCCCATTCGTTCAGCAACGCTGTTTTCAGGCCTTGAATGGCTCTCAGAGAGGAGGTTGCGAATTACAATTGCTCTTTCCAGAGCATCCCAAACATGTTCTATGGGATTGAAGTCTGAAGATCTGGCTAGGCAATATACATCCGGCGAATTACCTCACTTTTCAGAAATTCATTAACCAGTTGAGCTCTATGTGACCTCGCGTTGTCATCCATTAAAAGGAAATCAGGACCAATTAGACCCCTGAAAAAGCGGATACAGGGCTCCAAGACCTCTTCCCTATACCTCTCAAGAGTCACAGTGCCTCTTTCAAACACATGGAGGTGTGTGCGGCCATCCAAAATGAGGCCTGTCCAGACCATCAAGCCTCTGCTGTCGTAATGGATGATTTCTTGGACATTGGAGGGCAGGTAGCGGATCCCTATTTCTCTCCATATGAAAGTAGAGCGAAAATCCCTGGTTGGGCTGAACCGGGACTCATCAGTGAAGAGAAGAGAACGGTCACCCATTTATTCATGTTCCTATCTGTATGATCTATGCATTATTTTAAGCGGACTCTCTTGTTCGCAGAACTGACCGGGATACAAACAACAGGTCTGCTTGGAAACAACCCTCTCTCATGAAGTCTTCTGGAAACAGCCACCCTTGAAACTCGGGTTATTGTGGCTGCATACAGCTCATGAAAGACACGCCTGTTACGTCTCGCTGTAATGGACAAATGCTGATCTTCTCTGCCCTTCAAGGCTCTTGGATGACCTTGCCCAGGCTTTCTCTCGACGGATCCGGTATCCTTAAATTGTTTCCATAAGTTGGACGCGACGCTGGGCATTAAATCGAATTCTCTGCAAATCTGGATTTGAGATTGGCCTGCTCCTAGCCGACCCACAATTCTCCACCTCATTCCATCATCTAAACGTTGGTCGTTACTCACTTTTACCGTTACAATTTTAATTTAAGCGATTGCTGCAAAAAAACACCAAGAAATTCGGAGAAATGCAGATTTTGGCACTCGAGGTTATAAATCCTGTTTTTCAACTAGTTTCGCCGCCATACACGTATACGCTTATGTACAAGATTTGCATCTTTCTTTCGAAACAGTATTTTACATTTCGTTCAATTCTTTTCATGAAATTCTACAAAAATATGCAAATTCTCTTAATTTTGAACACCAGTGTATATAGTTTGAATTTTTTTTTGTTTATTTGTAAAATTTTTGTAACCAGTTTGAGCGAAAATAGTAATAAAAAGCTCGCTCGACTTTCGACCCATTAGTCGGAATGGAATTTGATTGTAAATTAGGGAGACCCTCTAATTAATTTTTATTGATAAATATTTTTGTTTTATACACTTATATGTTACCTTTATCTTCTTGATCAGTGTTACATTAAAATTTACTATTAAATTTGAATATTCCACGTATAAATATTTATGTCAGGAATAAACTGCTCTCAATTATTGATTATTTTTTATGCTATTCTCTATATCAATTATTTCATTTCGTTGAAATCTTCTCTTCTACTGCTTTATGTTAATTACATAATTTAGAATATATATGCTCGTGATTTGATTGACAAGTCTTAAATTTTATATCCACCGATTTTCTTCTGTAAAAGCTAGTGATGATGGGTATTTTCTAAAGATTTTTTTCCCCTTCATTTTTCTTCTTACCAGGTGCTTCAAACAACGCAATGTCACAACAGGTTTTACTACGTAGAGGGTTCGTGAACTGCCGTTGAGATGAAAGAAAATTACAGCAACATGTTGTTGCAAATATTTCTGTTAGTAAATATATTTTTTTCGGGCTTGCAGTCAACTCATGTTGAAGATAATGAGAGACCTGGAAGACAAAGTAAGTTAAATAAGCTTCGATTTTTGAAAAATACTTTTGGATAATTGGAAATGGATCTGGTTCTGAGGCACTAAAACTTTGATGTATTTCCTTAAAAAAACTTTCGTTCTTTGCTTTTGATCATAGAACCAGTAACAAATAATTTGAAAAATAAATTCTGTAAATTTTAAATGGTAAAATTTTACTTCTCGGTAAATTTGCTGCGTTTAAATAATTTTGAATATTAGGATTCTTCATTTGTAAAATATTAATGTATGATTTTTTAAATCTTATTTAACGTTTTTTAAGGACGCAAGAAGTACACTTACCGTCAACTTCCTCCAGTTTTAAATATTGAAAGAAAATTTTTATTTACTATCTCATTACTTAAAAAAAACTAATCACGACCTAACGAAGAGAAATATAAATTTTAATGTTTTGTAACGTTCGAAAGAAAAAAAAAATGCTTTAAATTTGGGTAAATTCTTTGGTATAAAATACTTTTATTTAAAATATTCTCTTCTGAATAATTATAAATTAACGCTGTGAGAAAAGAAGTCTTATTTACTATCAACTAATGCCTATTATCTATTATTTTACTATCAACTAA
>BMAW01038401.1:815553-889177 GCA_019974015.1 Nephila pilipes | reverse complement strand
ATGTTGTTTTCAATGTTAGTCTCGGGACGTATTGATCCATGTGTTATATATATATATATATATTCTTCCCTTGTAATTAGATGGTGCTACCATTTTACTTTTCAATTAAGACTTTTACATTTATTTCAAACAATACCCCTCCTTTATCAATCTTTTTATGCACTTACATGCTCTTTTACCATGATACTAAATTTACCACAAAATTTAAAAATTCTTCAATAATTCGCTTTTCACTATTTTTATTTAGCTTGAAAAAAATTAGTTTATTGAATTCATTTAAGTTTTCGTTCGTTTCTGCTATCCCGTTCCTGCTTTGTATGGTTGCTCATCTAATATTCTGGCTTTGAGGATTATTTGGGTATGTTTCTTCATCATGTGTTGCTTTCCCTTAGTGTTTGTTTTTATATTTCTTTTCTTTTAATTTTATGGAGAAATTCAGATATTTACCCAATAAAGCAAAGTGGGAAGGTGGTATTCCACAAAAACTAGCTTAACTACGCTTTTCAGTTCTAAGCCTGAACTTTCAATTCGAAATACTATGGTATCCATTTCCTATTTACTTTGGATTTATTACTATTTGATTATATTATAATAGGGAGTAGTAATTTTTTACTTTAGTTTTTTTTCCAATTGCATTTTCTTTAAACATTTATATGTTAATTTTTCCCCTCTCATGTAATAATTTGACACGTATTTAATGTTTATAATCAAACTAATTATCTTAGACTGTCAGTTTATTTATTACTAAATTGTAATGTAGAATATATTCTTTGATAATGCCATCTTGAAAATATTTTAGTTTCACTGTGTTATCTTTACTGTAATTGTAAAACAAATATTGTAATATCATAATGAATTACAAATAGCTCATTACTTATTAAATCACTGATGTGTTCGAAGAATCCAATGCGATTAGTCGCTTACAGATCTTGGGTATTAATTACTCTTTTTCACAGATAATATTTTTGAATGTGTACAATAGAACATAATTCAATTATAAATACAAAAATTTAAATTTTTTTAAAACAAGATCGATAAAGTTAGGCTCGCTACCAAATATTACGTAATTTTTCTACTATTATTTGGTTCAAACAGAGAGCATATTGTACACCTTTTTTTGTTAACTTCTTTCATATTATGATATAGGATTTCTTAAAAATGTATTTTAAAAAGAAAATCAACATTGAAGTGTGCTAGTAATAGTTTAGTTTAGTTTTTATTAACGTCGCAATAGAAGCAACACGAGAGCTATTGGCGACGGACCTCGTAATTTTGAACCACGGTCAAGTGACGAGGACGACACCTGAGCTGGCACCCCCCTCTCCTAATATCCACACCACGCCAAGTGCTAGTAATAGAGAGCTGTTATTGATATCAATCTTTCTATTTACTCAGAGGCCTTAAGAAAGACTGCGTAAAACGATGAAGTTGTAACATTTTACAATTTGTCCCATCGTATGGTTTCGGTATTTATTTTTGTTGATTAAAAATGTTGCTATTAGTAAACACAAAAAAATAAAATATTATTTTAAAACATAATACATGGATAAAATAAACATAATACATAGACAAAATAAACATAACACATATACAAAATAAACATAATACATAGACAAAATAAACATAATACATAGATAAAATAAACATAATACATAGACAAAATATTTTATGAAAACATCAACTAACTTGTCTTAAGGCTCACGTCTAAAGGCATATTTTGATTTCGTGAACGTAACGTTGAGCCAGTGGAATTTCTTCTACCGTCTTCAAACCTTTACTGTTTACTCTGTGTGTCCCCCCCCCCCCAAAAAAAAAAAAGAATGAAGGTTTCTGCGGGGGGGGGGTTAGTTTTTTCCACTAATTAAAATTTTTTTAAAAAACGTATTTTAATGATTCATCTGTGTATTTTCCGGTCTTTTAAGAATATTCTAAAATATTTTCAAAAATTGGGGAGAAAATGCAATTCCGAAGAAACCACTATTTTTTGCTCTTTCGGATACATATTTTTGCATTGAAATAGATAAAATAGTAAAAATTTGAGGACGGTAGTAGTAATTCCATAGGATCAATATTACATTCACGAAATTAAAATGGCCGGTAAACAACAGCCGTTAATCAAAATTTACGAAATGGTTTTGTACCCATTAACTAGCAAAGGATGGGCGCATACAGTCTCTCACTACCGTTTCATGAAAGTTCGGTAGAGAGATGAAGAAACGGTAGTGAAAGGTTATACAACTCATCATAAAAATCATGTTCAGTGAAAGTTCAGATCAAGAAGTTTTTAAACCACACATAACGTGCGAGTGTCAACTTTACCCTGTTACAACTAGCCCCTAGCTTTCCCACGTATGCAGATATATAGTTGGTTTTCTTAATGACAGATAATTCAGTCAATTGCCTCTCAAAATTTTTTGACATTTGCGTGAACATTTAAAGATAATGTAACACTATTATACTTAGTTGATAACTGGTAATAAATTTAGGAAAAAAAATTCAGTTTTTTTCAATACACCAAAAGCTAATGACTAGTGTTTAAATATCTGCTGAATTTTAACTCACTTTTTCCTTTTATTTAGACTCTTTAATATTGAAAGTTTTTGGTGGATTACATATAAAAGTGCACATACGTTTTCGAGCTGCAAATCACACACACACGTGCGCTCAACGATGTGCACACTGCGTTGTTCCAATCTGAACAGCGAACTCCTTTTGTGTTCTTTGAAAAACATAAGATGGTTCACTGCGAGCAGTTTCTTTGGTCGCTTTTATATTATGCAACTGCTATTGTTAATTATTATTTATTTTCCATCAAATCTGTTAAATTATCATTTAATCGAGCACTGACTAATTAGTATATTGATTAATATCTTTTATTAATAAATGTTAACTTATTCAATATTATTATTTAACATTATGCTATTAAATAGTAATTTGACTAATTTAGCACTACGAATACTATAATAATTCTACAAATGAATTATCAGTTATTCTATCTGTTAATTAAATACTATTTTGTAAAAGAGTAATTAAGTAATCATTAAGAAAATAGCTAACTTTACTTTGGCAGTTTATTGTTTAAGTAAGTTCATACCTTATTATACGAATCCATAAAAACTATAATTTGTCATGGCTAAGTGGCTGTATAAAATAACACTAGCTCAACAAATAAAAAAAACAGGGCATAGAAAGTGTAGGAATAAAATTATGATACATATATATTTGTTAAGAGGAAACATACCTATCCTTTCACAATTCTATACAATGTTGAGATGCATGCATCTCAATCTGAAACATTTTATCTCATGCAATTAGTCTATAACTTTGCATCAACATGATTTGTAGGCAGCAATCATCTACTTAGATTTCAGTCCAGCTACTAACAAGGCAGAGAATTCGTGAAGCTGAAGGATCAGAGGTAATTCTAAATTCTAAGCACAGCAATTGCATAGGATTATGCAAAACTGGTCCCAAATAGATGGAGAGAGTAAAAGCCACTGATTGGGCAGTTAAGAAACAATCCATTTCGAGGAAATAGTTCTGTGGCAGTGATTTATGAGGATTGCTTCAATTAGACTGTGGGACTCATTAGGAAATGATTATTATTAGGTCATTAATCGAGCTTTGCAGACAAATGGTTACTTATGGCTATTAGGGGATGAGGGTGGAACAAAAACATACAGAGTTTTAAAGCTTATGATGTTTCAAGATATAATTTAAAAATGTGCATTTTATATTTATTTTAAACTGGTGAAATTCCGTAAGATTCCGTAAAAACTTTCCATAAGATATTTTAAAAACTTTCTGTATCCGAAAAACAGTGGTATTTTTTGAACAGAAATGTTTACCCCCCAGCCTTCCATAAGATTGTATGATAACTCATTATATTTCATAAACAGTGGTATTTTATGAACAGCAACTTAAACATCAATGAATTCTTACTTGACGGTAGTGACAATAAAAAAAATTTAAACACAGCAAAAATTGTATAAAAATAATTGAAATAGTGACAGTGACTTCATAATGTTGATTTATGCACGTAGATGTAGACGGAAAAATCAACCTATTATTAGTTAGGTTAGCATAAAACAAATTTACTTACCATTTTGCAATGATGGGTCGTATCAGTATCGGTGAAAAAAGAGTATATCCACGAGTACATAGAACAATCCGAATAAAAAAGTATTAGTTAATGATTCACCCAAAGACTTTTGAACGAGAATATATTCATTTATTAAAGTTAACACATTTAAATTAGATGCATTGGATCACAACGTATATACAGTGCTCTACTCTTCTAATTAGAAAAGAATAAGTTTCGTTGTTTATGCTGTGCCATCTATTAAGAATTAGAACTGGTGGATTATATTAGAGTAAGTTTTTGCTTTCCAACTTATAAAAGTATTTTAAATGGTGATAACGAAATTATACCAATGAACTGAAGCTTTCGTCTCTCAGACATTTTGGATTTGTGACCATAATGTTACGCTTACTGAAATATTACATATTTTTCTTCGTTTTTCTCTCCCAATTATCTTTCAACGTAATTATTAGCTCCTTAAAAAGCGTTACAAATCAATGATAATCCATATTTAATGAATTTTTAAAAAATCACTATTTCATTGTTGAATTTATATCGAAACCAATTATACATGAATCTCGTGAGCAAACTAGCATTCCACATTAAATGAATCTTGCAAACAACAATTTTATCTCAGTAAATAGGGTAAAAATGAGTTTTCAAAAAATGAATATGAAGTATTAAACATAATTTTTCGGTTAATTTTTCACAGAATATATTAGCATTAACTTTGCATATGTATGGAATTTTATTTAAAACTTCCTTAGATACTGAAACTTTCGTTAATCTTCGTTGGAAATTGGAAAATAAGGCACTCCATGTTAAAAAAAAACCCACATGAACATAAAATCAATAGGATACAAATTTTAGTAAAAAAATTTATAAAATATAAGTGGAACTTAATTATTTTATAAAAAAAAAAGAAATATTGATTTTTATAAAATTTGCTTTATTTGTGATTGTCAAAAGATAAAGTTGATAATTTTTATGATGTAATGTTTATAATTTTATAATGATTTATAATTTTTGTGTCTAAAAAAAGAACGAATATGTGAAAGGTTATTGAGAACTGCATTTATCTGTATGCCTACATAAACGAATCATTTACAAATAAGTTATAACTTATTTAATTTTTGCACAGGTTTAATAGCGAAGACAGGTAGCGCTGAACACTTTTTAGAAGCTCAATTCGAAGGAGACAAAAGAAAAGTGTGGGAGTTGGGCAGGGATGGTCTTACTGGGGTGGAAGCTACCCTTAAACTGGTTAGAACGTAAGTAATTTAACTGAATTTATTTATTTTTTGTTGTGTCTATATTTAATGATTTCTGAAGGTCTGATTAACAACGATGAATATTTAATCCCATTCCTAAAAGTGAACAGATCATTAAAAATACAGAATGCAGCTGAAAGGTTGCTTTGATTTGGTGGAGAGGTGGTTCAACCTGTTGCTGTGATAGGATAATGGGCGTGGTATTTTAGATGCGTGAGGACATATCGTTTTCAAACATCTTTATTTATTGGAAATCGTACTGAACTAAGCTGCAAAAGGAGAGTATTGTCAGATCATCAACTCAAGAGAAAGAAAATTCAAGTTGTCTAAAAGTTCTTTTTAATTAAAATAAAATAAAAAGAAATAAAAGTTAGATTAATTTCTCGTGAAAGTTGAATAAGAATAATTTATTTGAAGTTAGTAATATTATGTCGCATGACGCGTAAAACATTATTTTCGGGTAACTCCAATGATTTTTGCAATTTGTGATCAAATTCTCTAGAATTGCTTGTCGTTTAGGTTTGAGATTAGTTGACACCATGTCGTGGGGTGGTGAATATCGTGTTTTTGTTGTTAAAGAGTTTTTAAGAAAATGGCGGATCTCTGGTAACGACACAACGAGCCTTCCGAAGACATTTGTGCTTGGATGTCATAGTTGTTGGCGAAGTGATACTGGATGGCTCCACGTTCACTAGATTTAACCCTGTGAGATTTTTATCTGTAGAGGTACCTCAAATACTGGTGTATCAACGAATTCCATTAACTTTGGAGGATCAAAAAGAGACAACATTAACGCTAGAAATCAAGTAAATTTCCATGGGACATGATTCAAAAGGCTTTGGTGAACTTTCGAGAAAGACTTCGTAACCTCATAGTCATTAGTAGTCACCACTTAAATTGGCGCAATTTTCAAAACATCTTAAATCACAACAGGGTTTTATTTATTTTTCAGTGTTACTTGCATCTTCATTCGTTCGGATTTATTAGATTTTGAAAACAGGACAACCTTTTTGCCACATCTTGTATAAAGTTTTATTCAGTTATGAGTAATGTATTCATGAAAATATTAAAAGAAGAAATTAACTATACTTAAATGTTCTAATGAAACTTGAGCTATTGCTATTTTTGAAATGTTAATAATTTCGAAATTAGTTAAGTTAAAAAAAAATGAGTAAAATTGTTTATATTACAGTTTGTCTTTTCTTAAAAAAAAGCAGAGGGAGTCAAACTTATATTATCAATTAAGATTTGATATCGGGTGATTGATTACTCTATGGAATATGGAATAATGTCCAACTTACCGAGCTGGTCAATTTACGAAACTCGGCCTACTGTATTTATTCACACGTCTTTTACTTTTTTTTTTATATAGGTTTAGAGAATTATCTGAAATAATATATAACCAAACATCACCTTACATCTCTAGGTGAGGAAAAGATACAATTGTTCAAATTAATTTTACTTATAACTGTAATTAAATCTTATCACACACAGTCAAGGCAGTCAGGAAGTGGTATCATAGTGGTCATGGTCACGAACTCACGGCTGGCGTTGTTTCGCCGAGTCACGGGTTCCAGCCTTGACGCCATTAAATACCCGCTGTGTAGCGGGCCTGGTGCATGTTAAATATGTCGAGACTCGAAGTCCTCTTGTTGGTGTGGTGAAAAAGTTTGGAGAGGGAGGTTAAAGCTCAAGTGTTGTCCTCGTCACTTGATCGGGGCTTGAAATTATGAGGTCCGTTGTCAATAGCAATCGTGTTACTTCTAAATGTGACATTAGTAAACAATCATTCAATCAATGTCAAAGTAGTCTGCAAGCAACCTATATAGGTGGTCAATTTTGAGGTTCTTTAGATATTAGTATCAAGAACGGAAAATTAGTAGTTGTTCAGAATCATTTATAACAATTTATTTTGTATATAACGATTCATTGTTATGCATTTCGTAAAATTTTCAACGCATATGTCAAATTGTTTTGCAGATTTCTTAAAATATCCTTGGTTTGTTTGCGTAATAGTTTTAGCTCGAGAAATTATACTTAATTCAATACTAAATTAATGATTTTTTCCCTCCTATATTTAGTTATTATTTTAATAACTTAAATATGTTTTTGTAAAAATGATAACGACCACTACATTGAATATTTTTTGAATAGTTATAAAACAAGCGAGAGCACACTGATGCTCAAATTTAAGAGAATTTTCACTTTTCGTTGATTATATCCAGAAGTAGTGGACAAACTTAATGAAATTAAACATTGTACGTAAGATGATATAATACAACAAATTACTATACAGCAGTTATGGTACACATACTTGATCGTGTGTACGGATCAACACCGCAGGGAAGTTTAAAGAAAAGATTACACGATGGAACTAAAAAAAAAAGGTCTTTTGGGGAGTACAGTTCCCTCTTACAGTTATAAAATTTTCACAACGTGATCTAGGTTGGAAATTATACAGTTTAAGTGACCGTCTGTTTCACTTCACCAGCTACGTTGTTTTTAAACCCTAACTCTGTCTGCACCAAACCTCTGTCAAAGATAGGAAGATCTGCGTGCCTGTTCGATATGATGCCTGACCAGATCATTAAATCTCCGTAGCCACTCTGACTTCTTTCTAGGATTTTGGAAGGACCTTGTTTCCTTCCAGAGAGAATAGACGTTCGCGTATTAGCGGTTTGGCTGAAACTGGACTCATCATTGAATAAAACGGTCCCCGGTTTTAAAGTCTTTTGTAACATGCTAAATGGGCGATTCTGTGTGCGTAAGAAAGTGCTACCCAAAGAATAGGTTTTCTTGTAAACAGACTTCTCTCATGTAGCCTTCTGGACATATAAATCCTTCAACCTTTTATCCCAGGGGCTGCATCAGATTTACGGGAAAGAAACTGTTGCTTTCCTGTTGTGCCTCGCTGTAATCGATAAACATCGGTTTTCCTACGCCATCAAGGCTCATGGACGACTTTATCTAGATCTTCTCTCAACGGATTCTATCTCATTAAACTGCTTTTGTAAGTTGCACCCAATGTTGGGCTTTATATTAATTTATCTAGCAACGTGCATTTGAGACTGCATCCCTATGATTCTTGGCCATTCCTTTATCTCTTTGTTGATGGTTGCTCATTTTCTATTTGCTTCTGAATTTTCCCGAGAGTTATAAAAAAAAAAAAACACTTTGAAAGTCGCAGAAGTGAGTGAAAGAATGAAACACAAAATTAGAACGTTCGAAGTTTCCACCTCTAAATGCGCATCGACAAGCACATGGACGCTTATATAATCAACACTAAGAATTTTCTTCTTTGTTTGGGAGCATTCGTTTTACATTTCGTTTAGTACTTTTCGAATAAATATGTAAATTCTCTTAATTTGGAACACTAGTATACATTAATTATCTTAAATAGCTATTGTATAATGAACAAGTATTCAATTCTGGGCGTTCTGAAAATAGTGAATATAAGCATAACAGTTTTTTAGATTGAATAAACTACAAAATCCACCTCCATTTTTTAAAAAATTCATATTAAGATTTGTTTTCAGGTTTCAGCTGAGTTCTGCTCAAAGCCGAGAAGGCCTGAGACGATTTAGCTTAGCAAACACAATTATTGCTGATACATGTGCGAAAAACCCACCTTGCCCGACGCAAAAATACCGGAATTCAGACGGATCTTGTAATAATTTGGCGCATCCCGAGTGGGGGAAGACATTTCACACATATGCGAGAGTATTACCTCCTCGTTATGCAGATGGTAAGAATTTCTATAAATAGTTAAAGGTTTCGCTTTCCTAGTTATCTTGAACTCATGAATGTGATGTTAATCCTTCAGAAATTTTGCCTGCCTCTTCATATCTGATTTATTAGACTGAGATCAAGTGCAGACGAAATAACAAAAAAATAATGACGGTTTCCTATGAGAAGAAAAAAAATCCTTCGATTTTTGATAGTATTTTTATTCTTAATTTGTTGGTGTTTAGATCTTTAAAATATTTTCAAGAATCGGAGGGGAAATGTAATTTTACAGAAAACTTGATTATGTTTTTGATTTTTCGCATGTATTTCATCACTTTGAATACAATAGTCTAGAAGACAGAAAGTAGAAATTCAAAGAATTATTATTGAATTCCCGAATTCGGAAAGCTACTATACATGAGACTTAAACAAACCCTTTTTTTAAGGAACTGTAAAAGTTGGATGGAGTAATTAGAGTCAGTATTAATTAAATATACTGAATAAATATATAAGTGATTGGTATCATGTATAGTTAAATTTTAAACAGATCTTATGTGTGCTTATAATTGAGAGAAACCTAGTGAAATGATTTTAAGCGCATTCAAAATTTCACTGCTTCTATCAAGTGATTATTTTAACGAAGGAATTTAAAAAAAAATTGTTTTAAGTGTGAAATAATAAATCATTAGTTACTAATAAATAATGGATGAATAATATTTGTTTGAAATGCTGAAATGCATAGAATAGGAAAACATTCATTGATTGGTGCTTGTTATAAGTTCATTGATAATAAGTTGAAGTCAACTGATTGATATTGCAAATACCGACTATCAGTTTAATCCATTGAAAATATTAAACATTGCTCCCATTATATGTATGCTATAGAGATCATAGTTGCAAGTTCGCTGCCGGCTTAGAGTCAAGAGTTCAAGGCCCATTGCCTTTAAAGATCCATCGTGTAGCAGGGTTGGTGCGCATTAAATCTGTCAAGGCTCCAAGTCCTTCCATAGTGGGAAAATTTGGTGAGGGACGCCAGTTCAGATCTCGTCATTGTCACTTGACCGTGATTCAGAATCACGAGGTCCATCACCAATAGCCCACGAATTGCTTCTAAGTGCGATGTTATTAAACAATCAATCATCTTTCAGTATTATTGAAAATATCTATACAGGGACTCTATACGAGTATATCAGTGTATGTTTGAATTCTTTGTTATTTAAGGAGTCTATTTTCTTTAATTACTATAGATGTTTTGAATATTTATTTCATTGTCTAAACCTTTAATGACAGCTAATCACAAAGCTGGTATAGAATAGTAATGCAGTACATTACTAATAGTTATACAATACTAATACCAGAGTACAAAAAAAAAAAAAAAAAAAAAAAAAAACGGAAAATAAGAGTTCATTTAAATAACATCTTAAACGTAGACTTGTTTCTCTTAGAATTATCACATTTAAGTCTATTTCTGAGCTTTTATTTTCTATTTTGTTTTGATTTATCAGGTATTAACGAAGCCCGTTCATCGTACGATGGTGGACCTTTGCCCAGCGCCAGAGAAGTTTCACAGCGGGCTATATCGTCGGGAGACCATCCGAGTAGGAAGGTAACCGTCGCCTTCTCCTTATGGTCTCAGTTCTTGGCCTATGATTTGTCTCTTACGGGTGTCACTCTTGGTAATTTACAATTTCACCATATACTATTTTTTAGCTCATTATTTCTGTAATATTTTGATATCTCCCAGATAAATTCGCTTAAACTACAGGCTGTATGGAATAATTGATTAAAATATCGAATCTGATTCTTATATTCTTATATTTATTCAGATAAGTAATATTTTTCAATCAGTTCTTAATTATTTGATTATTAAAACAGACCTAAAAGAATATAATCTTATC
Source organism: Nephila pilipes (assembly GCA_019974015.1). NCBI lineage: Eukaryota > Metazoa > Arthropoda > Arachnida > Araneae > Nephilidae > Nephila > Nephila pilipes. Next base: position 878,201 of record BMAW01038401.1, on the reverse strand, counting down.
TTAAGTATGGATATTGTTTTTTCAATAACACCTGAATAATATAATTAATTTTTATTGCTATCGTCCATTTGTAGAGGGCGCTTTGTAAGGGGCGAGTGTGGAACATGTTTGCTTACACAATACCTCAGTGAGAAATTAAAGTGTTGTGCTCACCGATTTAATGCGATAAAAGTATAAATAGAATAATTGTTATTATTAACTATTTTCCTTTTATCTGTTTGATGTTTGAAGACAAATAGGTAATTAAGAGCCAAAATAAAACTAAGAGTGGAGTAATAAGTATAAGTGATTAATTTCTTAGTTTTGGAAGTAGAATAAAAAAAGTGAAAAGGAAGTTTATAAATCAGAAATAGAAGAGAAGTACAATTTGTACAAAAAAGAAGTATGTGTTTTCATTCTCTAACACTACAAAATTGTCAGTGATAATATTAAAGTGACATCAAATACGATATTATACAAAAATAATAAAAGCTTACAGATAAATTCTAGAATGACTGGGAATACTTAAATGAGAAGAAATACCTTTGACAGAATATTTAAAAGAAAACAGAAGAAGAAATTTTTTAAGAAAGAATTAAAAACGTTTTCATTTAAGAGGGAAGAGAGAATGCTTTCATTTTAATCTTCCACTTTAAATGATACCATGGAAAACGGAAACCAATCATATTTGTAAAACACTTACTTAATGGAGGCTGTAATATGTTATGTTACGAGTATAATTACATATTTAACGTTACATTCTTACTGGTAATTCTTCTTGCTATGAGACTTACGGATTACCATGATAAGGCACCTTAATTAATTAATTATTTTTATTTCTATGAATGTTTGAATTTTTTTGACTTTAAAATGTTTTTTTTTTTCATAACTTTAAATCTCTTTTTTCCAATAAAAAGTAAAGTAAATTTCATAACTAATCCAGTATTTTTATTTGAATTTTTTTCAGATAAGAAAACTGTAAATAATCTCTTTGGTAATATTACTACGTTTATTTTAATTTATGCTTTGTAAAGCAAAGTTTTTTTTTCATTAAATGGAAATGAATTCTGTTGATAAATGTAGCATGTAAACAAATAGATAACATTTGTTGAGAAATAACAATTCTTTAACAATTTTTGAGATTCACGTCAACCTGTTATTTTCTATTCATGTACATAATGTTCCTCCTATATGATTTTACTTGTCAGGTGTATTTTTGCATTAATTTTACTTCAATGAAATGCATTCAAAAGAGTAAAGGGAAAGGTAAAACATCTCAATATTTATTTATTTTCTAATCGTATATTAGATACTTGGAAAATACTTTTAAAAACATAAGCATGAGAACTTACATCTGTCGTTGTGGCAAAATACTACTTCCCGACTCTTGTACCATAACACAGTCAAGTACAACTAATTTTAAAAGTCAATAACCTACGCAAGGACACACTAGTCAGGTTTAACACAACTATTTTTTCATCAATTTCTGTAATATAATGTCTAAGGAGTTTTCGCTTTCTTTGGGGGCCCTTGGATTAATCTACCTATTCAAATATTATTATAATAATATTCTCTTACCAAACCCTTTCCAGTTGAGGTTACTTTGATTTACTAAATCATCTGCGACAGTTACCACCAGCAACAACTCTTGATATCATCGATCTCTTGCTAGGCATACACTCAACACTAATCACACTCGTCCTCAATCCTTTAAATTTCTCTTTGCTTATATACCGTTATATCTAAATCACTTCACTTTATTTCCACCTGCCTCTAATTAACATAATCACGTTTCATTTGGGTTGGGAAGAAATTGTTATTTCATGCAATCAATTTCAATTAAAGTCCCCAAGGTTAGGGAAGAGAAAATCGCGAATATCTCAACGTCACAAAGTGTTGCTAAATATGCTTTCGATGAGTAACAGAAGCAGAATGAAAACTACCTTTTTAAAAATATTTTTAATGTTTATGTTTAATAAATACATAATTTTAGATTTGAGAGGCAAGATAAATTCGGGCACTTGAATAACTTTTTGAAAAATTGGATGTAACTTTTTACAAGCTTTTATTTAACTTGTTCGTTTATATGCAAAAAAAAAAAAAAAAAAAAAAAAAAAAAAACCCTGTTTTTTCAGTTTAAAATTTATGCTCCAATTTTAACCCACTTCCTATCATCCGATCGAGCTGAAATTTTTCATATTCGTATACCATAAACTCTTGACTGTATACGCACACGTGTTTAATACGCATGCTTGATTTGGCATTAAATTTTCGGAAGAAATTAAAATTCGAATATAATACGCACCCAAAATTTTTCAATATTTTATTTAAGAATTGCAACAGTATTTATTAACATATTTGAAATTTTTAATAAAAAGAAACGAAAACACGTCAAATTCAATAGAAAAAACCTAAATTTTAACACAAAACAAACAATTCTGTCAAATTATTGGCCTTAATCACTTTCACTAGAACACAGTTTATCTATTGTTGTTGCGTCTCAGTCATAATTATTGGTGCCGTCATTGTATGCGACATGTACGCGTGTGCGACATGTACTGTAAGTTCCCGTTTGTGTAAGAGAACACTTGTTTTGTAAAAGAACACCTGCGCAGCACGCGTGTTACAACAATCTCTTACAGCTGCTGCACGTTCGTTATTCGATGCTTAAAAATCTCTCCACAATTTTTACACTAACTCTTGAGAGGTATAGCGAAGAGGTCTTGGAGCCCTATATCCGCCTTTTCAGGGATCCAATTGGTCCCGATTTTCTTTTAATGGATGACAATGAGAGATCACATAGAGCTCAGCTGGTTGACGAATTTCTGAAAAGTGAGGTAATTCGCCGGATGTATTGGCTAGCCAGATCTTCAGACTTCAATCCTATAGAGCATGCTTGGGACGCTCTGTGGAGAGCAATTGTAATTCGCATCTTCCTCTCTGAGAGCCATTCAAGGCCTGAAAACAGTGTTGATGCACTAGGGGGACCAATTGCCACAGAAACTCATAAATTCCCTTATTTCCAGCATAAAATCGCCCTGCGAGGCCTATATAAGGGGACCTTATCCCCTATTAACCCATTTTTTTGTTCTATTCTGCAACTGCCGTTTTATACCTTGTGACTCCAATGAGTGTTACTCAAGATCCTGCGTGTGTATTATAACTGTTAAATTGTTATTTTTTTGTATTATATCAACCCTATGTACACACCAAATTTCATTAAAATCTGTCCAGCAGTTCTAGAGATAATCGACCAAATCGGAAAATTTTCTTAATTTGGAACATCAGTGTATTTTCTCGGCAAAATTCTGCTCATAAATGCTGTATTGTGAGTGTAAGTGTATGAATATGAGACCATAAATGTATATTCTGATTTTTTTTTGTATATTATAAAATAGTATGCAATTTTAAAAGACATTTGATGTGCTTCAAGTATTCCAGACTCCCCCTTGCTTAAAAACTTTAAAAGTCAAATCAAAATTTCAATAATCAATAACAGACGACGGTTTTAAATTATTGTAGAATTTTAAAGGTAATTCCAATTACTTGTTATGCGTTATGCTAATTTTGTATTTTGGGTAAAATATGTCTTGTATTGTTCGATACAAAAAGAAGTAAGTAATATTAGTTCATAAAAAGAGTTAAAATTAAATTTCAAAATTTGTGCATTTATTTTATTTCTTGCAGCTGGAAATGGAGATGGTATCGTGTGCTGCCACCCAGATATTGAGGATAATCCCAGATTGTTACATCCTGCTTGTATGCCCATACACATTCCTGATATAGATCCATACTTCCGAAAATTTGGCAGGACCTGCATGCATTTTTTGAGATCTGTTGCTGCTCCTAGATCGGATTGCACTTTCGGTATGATTTTTACAAGATTTTTTTTTTCATTTTTTCATTAATTGAAATAATGAAATAAGAATTTCCATTTTTATAACTAAATATTATATTATCAATAAAAAAGATTCATTCAAGATAAACAAATGTTAGAATATATAATTCAGTGTAAATTAATATCGTTCTGAGTTACATTAAGGCTACGGATAAAGGATTTAGTAATTTTGAACTTTATAGTATTTACCATTATGGGATTAGTGACCATGGTGGATCGATTCCAGATCAGAAAGTGTTTAAACTTCCCACAAGAAGACTAAACACACATGACTAAAAATAACAATATTTTATTAAAAATATTTTAAAAAATCTTAAATCGAGGGAAACACAAGTTGTCAATCTGACCAACTAACACAATAAGAAAGCCAGGAATAGAGGAGAGAACTAAGAAGTTTAATTGGCGATTCATCTCTTTCTGCCTGTTTTCGAGTGCAACCTTAATTAGTGGTAGCAGAAGAATTTAAGTCAACTTAAGCTGTCGTGCTTTGCTAGGAACGGCTCGTTCTTACAGTGGTAGAGTGACGGCAAACTTAAGTAGAGAGCCATCACAAGTCGCCACAACTTGGTCAAGTGACAAGCATGGCATCATAACTGGCGTCGTTTCATAATTCATGAAAATATGGAAATTTTGTATAACACTCCAAATTTCTACATCATTCAAAATGATGCATTATAGGTCCAATTGAATACAACATGCTGAATCCCCCTCCTCCCCATTAATCCATATCATACGCTCGAATCCAGATCTTTGATAGGATCAGTGAAACAACTTTAGTTAGAAATACAATTGTGTTACATATTTATTAAGTATACTAAATCTTTATAGCTATTAGTAAGATAATTCCCTCCAGTTGAGTTAGAATTAAAAAAAAGAAGACAATGAAAAATGGGGGAAGAAAGAAAATGGTTTTTGTGTTTCATATAAATGTTTTGTATACGTGAATATTTTAAACGTTAAATGCAATAAATTCAAATGATGGATATCACATATCAAGTGCTTTTCAGATGTCTGAATGAAATAATTAAGTTTATTAAAAGCGTTCGAAAATTGCAAAAGGAAAAACTGATGCAAAAATGTCTGTTGTAAAATATCACAATTGTCAATGAATGCTCAACGGCCACAGTTATTATACGCCATTTTTGAAATGTGTTCAAAAATTTCCCTACTCATGTTCCTGTTGGAACATGAGAAAAACAGAATAATTAGTTATAATATTAAAAAAAATTGGGAAAATAAATAATGAATACTTTAGCACAAGTTTTATTTTATGGATGGTTGATTGACTGAAAAAGTCATATTAAAACTGTTTCAATTTTTTTTGACATTTTTAATCAAATTTTTAATCACTTTGATCTTAAAGTTTGTTTTAATAAGGTAGTGCTGTTGGAAAGATTAAATGAATTAAGTTATTCCAAAATTAATTTTAAAAAACCGCCTTGGTGATGTTCATGATAAAATGTTTTTTTTATGCTTTTCCAAAAATCATATACTCGTTTGAGTGTGTGTGTCACAAACTCAACTGTTGTGTCATTTTCAGTTAAACATCTGCCATTAAGCAATGTATTCTATATCTTAAGCTTGTTTTATTTTGTGTATCAAATACATGTTTTTGATTTAAAAATTCTTTTTTAAAAAATTTCTTAGGTCCACGAGAGCAACTTAATCAAGTAACCGCTTACATCGATGGTTCTACTATTTATGGAACTTCCGAAGAGCGAACTAAGGCTTTGAGAAGCTTCGAAGGAGGTAAAGCAGATATTTTAATTTGATGGTGCTAAATATGAATTAACAAATTGTTTTCTTATAAAAATAAATAATTGAAAATTCATATATTGCAATAAATTAAACTTGTACAGTCGTGTATGTAGTGCATTTAAAATTTATTCAGTTTCCAACAAAATTTTGATGAAATACTGAATAAACGATCTAAGTTAAATAATTTGAAAAAACAATATTAGCAAAAAGCATCATAATCAATGATGTATAAATAAAAAATTTGCGATAATCTAACTAATAATTTGCGATTTACAATGTATGATGTAGCAAAATACAGAAAGAACGAAAAATAAAGGATTACAACAGGGATAAATAACTTTTACTTCGGTATTTTGTCTAATGAATTACTAAGAGTTATAATTCTTCAATTAATGTTATTTTTTAATATCTAAACTGATAATAAAGAGCAATATAGTTGATAAGAGACAAGAATGGTTACATCAGAGATAAAAAAAAATCATTTTCAGTTAAATGAACACATTAGGGTTTTTAGTAACTCCAATAAAGTTACATTTAAAAAACTGCAAATAAATATATTTAAAAATCTACATTATTTTGCAACCGTAGAAAATTATATGTTTTAAATTCAGTATCCTAATCAATATCGGATGACACGTTACAATTATAAATGCTTTCCAAACTCGGGATTTAAATTGTGTGCTAAAAGCATTAGAGCAGTATTATGAACATTAAACAGACATACGTACAAACACATTGTAAAGCCTCCCTGTTATACGGTTTAAGATGTCATTGTTTACCAGTTAAATAGTTACTATCTTGAAGTCGAAGCATAGAAATGTAACAGTCAAGTAAAAAGAAGATAGATGGTTGTTGTCCTTAGCACTTTATTGACATTTCTTATATGATGAATATGCTCTCTTTTTGTCTGTTCTACCTCAATGCGTTTGTAGTTTAGTCTAACATCAATATTAAAAAGCAATCTTACCTGCGTATCCGGGTCCGAGTGCGATTATTAAGGATTTGAGTTGTTTCCTTAGCTCTTACTCACTCTGAGAGATCGTCAATCCTTGTTCCATATTATGTAGGTTCACCCATTTCAACTACATTTATGCACTCTTAATCATTATATTACACCCACTAACTTCCAATTTCTTACTTCTAACTTTCCAACCTCTCATATATTCAATGTGACTTCGCTTATATATGAGTTTTTTTCCGTTCAATTCATTGAAACTATTTAGTTTAATAATTTGCATAGATCACGTTTCATTTGGTTGAGTCGAAATTTTATTTTAAGCAATTCACTTTATGAAAATTCAATAAGCAACTTTGAGGCGTGATGAGAAAATAGCATACAGTCCAACTTTCCAACAGACACACACGAACACTTTCTTTCCCCCTCCCAACAAATTTAAAATGTAAAGTTTAATTGATTAAAGAACACACACTTCATTGGAGGAAACTCAAACGAAGGCATGATAGTACAAACGTTTCAAACAATGGGGTATCTAATGTAAATTTACGCCTTAAATTTGTGCAGATACTCCATTCTTGATATAAATTTAAAACTTAAAATAATGTTGATTGAAGAAGTGAATATGTTTGAAATGAGTAGATATTTTTTTTAAATATATCGCAATGAATTTTCTTTTTTTAATACTTTTTTATTTATTATGTTTAAAAAACTCCCAATTAAATATCATAAAATAATATCTACATTAATGTTAAAATTCACACTTTATTTGCAGGACAAGAAAAGTAGAATAAAATTAAATTTATTTTAAACAAGGCTAATATCTGCAGTTATTAACCATTAGCAATATAACAACTTTTAAATGATGTTAATGAGTCAGTATTTTGCAGATGACGCTTCTAAGAACTGAATAATTAATTCCATCAAGAGTTGAATCTTTTTTTCTCATATTATCTTAGAATTTTTAAGATTATACATGATCTAGAAAAATTTGCGATGTCACATCCACTCCTATTATATTTGAGAAATTACGTATAATACATTAAAAGTCATCAAATTCACAAGTTTCTCGCCAAATATGGCGATATTAATTGCATTTTTAGCAGCTTGGCGTTTGATTAGGGTATAAGAGTTGTATACAATCTGTGTGGATTCAATGTGATTTTATACTTAAAATTTATATTATCTTATTAAAAAGTTTCAATTTTAATGTTAAATAAATAACATTACTGAAATTCAAAGTAATGAATTTTTTAAAAAATATCATGAAAATCTTTTATTTTTAGGTAAATTGAAATGGTCAATAACTGCTGGAGAAGAAATGCTTCCAAGGAATAGTTCGCTTTTATGTGGAAATCAAGACACCCCATGTTTTGCTTCTGGTGAGAGTGTTTTTGAACATAAAAAAGGAAAATATTTCTTGTAGATTATTGAGTGCGGATGAAATAAAAGAGCGTGCATTGCACTGCATAAATTTTTTTTTGACAAATTTAATTCCAATTTTTCTCTTAAAATTTTTTCATAATGTGAAACAATCTTTTTATTGTGCATCCCGTTTCTAAAATCTTAAAAATTTTCTAAAATTACTTTCATAAATGGATAAGCTAGTATGTTGCTTGCTTATCAATGGAGAAGTTTTGTTTTATCTTCTTTGCTAAGATTTAGTTTTCATTTATCAAGGAAATTTTTTTGTGAAGTAGAATTTTCACGCTTCCTTACGTGAATTTATAGGTTTTGGTGCAAGGTTATTTATCACAAATTTTGACTATTGTATTTAGTTTATAACTTTCTAGATTTATAACAGATTAAAATAAACCAAATATTATTTAAATGAGAAAAGTAAAGCTAAAATATACTTTAAACCCAATTCAGATTGAAAATATTGGGTTTCAAAATATAAGGGATTGTAGCTCATTATTTTTTCCCTAAAACAATTCTTCGATAAATTTCGATTGAACTTGGAAATAAATCAGTTACATAGTAATGAAATATATTGTCACAAAGCTTATAAGAACCGATGGCGCAGAGGTAAAGCATTCGTCTACAAACGGAGAGTTCTTGGGTTCAATATCTAGTTCTGACAACATTATAAATTCACGGTAAAGTTTTGTTAATTGTTCTCTGTCTTCTCTCTTCTACAATTTCTAAGACCTTCTAGAATATTCTTTACGTTTCCGGAGCAGTGTTCTGGAATATTCTCATGTAATATATAAACTCATGTGTTCTCAACCAAGCGTAGCTACTCTTTGTCTGTTAACAAATCACGTTAATCAGGTATCTCTTGCTTTAATAATGAAAGAATATGTATATATAATACTTTTATTATTCCGTCTAGTGGTTTTTGTTGCAACCAAAAATTTTGAATTTGAAATCCTTTAACCACAAAGATTGTTGCTTCTCTAATCAGGTTGCACCCTTCATTATTTCTGATAATAAATTGAATTCTTATGTTGAACCTTTGCGTTCTGAATCCCAATTCTTATTGTGAGAGTGCTTTTTAGAACGATTTCAATGAAATATTAAAAATGCAAATACACTACGTGACAGTATTATGCAAATTGCAGGGTATATTTGCCTGAGTTGTACAAATGAGGCGATGTGCGTTGCATTCTAAAAAAGGTGAAGCGAAATGCAAGGCGATGAATTTGTAGAATCGACAATAGTTATGCTGCTCCGTCAACCAGAATAATCTTCTTGGAAAATATTTCTTTGTTGTACAGGAAACGTTTTGAACCCAGATTGTCAAGGAGCAAAGAACTTCCAACTGACAGATGAGTGCATCACTGGATCGGACTGAGAAAAGCAGGTTGATTCGTCCCTGCGCTGAATAGCAGTAGACAGGCACCTGCATGATTCCACCGAACATCGTCTGTGGCAAACATGATTGCAAATAGGTAATGTTGCACGTTTTAGGGGTAACATTACTGCTAGAGTGATGCGTGCGTGGACTGACGCGTTTATAAACTTGCTCTGTAGACTGCTCAAACCTATTTCGTCGACATTTAGCGACAGATGCAGGACACTCTTGATCTACCATATCGAGCAGGACTAGTATTTACCAAATGGCATCCGGAATCTGCATTCCCCGCGTCCATTTAGAAGGCTGACATTGAGTTAAGAGCACAGGTGCCTCCGTTTGAGATGGTGGCGGGATAGAACCACGTGGACTTCTGAGTAGCATAATGTGGTGTTTTCAGATAAATAACGTTTTTGTTTAAGCAATGACAACCACCGTGTACCAGTCTGGAGGTAACCTCGTGATAAGTAGAATCCGACCTCAACTATGGAACGCTATACAGCTCGACAACGCGGCATCATGATTTGGACTTCTATCGTCTGTGATTGCAGATAACCACTAGACGGTATTGTTTGCAGTATGACTTTCCAACCATACGTGGATGACGTGCTTCATCCGGTAGCATTAATTTCTTTCAAGGGATGGCGAATGTCATCTACCAACAGGATTACATCTGATTGCAAACAGCGCGCATCAACCTGTATGCTCTGCAAGGTACCCGGATGCTTTTCTGGATACCTGTCTCCTTGGATCTCTTTCCAATCAATCATGTTTAAGACGTGATTGGATATCGTTTGCGTTGGTTTTTATCGCCGCATTCACAAGACGAATTGTGGCAAATGGTTGAGAGATAATGAATACCTATCTCTCAGGAGACAATCCTCACACTCTTTGATCTGTACCTAGACTGTCCGCTGAATATATTGCCGCCAAGGGTGGTCCAACAAATTACCGAGCATACTGTAGAGTCGTTCTATTTATAAGTGTAAACATCGCATTTTGTTTGTTAATGTGTCTCTCTTTTTTCTGAATTTTATCACTTTCTACACATAACTACGTTCTAGGTGATACATTTTCACTGTCACGTTGTGTATTTAGGGGAAAAAGTTCCTGGAAATAGTTCGTGATTGGAAATTAAAATTTGAAATCCCGCTATTCAGTTCTAAGCCTGAATTTGCTATTTGACTTACTGTGGTATCCATTTTGGATTTGATATTATTTACTGGTTACGTAAAGTTATGATTTTTATTTCTCATTGTTCTTCATGTTTTGTAATTTCTATCAATCTATATTTGAATGACGTCATGATAACGGGTATGCGAAGTGCGTACGCATATAACGTATGCTAAGATCAGACATTAATATCCCCCCCCCCCCAGTGCAGTCAGTCTGATCGGCGTTGTATGGCAAAAGCACGTACAACGCAGAAATGTTCTGTAGAAAAAAGTAGTGATTATTATTTTTGGTTATGTAAAATTTATGCAACATATGTAAAATTTGAAAATAAAAAAGTTTTTAAAAATGGACTGGATTGCATCGAAATATTCGCAAGTACCAAGTACGTCACAGTTATCTTATGATATAGAATTTTTATTATTCTTTATTTATTATGGTTAATATTTTCTATTTGTTAACTTTTATTTTACAGACACACATACGTACGGACATACATACTATCACCTCGTCATGTATTTCTTTCATTAATTAATTACACAGCTATTTTAAAGTATAATTAAATAATAAATAAATTCAAGACTTTAATTGAAAATACATAAGAGAAAGGCAACACAATTCAATAGCTCTTAACATGGAATAGCCAAGATCATTCTCCCTCTCTCGAATCTCTCTTAACTCAGTTAATCCTAGTTTATATTCAAATGATTAAGTCTTAGCTTACCAAATTCCTCTTTCTGATTCACACACTTCTCATATAACTCTATGACATCCGATTACCTCGGATGTTATCTTGTGCCATCACTAATATCTAATATTAAACAATACGACACCAATAATTACAGAACCACCAAAACCACTTTCAACATTTATTAATATATATCCTCTAATACAATAATGATATAGCTCTCCAGGTCAAGTTTACTAATACTTTAATTCAACCCACCAATAATAATTTAACAGCTTCTTACCAACTGCTAGAGTGAATCTGGAACAACTGCTGAAAACACTAGAACAATTCTCAATCCGAGTGTTTTACACTCAGACCTCAACTCTAATCCTTAAGTCAGCTTTCCAATACTATAACATTTAGATTCTACCTCCTCTCGTTGCAACGCCTCTCTGATCCTCCTTCTCCTCTCCTCTCTACTCCTTCAGATGGAGTTTATATACTTCTTAATTTAACTGCTTCACTTCATTCCTAACTGCTTTGCATATTACATTCTTCATCACGTTTCATTTTTGGTTGGGCAAAGGTTGTTTAGCGAAAGCAATCAATCTCAATTGAAAAGTCCCCAAGGTTAGTGAAGAGAAACCGCGAATAGCCCAATGTCACAACTCTAATTAGGATTCACTTCAACCTAAACGATTAATTACGATCTTTCAATCCATTCTATAATTATCTATCAGCTTATCGTTTACCTCTACCCCTACCTTCATTCTTTTTCCTTTCAATTCTATTTCGCCTATATATCACTCTCCCTAATTCAGCTCTCTACACTTCTTATCTTCGTCAAATTTACATAATAACGTTTTATTTTGGGTGAAAAGGAGTCATAATTGTATGCAATTGAAATTACAAAAAGTCCTCGAAGTTAATAAAGAGTAAACTGCGAATAGCCTAATGTCACAATTTGTGTATGTGTATTCTAATTACACGAGTTTGTCTTAAGATTGGGGCAATTTTGATATGAAAAAATATTCTAAGCTTTGGTTTCCAGTTTTTTAACAGAACATGATCATAAAATTTAGACGAGTTTGAGACTTTCAATCAGAAGTACATTGTTCGTGTGAATAATTGGACATCGTTTGAATTTACTGAATTAATATTTATTTTCAGGAGATCATCGTTCGAATCAGAATGTTTTACTTAGCCTGATGCATAGTTTGATGCTACGAGAACACAATCAGCTTGCAGATCAGTTGTCTCGTCTCAATACTGGATGGAACGACGAGATTTTGTTTCATGAAGCCAGGAGACTGCTTTGTGCTCAAATACAGCACATCACTTACAGTGAATTCCTGCCTCTGCTTCTGGGTAATTTAAGAATTGTTTTTTTACTGAGTCTTTTTTTTTCCTAACATGCACAATTATTTCACATATCGTGCCTTTCCTTGATTATAGATATTAAAAAAAAATGATAGTATGATTTTTAAGTCATAATAACCATTGTTAAATGACGGATTTCTTTTTGGGCATATAATATTTATAGGTTCGAATCTTTATAACCTGATAACTAGACGTGTGAACATTGTAAAATATTATTTAAGATTCAAAATATTTAACCATCAGTAGTAAATTTTAATGATGCAATAATTTTCATAAATTTATACAAGTATTTATTCTTACATCCAAAGTAAAAAACTCATTAAAAACCAGTCTATAAATAAAGCCACGAATTTGTGAAGAAGTGGTTTAGTAATCAGCAGTTGTATATTGCTCAAGTCTCATACTCTTTGTATTTCTGAAATGAAATTTTTAAGGTTTGATGAAAGAAACTTATGAATATTTGTAATACAATATATAGTCTGATTGCTTGTAATAGAATGATTATATTTAAAAATGTATTTGAAAGGTTAAACAACAACAACAACAGAAAGAAATGTTTTCTCTTAAAATGGAAGATATGTTCTTTAAATGTTGCTTTTTAGCTTTAAAGCATACAAAAATTTATGAGGATCGTTCAATAATTCATTAGAAAATCCAAGAGATGGCATTCGTAGCATCAAAAATGGTTTGTTTTTAGTAAGCATCATAAGTCACTTGGCAGCTGTCCGAGTCTCAGTTATTCATATTCGTGATCATGTCGTCTTCCGGGTCTCAAAAAAAAATCTTTTTTACTTTTCCGGCCAATGAATCCATCTTCGCCATTCTTAGAAAATATTCACCGGAAGCAACCCATTGTTTTGATTGTTGCTCGGTTTCCAGTGTATAACGTTGACTTTATTTATCATCAACGCTTACAATTGGACGCAAAATGACATCGAAAACTAAACATGGCAGCTATCAAATTTTTATTTGGCAGCAAATAACTTCCAAAAACCTTCTTATGAATCAATGTCAAATTTGTTTCAGCTCCATTTAACAGATGGCAGCTCCCAATGGTAACAACAATTTATCTTAACGTTCCATCTGTCTTCAAATACGAGTACATTTTAAACCACGTATATTTTAACAATGTTTTATTTTGATAACATTATCTTTGTAGTATATTTTAATTTCTAAAGTAACTGAATCAATAATAGCAATATACTGATTATAAATATAATAAGTTCTATTTTGTTTGATAAGTATACATATACCATATATTTGATAAGTATACATATTATTCGGATTTTAACAGCAGAACTATAATTTGATTGGTTATGCCAATCTATATAATTCTACGTGTAATTTTCAATCTATGTGTAGCGATCTGTGGACAAATTAGCTATGCAAATCTATTTTTCCCATAGATTGTTATTAAAGATAGGTAATTAATTTGTTTGTTTATTGAAGTAGATGAAACAGACTAACGGATATTGATGACGGATTTCGTAATTTTGAACTTCGGTCAAGTGACGAAAACGGCATCTAAGCTGGCCCTCCATTCTCCAAACATCCAACTCACATCAACGTGTGGGTTTGGAGCCCATACAGATTAACGTGCATGAGCCACACTACACTGCGTATGCTTAGAGGAATTAGGAATCGACCCCACGATTCAACGGAAACAGCGCCGGCTACGAGCTCGCGACAATGTTCCCTCGGCTGCACCTTTCACAATCACCTTTAATCAGGTAACATCCAATAAATGTCTTGCCTGTGCGCCGAATTTTTGTGATGCAATATAGCTTCCTGTTCATTGAATGTTTCAACAGCATCTTTATAATTATTGAAAGAATGTTTCCACAGATTTTTTTCAATTTTTAATTTCCAAAACTATCTCCATCTGATTCCAATAAAACGCAAAGTTTACAAAATGTTCCATTTTGTGAACGACTGTAGGTCGGCCACTTCCGACCCTGCAGCCATTTGTGCTGAAGTCTTAAATTATGTTTTCCTTGTGGTGGAGATGTTTCATTTGTACTTGGAACCCACAGGTTTTGTAAAAGTTCAGTTCTTATCTCTGTATTCCTTTCCCCTAAATTGTAAATAGCACATAACCCAATGTCATTAAGTTCTGCAAAAGTAACGGTGGTTTTCTCTAAATATTCCTTTCTCTAAGAACTTGATGCAGACAAAGTAAGTTGATTTTGTGAAATTTATGACTGAGTAAGTATTTTTTCCCCTTGAAACTTCATTCTGGAATTCTTCTTCGTTCGGAACTTTTGATACTTCTTTTGTTACACTCATTGTCCTTTGAAAACACGTACGAATTTTTCTCAAATGATTTCAGCGCAATTAATAAAGCGAAATGAATGAATAAGTTTACGTGAGAAATATTGAATACGGTATTCCATTAACAAGTAAGTTAACATCTGCTTTGTTCGAAAGTAGGTAGCCAGATTAATTTGAAATAAATATGCCAAACTGCTCTTGACAACACGAGAAACTAAAAGTGGTTTGAAGGGGGAAATTTTAATACTCTTATAATATGGTTTGGCGTAATTTATGTATATTTTTTCCATTATTTTTTATACATTTTTTCAATTTCTTAATGTAATACTTTAATGAAAACAAATCCATATATAAAAAATAAAAAAAATATTTTTATTAAATAAAAATCAAAGTTTTATTTTATTAGAAGTTATCTGTTAAAAATTTTAATATAGAGCAATCCTGAAAAGGGAGGTATTATAAGCCTCATATCCTTTTTCTCGTCGGTGAATGCAAATAGCCTAAAGAAATGAAGCACGTGCTCTATCAGCTTCAGATATTTAAGCACGTAATTGCATCTTTTTCATTTGCTGAATATTAAAAAAATAACGGGTATTGAAGAATTCGATTTGAATTAGTCATCAAGCTGAAAAATTCGAATGATCCAGCAATAGTTGCTGTTTTATTCGAAAGATGGCGCAACGAGCGCGTGATATCAATTATATATTTCTTGGCAGAAGAATCTTGGGAAAAATTGAAATGTTTCATTTATTTTTTTAAAAAAATTATAACATGCTTATCACACGTAGAAATCGAAAAAATAGTTTGCAAAATTACGCTGCTTTACTTTTCTAATGTTTCAGTATTGTCGTCTGAAATTTCGGTTTTTTTGAAAGAAATGTAATTTTACTTTCTGTGTTAATTATCAATTTACTTGAAAATTAGTAAAACCTACATTTTCACTTGAATAAATGTGATATGTTAGTTGATTTTTGATGTAAACAATATTTATTTTGTCAATGAGAAATTATATTAGAATTGATACAAAATGATGAACTGAAAAAAATGCGCGATATTTTTGATTTTTGAATTTAATTGTAGTTAAATTCTTAAGATTCCAAAAATGAATGAAAATATGGAAGCTTAAAATTGTTTTAAGTTTTATTCGAAGAAATATATGATTATTTTTATATAAATAAACCAAAGAACGTTTAGGGAAAGAAGGTGGTTTTCCTTTAATTATTGTTGTTGAAATAGCCTTGTGGTCATGATCGAAGACTTGAGCCCGGCATTGTTTTCGTCGAATCGTGGGCTCAAGCCCAGATGCCACTGAAACCCTGCCGCGTAGTGGATCTGATGCACATTAAATCTGGCTGAGTTCTCAAATCCTCCCGTTGGCGCGGTGTAGATGTTTGGAGAGAGAGGTTCCTCGTCTCTTGACCGAGGTTCAAAATTATGAGGTCCGTCGTTGATAGTCCTCGAGTTGTCTCTCAGTGCGACGTTGATAAACACTCTCATTCTTGAATCACTAAAGCCATTTTGTTATAAATCTATGAATTACATACAATTAATATACACATTCGGAAATGCATTGCTTGATAGCAAAAATGGATTTCGAAGAAACTTTCAGCTTCTTTTCTTTCAAAATAATTTGTAGCTTTTTTTCTTTTTCTGTTAGCTGAAAAAATATCACTCAATATTCTTGTTAAGCTTTTAAAAAAAATCATAGTTTTATCAGTGTAAATGTTTCATAAAAAGTATAATTTTTAAATAAAAATTAATTTCCAAAGAAGCATAAAAATGTCGACCCAGGTCAAACGATATCAATAAATGGTAATCGAAAATGTAGTGCAATATGTAGTATAAAGTAACGGCTAACTTTAGTTATTGAAATTGTATGCAAGTGAACTACAACAATATTAATCAATGTTATACAATACAGAATAAGAGTTAGTATCAATAAGTTAGGCTATATGGTTTTTGAAATATCTATGTAGAGTTTTTTTTAAGTTAGCTTTTAATCAGAACGATATAAATTCGTAGTGGAATTCTAGACCTGTCAAATATTTTTGGCCATTACCTATACTTTATAGCAAAGCAACAAAAAATACCGATGGGCTTAAATTCTTCGGGTATCCTAGGCTAAAGCTTAAGAGAGTCAACTTAAAAAGTAATATAACTTTACTCAAACGAAAAAAATGTTTAAATTTTCACATTAATGCCATAACTCATGAAAAGTAGGAAATTATCGGCCGAGGACTCTTATAGTTGGGTGATGTCGCATGTCGTTCAACTTTAAATATGGTTTTCCAATGGTCCAACCACCGATGTTGAGTTCAGCAGAACATCAAAATTGATTTATTGCAGATGCGGGGAGTGTTAAAACTGGCAACCCCCATATAACACAGTTATTACTTTCTAAAAATGCCATGTTATGCGAATTCATGTTATACGAAAGAATAATTAGTGAAAAAAAAAAAAAAAAAAAAGAGAATTAATTTTCAAAAAATTGAAAAGCATTCTATTAAATTTTTATAATTAGCTATATATATTTACCAGCTGATAGCCATCCGCTTCGCTGGACAGACGATAATGTTTTATTTTGGAACCTATACGTAAAATATCAAGAAAATTTTCAATTTTTAAACGATAATGATAATCTAAATTTAAAATTTTAAGGAATTGATTGTCTGTAATAATGGTTATCCACGACTTTCAAATATATGAGAAAAATAAAAAATTTAGTAAAAAGTCACCCCATATATATATATATATATATATATAATATGGATAAAATTCATTCCACCTTATACATGTTACACCTAATATTGCCAAAGATACAACCTTTTGTCAGAAGATTCATCATGTGCTTAACTTTCAAATGAAATACCCTTGCAATGACATAGTGTCTATCATAAGATTTTTGTCCTTGCCTCAAGAGATCTTTGATTTCTGACCATTTAGGATTGCAAATGGTACTAAAAAAAAAAAAAAAAGTCGTACAAGTCGAGACGTCCAAAATGTCTTACGTGTGTCATAGCGTCTTGAGATCGTTCATGCATGTAGCGAGGTTCTCCAGTAAACAAAGATTGTCTTGCGTGTGCGCTACTCCGTAAGAAGTCGCCATTTTAGTATTTTTCAAAATCCTGCAAAGTTTGGGAGCTAAGCTACACTTTCACCAATCGTGGGATTCCAAACTCATTTATTTCTATCGCTAAATATGTACGTTTCCTATTTTCGACATGCACGAAATTTCACATAAAGAGCCCCTTCGCCAAAATCTTACCAACCCTCTATCAGCGCTTCAATATAAAATTATTTGGAATTTTTCCATTTCGCACGCGCAAATCTCACCAAGTAAACTTAATTGGTGACAATACACAGTATTCATATAAAAAAATGTATTCCGTTTGGCGTCGGTCATATCATTTTTGGCGATAAAGACGCCAAAAATCACATAACCGATGGATTAGAGTAGATTAACGGATGAAAATTACATTTGGGATAAGATTTCCGTAAAATCCGTTCTTAGTGAGCGTCTACATCGCAAAATGAGTAACTATGCTAAATTTCAAGTCAATCGTATGTATAGTCTTTGAGATCTCGTGATGAGTCAGTCTGTGATATTTCGCTTATATATATATAGATTAAAGAAATTTCATCAATATTACATATTAATATGCATTATGTAATTTTTTTTCTTTGTCACAACTAAACTCCATTAACCAATGGCGTTCATTTTTTTTTTCCAAATTATTATAAATTTCAAAATTCTGCCTACAAATCTGAAACAAAATTCTCCTTAAAATGAAAAAAAAATCTGACGAGGTATCTTATGAGCTCACAAAAATCTCTATTTCGTTTCGTGTTGTCCGGGAATTTCACTAATTGAGAATTTTCCTCTAATAAACTTAAAAGCGTGGTGCGTGTACTTAGGTAATTCTCAAACCGTGTTAGAGTGAAATCGTGTTCTAGGATGCCATGTTGTATGAGGATTTTCCTCAATTCGTGTTGGCGTGATACAGAGGAACCGTGTTATAGAAGAGCCGTATTATATGGGAGTTGCTTAAATGTGATTTATTGTATGAATTATTTATACCAAAAAGACGAGAGATAATTAGAGAACCAAAAGCATCTTTGAAGCATGACAATATTTTGACTTTGTCAAATAGGTTTTCGATTATGCAATGTACATCGTAATATAAAGTTTAATTAATGGTTGGTAACTTGACCATGTAATTCAAAATTTTGATAATATGTATGAATTGAATAAATATAATTGCAAATAGAAATTAAGTTGAAGTTAATTCATACATTGGAATTCGTAAATGCGTAAAATTAAAATGTAAAATGCATCAGAATGGATTCTTATAGTGAATGAATTTGTTTAATAATTTTGCGTTAAACTTATCCAAAACAGATACATTTAAGGTAATGTTTTTTTTTTTTCAAAATTCTTTGGTGTTTTCTAGTTTTTGGATGAATTCTTTGGATTCAAAACCCAAAAGTTCATTATTTCTTATTCTATACAGTTAAAATAAACCTCGTATTCAATCTCTCCCCCCCAAATGCTATAAATATATGCCTAAATTTTACATTAATATTCACATAAATGTATCATAAATTATAAATGAATCATTAGTTAAAGGAAAAAAAAAACGAAGTGAGAAAGGTAACAAATATTTATATAAAAAAAAAAAGGAATTCAATCTCAAAAAGAGACTGAAAGTAAATGCTACAATTTTTGTTGAACAATAATGATGGAATCCATATGTTTTTCAAGGAAATAGTTAAAATGATTTTGTCAGGAAACTATTTTTTATTGCAGTCCTTTTAGACTCTTCATTTCGTATTACTTAATAAGTTTTAGGGGAAATATTTTTTTCTTTTATTTCATTCAAATGTTACTTAGTTCTAACATTTACATTCGAGCAGTTTTAAAACAGATACTAATTTAAAAAGAAAAAAAAAAGATTTCGAATTCCAACAAAGCTATTTCCTAACTACTCGAGATATCTCTGTCAAAGATATATTTTCCGATTTTTCCCATTCGAAAAATAATCGAAAACCTATAATTGCTTGTCTTATCATTGAGTAAATGATTTCACGAGCATTATAGCCTGTAAATGCCTATGCTTAAAAATAAATGACGCTCACTGAAACTGAATCATCGCAGCACCTTATCATATTCATGCTTTTCCAAAAGAATATTTATTTCTTCAAGATATAGAAAATGTTCTTTAGAAGACATTCTAAACTTAATGTGGAAGTGAAGCGTTCGAGAAAGTTTCGATAACAACCATAAGATGACATTGTATTATCCGGTCCAATGTGGGGAAAAAAAATTCTACAGATGATTTATGGAATTTTTTCCTTTGATTTTCTTTTAAACATTAACTTGATGACGTAATTATGTATGATAATGAGTTTCTGTGAGTTTAAAGAAGGTGAAAGTGGCTACTTTTTAATGCATATTTAAAATTTATATTGTTAATGATGATACATTTTTTTTTTCTCGCAATGGCCGTTTTTTACAGATTCATAAAAAATGTCATCAGTGGCTGAAAAGAGTCCTTTAAGAGGATTTCTCCCGGGAAAAAAGAAATTAAGGGCATTGTTTTACAATTGTATGTAAAGATTTATAAATTGACATTTAAAATAGTTTGTCAGAGGAATACTATTAATGATAGTATTTATTCTTTTAAAGATAATTGATTAATGTTTTTTGACTTGACGATCAATGTTGCAAATAAATGAAGTTTTTTTACACAAAAATATTAAATATAAAACAAATAAAAGTATTTGCACAAAAATATTAGATTGAATAAAATTTTTTAATGAAACTATTGATAGCAAAATTAATAACATGTTTTCGAGGAAAATGTTAACGTTAAGTCTAATTGGAATATAATTGTGCCGTTAAAGTCATTAAATTTAACGATATTATTTTGATAAAGGTATTAAATTATAAATTGAAGTTTTAATAACTAAATTTGATTTGTATTTTAAATTACAACTCTCACGTATGTATGCAAAGTTTAAAAATGTTTGATAGTTAGAATAATTTTAATAGTTGATTTTAAATGATTAATTTTTCCCCCCAGGCATATTTTATATAAATCCTAATGGATAGTGATTTTTATGCTTAATTAAAAAAAAAAAAGGAAAAGTTAAGACAGAATTAAACATATGAAATCAGAATATAAGAAATCCCATAAAACTGTAGGAAACCTATATAAAAAATAAAACAAACATATCATATGAAATTTAACAAGAATTGGAAGATATAAGAATTATGTGAAATATTAAAATTTTTACGACGTTATTTATTCAAAATTTGTTATATTGCAAGAGAATTATGTATATTTGTTATTGTAAAAAATTTCCTTTGCTTAGCATTATTAACTAGTTTTTGTCGTTTTACATTACGAATCAGAATTTTATTTATTTTTATCTCCAATCAAAGTATTGATAATGACATTGCTCATGTAATAAATAGTTGTAAATGTACTTGCATTCAGAACTGGATTTTCTTCTTCTTTTTTTGTACATGATTTTATAATTTTCCATTTTAATAGTGAGTCAAATTATTTTTTTTACTGTGATTTATTTACAATGAGACACGCTTCTTTCTGAAAATTCCATATGAAATTAAGTTAATTAAATAGTTAAAAACCTCAAGAATATATAGTTATATATATATATATATACTGTAAAATTTTTAAGCAATGCAATTTTGTACACATGTTTGATTACCCAATGGTCTATATTTTTTTAAAAATTTATAGTTCGCTTCTAAATATTATTTCATCTAAAATTAATTAACGCTACAGTATAATAAATTTTGTAAATATAACATTTTGAATGTGATAACATTTATTTAATAAGGATTTGTTGTCCATATTTGGAGCCTCCAGTCGATAAAAAGTCTTTTAGGTACTATTCATAATTAATTACATAGTCATGCTTGCATCTAGCATTAAATAACGGAATTTTTATTCAAATAAGTTTTACATTGCCTTAAGTAATTTTAACTTCAGCCTTTTTCTCATGATAAACTATTGTTGCCGCGGTAGCCCAGTGGTCATGGGCGCGAACTCGCTGCGGGCATTGTTTCCATTGAGTCGTGATTTCGAGCCCTGATGCCACTAAATAACGGGGGAGCAGGATTGATGCATGTTTAATCTGTCGAGGTCTGAAGTCCTCTCTTTAGCCGGTGTGTAAGCTTGGAGAGTAAGGTGATGGCTCAGATGTCAACCGATAGCCAAAATTGCATTGCAAATAGCCGTTAAGTAGCTTCTAATGTATTATTATTAATAATACATAATCAGATAATCAGGATAAACTATTAAACCATTATAAGCTCCTTCGTTGATGGAGCAATTAGATCATATCATTTGTATATTTATTAGATGTGATACTATATGATATACGAAGAAGTGAAAATCAAGTAATGTGCATATTTCCTAGTTAATCTGCAAATTAACTAGACCGAACTTTTTAAATGCGGAAAATTGTTTAATTTCTCAGAATAGCTAGTGAATATGCTCATTACGATTCAGATTACAATAGGATGCACAGTACCTTACCAAAGTGAGGAGAACTCCTATTTGTAAGCAACCCGAGAGATTCTGAGGTCACTTGTAGATTAGTTAGTACGGAAAATCGTTTCATTTTTACCATTACATAGTTAATCAGTACATTACAATTCGAAATAGGCTTATGTGTGCATTATTTAGATAACATATTGAGAACTCCTATTTTGCACATGATCCCACATTTTAACAGAATGATTTAGGTAATCTACAGATTAAATAGGTAATGCGAATTATAACGGCTTTCAAAGTCTACATGTGATATATTCAACAACATCTATTTTTTCCTAGGTAAACAAGTAATGTCTTCTTACGGGTTGAATCCGAAATTGTCTGGACATACTTTTGATTATGATGCAGATCTGAACCCTGCCATCGTGAATTCCTTTGCCGCAGCAGCAGGTAGATTTGGACATACTCTGGTTCAAGTAAATTTCTAATCTTTTCACTTAAATTTATTAGGCTTAAAATTTTGAAATTTAGGATACAATATCATAATTCTAATGGGTTTTTTTTTGTATTTTGATAACATTTGCTTTTGTGAAAAAGTATTTGTCCAATATGTATCATTATGACGAATCTCTTTCTCACTAAAATTTGCTTATACTAAGTTGTTAAATAATTAAGATTATATTCGAAAAATTAATACTCTCATAAAAATATACAGTAGCACTAATTCAAACTTCGCACCATTACTGAACACAGAGAATCAAATCACAATATCACATTAGTTCAAGAAATCTACATACACTCCCTGACTCAAAAATTTGCATTTCAAAGAATGCCTTAGAAGTTTTTAGGGGCTCTCGTATAGTGGTATCTAGTTTTGTCGCCAAATTTGGTGACTTGGCGACATTTTGGGACCAAATATATCGCCAAGTTCCACCTTACCTATACAACATTACTTACGTATTCTAACATTATCTGCAAAATAGTCTTTCCATCCAAAGTAGTCACTTTGTATGGATGATAACAAATTCTAAAATTTCATAAACATACTTCATTGCTTATATAAGTAACCATTCTTAAATCGATTGATGCATAAAAAATATTTTTTGTTTTTGGTATTTTCTGTTTGGTTTTATCAACACTGCTGTGTAGCCATACGAACTTTACTGATAACGGATAACGTAACTTTTCCACACCATACAAACACGAACTGTAAGAACTGGTACTATTTAACATGCATTATTCCGGGCATCCATTCTTTAGGGGAATCAAGACTCTATTTTTAGTCCATCTTACACCTCCTGGTTGATAATTAAGTAAATTTGCGCACAAGTATTGAGGTGTGTTTAACCTGCAATTCACAAATAGCATATCAAAGTAATAAATCGAAAGTTCCTACCAGACAGACGGTGGTCATCCTCTTTCACATCATCAGATCAGGATGCTGAGGTTCAATTTATCCACGCAGACTCAAATAAAGGCAATCGAATGACATCAATTTCTTTAGTTTAACTTTAAGATGTCACAGTTCAACAAACATTAACTGTAATTAAATATACTAATTCGCGTATATTTCAAATTCATTTTAACATAGTTCTTTTTAAACATCTCTCTTCTCTCTCCACTTCAGATCTGACAAAAATTCTTTTTTTTTCACATCTGGAGCCTAGCGCCCTCTATCGTTAGTTTCAATAAGATGCTTTGGAAAACTTTATGTGATTTCTTCAGATTTAGTTTAAAACTTATTAGCCTTATTTTTATGAAATTAAAGCTCATTTATTAACTATACATATAAGTTTATGTATATTACGTATATATTTACTGTCTATATATATATGATATATTAATTTATTTACTCAGCCATCATGCAACCATTTTCTTTCGCAGGATGATATCGAGACATATTCTTCTCAAGGTGGCCGTCGAGACGAAAGAGATTGTCGGACATTCGATCCTTCTCTTTTGCATGTTAGAGGCAATTTCGATGCTTTGGTTAGAGGCCTGGTGCGGCAGCCTGCTCAGGCATTCGACAGCCACGTTACTCCCCAAGTATGGCACTATACTCATTTACAAATATATCTATAACATTATTATTTCATTGTATTGCAATATATACGAAGAATAAATTTTTAATCCTTCTGATTAACACATGGCGCTATATATATATATATATATATATATATATATAACACATCAATCAATAACTCGAGACTAACATTGAAAACAAATTTTTTGAAATTTTTTTGTATTCATCTTAACAGCTTTTAATCACTTTTAGGATGATACAATCGTTTCACCTTTTCCATTTCCCTTTTTTTTTTCCCGCAAATTTTTTTTTTTTCTATGTTTCTTGCGAGTAAATGTGATAAACAGCTTCTGAATCATCGACTCGTTGCTGTTTTTGTTCCATCGAAAAGCAATCCAGCAGCACCCACGGAAAAAACCTTTTTTCGCTAAAAAACCTTTTTCAGTAAATACGCTTCATATGTATCTGTCATCTCAACAATCTCGGAGCTTCACTTTACGGTCTTTCTTATAATTTTTGTCACTTCGCATTGTTACGGTGTAACGGCTCTACAGGTCTACCGTGAGCGTTCGCGTCGATTTTATGTCGGTACGACCACGTTAATCTCGCAAACCACCGAAAACGGTTGCTTTTGATGACCAGAGTCCAGGTAACATTTTCAATCCATTGTTTCAGCTTGCACGGTGTTTTACCATTAAAAAACAATGTTTTATCAGTACACAAAATCGGTTTTCCATTTTTAAAACAAACTACAAAACGACTTTACTCCACCTCGATAACTCAGCTGTTTCTGGTCCGATCGACTTAAAATTTGACTACGTTTCAAGCAAGGTTGTATTCTCTAAAAGACCTGGTTTACTACGAGCGCCATCTCTGACAGGTTGAGTCTCAGGGTTATGATGATATTATATATATATATATATATATATATATATATATATATATATATATATATATATATATATATATATATATATACAGTATATACATACACCAGATCCCCAGGGGCATTTATAGAAGTATGGTGGGGAAGAAAGTCTGTTCATCCGAAAATGGTGAGCATCTGAGGGTAGAAGTTTAATTTGATTTCTGTCTGCTTCGTAATTTTGAACCACGGTTAGACGACGAGGACTTTACTCGAGCTGGTTCTCTACTATCCACACTCACTTTACGCCAATATGAGAAAATCTTCATGTTGACGTGTCAGATTTAGTGTGCATCATCTCCTTTACATGATGGGTCTTTGGTGGTATAAAAATTCGAACTCTCGGCTCGACTGAAACGTCGTTGGTCACTAGCTCGATGCTATGGTCCATTAATTAACACAGCTTTATTTTTTGTATCGCATGTAATGTCTCATTTCAGTTTATGTTAATCTTAAGTAAGGACTTCTTTCAGTCACAAAATCGCACATGAATCCAATGTGCTACATGTGTTGTTGTTTGCTTGCTGTTCCAGTAGTACAACATGTATCAAAATGATTGAAATGATTTCTAAATTGCATTAACAGTTTTATTTGTTTGAACTTTTTGGCTACTTATTTCATCCCAATTCTAAGGTTATCTTAAAACAGCCAATTCATCTCTTAGAAAAATGATTAAATAATGAGATAAATCTCTGTTGGCAGCCCATTATCCAAATAAACTCCACGTTTATGTGAGGACTTTGAATTTCGATAAGATTTAATGGTCATCAGCCCATTTGTATGTTAATATCTGTTTGAAGTCATGAAACCCGAATCAGCTCCCATTTGACTAACGTTTTTATACCTACCAACTATGATGCCTTGGCCCCAAAATCTTTTTAAATACGCATCTCGGGGCAATTTTTGGAATAATTCAAAAAAGTACATATATCTTTGAATAAGTTAGCAGTACTTGCATTTCTTTTTTCTTCCGTTCAGTTGATATAATTATAAAAAGAGGCCTTTCCAGCAAAAATAGGTTACGCAATTTTGAATCGATTACTTCTTTCCAACTGATCAGTTGTTGCCAACTCAAAAGATATCATCATAACTTTAGATAATATTATCAGAAAATTGTTGCCCAAACAAAAATGGCTTTCTTGCTAAGGAACAAGCGCACAAGGCAGAAGATAAAATAGTAGGTAGAATTTGCATTGTGCATGTACTTAATTTCGACCATTTTCTTAATAAATTGTATCAGTGAAACCTTGTTATTCATCTGCCCAACTCTGTATGGTTGCTTAATTTCCAAAAGTGAAGAACTTGAAGGTCCCTACAGGCTTCTTACCACACACGTTCCACCATACAAGATTCTTAGAAACGAGCGTTTTGACTGCCCCCCTCCCGAATAAATCGCATATTTAGGTGGATTTATTATATCTTAAAGCTCTTTTTGTTATATTTTTCAGTACTTTAAATGCTACATTTTATTTAATATCAAATGGAAAATTTTACACTAAAAGTTCCAATAAAATGGATACTTGTAATTCCTTTTCTGTCTCCTTAGTTAATATGAGGCCCATAGAAAATTCTAATTCATTAATATTTAAGGTATATGTACACCTTCGGAGAAATTTTTTTTGAAATACATTGATATTTGCTACCAAAATATTTTTTAATGCTAAAATATAACATAAAACTATGAAAAACACATTTAATAATCTGCTTTTAATTAAAAAATATTGGAAGGAAAAATATGGTGAAAATAGTACATAAATTGATTATCAAAATAACACTCATAACTCAAAAGTAAACAAAAATATCATCTTATACAATATCATTTTATACCAAAAATTTCATCATAACATTTTTTGGGGATGATATCACTTTCATGATGAAAATCGTATTACTACAATTTTTAATGTGTTTCGAGTCAAATAACAATGAAAAATAAAAAAAAAAAGTTTTAACAATACATGATTTACACCTTTGTTATTAAAAACATATTAATTTTACAACCATGAAAGTGGTAGGGGCTCTTAAAAATTATATAAGGAAGATACTTTCAAAATTTAAAGTAATTTGGTTCTTAACTTTTTTTTAATATCTAAGTTGCTATATGTAACATAAGCCGAGAAAACTCATTTTGAGAAAAATCAAAAACAAACTTTCGAATGCAACTAAAAATTAGCTACCGTGTAAATTCAAATCCCTATAACTTAAGTTCTAAATAAGGTATAAGCAAAATTCAAACACTATTAGAAAGAAAAAAGTTTAAATTTTAAACTGACATTAAAATTAGAAAATCAAACATTTTGACAAAAATGACGTTTTAAAAGTGTACGGATACTTTAATAAAATTCAGCATTTGATTCCAATTGGTCATTAAGACTTTAGCTTATCATATTCCCCACAACTTTATAATTATATCAGAACCACTAAAAATCAATTCTTACCTTCCCTATGATATGTTTTCTAAGAGGGAATTAATGGAAATAGAGTGGGAGATTATTTTTTTTTAAATGGAGATATGTAACTGAATGGGAAAAAAGCAACAGAATATTTTTCAATACTTCTATATATAAGGAATACACTAATTACATTTTAATTTCTAAGATATATGACATACGTAAGAAGTTTAAAGTAAGTGCATTATTCAATATTGTTGAAGCAAATGCCCATATATTTCGTTTCAGTTGAAGAACCAACTTTTTAACAGTTCTGGATACGGATTGGATTTAATAGCGTTGAATATTCAAAGAGGCCGGGATCATGGTTTACCAGGTTACAATGAATGGCGAGAATATTGTGGTTTACCTCGCCTTCGGAATTTCAAAGACCTTGAAACAGTTATGAATCCTATGGTGGCTAGAAATTTCAGTCGACTATACAGGTAGGCTTCATTTCACGTATGAGAAATTGCTTAGCAATCCTTTGAATATTATCTTGTTGAAATAGACTACCATATTAAGTTAAATAAAGTCTTATTAAATACTATGCGGAATGCAAAACTGTACTGAAATAAGTTCGTAGTAGAAAATTAACGTTTTTTAATAAAATGTAAATGTATGAGTATGAAACTTATTTATTTTGTTATCAAATTTTTAGGAACTTTAGTATCACAAAGTGTGATTAGTTTTAGCAATAGTTATGTGTGTGATATGCTTATTTCCCCCTTGTTTCTAGTTAAATATTTTGTACATGCATAAAAATAAAATGCTATTTCTTTTTTTTTCAACTAGTGCTCATTCCACAGATAGAACGTTTCTACATAACACTGATAGTAAAATCTTGAATGAGATTTCTCCCTCTAATATACAAATTTGAAAACCTGTTTGCTTCTTTGTCTGTCCTTGATACAAAAACACATCTTTGATCGTGTCACTCCATGGAATGGAATTCACTCCATAATGTCACTTTTAGGATGCTTTGTGTGTGGCCGCGGTGGTCTAGTGGCAATGGTCGGAGATAGTGGCGTTGTTTTCATCAAGTCATAGGTTAGAGCCCTGATACCACTTAGACCCATCGTTTAGCGGGGCTGATGCACCTTAAATCTGGTTGAGGTCCGAAATCCTCCCGTTAGTGTGGTAGCTTAGAGGAGAAGGTGCAAGCTCAGGTGTCGTCCTCGTCATTTGATCAGGGCTCAAAATCACGTCCGTCGCCAATTGCCCTCATGTTACTACTAGAGCGACGTTAATAAAACCAAAACCAAAATCGTCACCAATAGCTCTCATGTTGCTTCTCAATACTCGTTAATTAACAATCACGCTAACGGGAGGACTTGGGACCTCGGCTAATTGAAAAGGGCATAAGGCTCGCTATACAACATGTCTTTAGTGGCATCGGGGCTCAAACCCGCATCGAAGACAAAAAAACGCCGGACGCTCAACCACAAGAAAAGAGAAAGAGAGATAACTGTAGAAAGAAGAAGAAATCAAGAAAGAGAGATAACTGTATGAAATTATATCAAGAAAAAAAGTTAACTGAAATCATATCAAGAAAGAGACACATTTTATGGCAGGAACGAGAGAAATTGTATTAAGAAAGTGCGATAACCGTATTTATTATTTTAGTTGAAATCTTTCATTACAGTTCAGCACAAAAAATATCCACCTTTATGATAAGAGATTTTTATTCAAGCTATACCTTAAATACATTACTCCTATAATCCGGCATTTCAACAATCCTGTTCTACCAGTAAAACCACGTTTTTAGACAGGAAAATTATTATACAGAAAATTATTTTGTGCCTTAATGCTGGCTATCAATATAAAACAGCATATTTTTTGAAGTTTTAATTATTCATGTGTTTGACACTTTATTTGCATATACTGTATAAAATTTTATACACTAATACACTGCTGGCCATTAAATTTGAAATACCATGAAGGAAAGCAAATACAAAAGAGATATTTATTGTATGTAAACAATATGGCATGAAGACAAAATGATTGCAAGCAATTTGGGGGAGGGGGTTAAAGAGGTGTGAAATTAGTAGAAACAGCTGCCACCCCTGGCAGCTAAAATGGTTCTTAGACGGTTAGGAGTGGTGTTGAACTGGGTTTGGATGACAAAAACGGGCAACTCATTCCATGCTGCTCATTCAAGTCTGCGTCACACTTCATCAACCGTATTTGCTGGAGAGGGTGGTGGTCTAGTCTCATGTTTTCAATGGTTGACAGATCTAGAGACCATACAGGCCAGGGCAACAATCGAATACCCTGTGTATCGTGGAAGGTTAGAACACGGTTTGCATTACGTGCCTTCCATTATGAGAAGACAACGTTTGGATGACTTCGAAGGTAGGACACATCCACTAGACGTAAGATGTCAGAAATATAACTTTCAGCAATCGAATTACCGTCAATCCGAACTAGAATTGTGCGTGTCGTGTACCCAATGGTTGACTATATCATCACACGAGGTGCAGGGTCATTATGCTGATATCGAATGAAACCAGGCGACAAGCGGTCTCCTCGGAGCCTCCAAACATGTGTACAGGCTTCAGAATAGTGCACGTAGAACCAGGACTCATTTGAAAAGATGATATTGTGCCACTTCTGTATCCAGCTTTGTCATTCGGCATACCAGAATCGCCGTATCTCTCAATGCTGACAGTCCATGCTGCTGCGAACGTCGTCGCACCATACAGCGGATACTAGGCGTGCTGCAAACATACCCATTTCCTGACTAATAATCCGTGTTGTAGTTGTACGGTTTTGCAGGAGCGACTGCACGATATGTCCGTCCTCTCGGGCGTTATTCATAGGAGGTAGTGTAGATCGTGCATGTTGTTCAGTATGACCCTCAGCAACCCATTGATTCCATATAATCGCATAACAATGGTTGGGGCTGGATTTCGACCAGTGCAATAGGTGATATCACGGTACGATAATCTAAACCCTCGATTGGCAACGATTCTGCCTCTATCGAATTCCAACACTTACTGGTAAGCATTTCTTCTTATTATTCGAGGCATAACACGATATTCTGAGCAAACTCGGATCTTTACCGAAAAAGAAATCCACTACACAACTCTTCTTTCATGCTGTGCTTCAGATGTTGTTTCTTCCTCCTGTGTCATCTAAATGCGCTGGAATACTTATCATTTGCATATCCCAACCTCTTCTTCATTTGATGTGATTTTGATGTTCGAGAAATCATTCCTTCCTGGTATTGAAATTTTATTGGCTAGTAGTATACTTATCTTTTGCTGTTTAAATGTGTTATTATTAGGAATTTCCCTGCAATCCAGTGGCCCTTTGATCCGATAGATGAAAAATTACTAGAAGAGTATTGTAATTATAGAGAATATAATTAGAGGAGAAAAATACAATACATGAAAGAAGTAAAATATTTTAACATTAGTTGTTTTATATTAGCTATGCATTTACAAGTTCAAAAAGATTATTATGCATTAATACAGATTTGATCTTTTTACAAATATAAAAAAAATTACCGTTGTAAGGAAAATATTTATTTTCTATAAAAGGAAATAATCAAGGGTTCCTCTTGAGAGTTTGAAAGACTTGAAAATTAATTACTCTTAGATTTAATAATGAGGAAATGTAATGAGAATTTTTAATGCTGATCATATTACAGGGTTATTCAAAATGATTCATCCGATTTCAAAATGTGATATATATTTCATAAATAAAAGACACAGAATAATAAGAATTGAATGAATACAAAGGGTAAATTTGTGGGTAATGGTGGGGCATATACTTTATCCTTTTCAGACTCTCAAAAGTAGGAAATCACATGGGACATATCGAGAGAGGTGATGTTACATAGCTGGCTACCTAAGTCATCTGGTCCATTGCGACCGATACAACTACGAGGTAGTTCCGTGAAAGCTTCTTAAACAGCTTTCGTGAAATAGCTCCACGCAGAACACACGAGAAACGCCTATTTTTTTATTTTCTAAAACTTCCACAATTTTCCTTTGTGTTCATGTATTATCATTCTGTGTAGTTTATTTTTGAACAAATGAAATTTTGAAACAGGAGGAGTAACTATGTATTTCTCATTGTTTAAGAATATAAAATGACTCAAAAAACAAGCTAGGTCTATGTAGTGAAAATGTCGAGATTAATATAAAACAGAATTCTAATCATGAATTAAAAGAGCAGATAATTAGAAACAAGACAAAAAGTTTCTTGTATTGTTTCAATTCATGGAATTTAGAATGAAAATATATTATATTATTTATTCTATTGAAAATGTGTTTATTTATTAAATAGAAAATTAATTTATTATTAATTTTACACAAAATATATTTATCATTTATTTTATGAAAACTTAATTTATTATTTATTTTACGTAAATTTACCGAAATAATTTAGTATAAATTTCAATGAACATCTCCAACAAAGCATTCCAATTTCTGTGTTCTAAAAGTACTTTATAGGCAAGCTATATATTTTGATATCCTTTTCATGCAGAAATGTTGACGATATAGATTTGTATCCTGCCGGCATTGCCGAAAATCCATTACCTGATGCTATTCTCGGTCCAGTATTTGCGTGCATTGTTGCCGAACAATTTCGACGACTCAAATTGGGAGATAGGTTTTGGTATGAAAATGGAGGAATGGAATCATCTTTTAATGAAGGTTAGAAAAGTTCCAAATATTATCTTTACATGGCGTACAATACCATAAAATGCTTTAAGGATTTCCCTGATACATATGTTAATCATTTATGTAAAGTTAGAAAAATGATATTTCATGGATTAATATTCAACTTATGAACCTAATTGTAAGATATTTCTTAGATTAATAACGATATAGAATTTTATATGTTTATATGCAAAAACAACTTTCAAC
The DNA here is from genome assembly GCA_019974015.1 of Nephila pilipes. Classification (NCBI taxonomy): domain Eukaryota; kingdom Metazoa; phylum Arthropoda; class Arachnida; order Araneae; family Nephilidae; genus Nephila; species Nephila pilipes. The sequence goes on along the minus strand of BMAW01038401.1, from coordinate 845,540 downwards.
CTCTAGACGACCTTGGCCACGTATAAGGACATTTGGTTTTTTTTACAATTTTAACTACTATCATTAGTAAAAAGAACACAAATTTGTTAGCAAATTGTTCACAACAGAATCTCTCTATAAGACAAAAATCTCATGTTTGGCTGCATTGATAACTGTATTTAAGATGCACATTTAGGAATATGAACCTAGCGATAAGTAGTATTTTGACTTTCAGTGCTTGTATGTTGTTGGATTATTTAAACAAATCGTTAATATTTCATAAAATAATTTCAGATATTTTAAATATATTTAATTTTAATAATTTGTAGAGATTTAAAAAAAAATTACCTTTAGTTTTTTTTATTTGATAAGGAATTTACAACGTAAACATACGCGAACAGTCATCGTTCGAGGTAATATTTTTCTAAAATATAACCTAAAAATTTGACATTTTGTGTTAGCGAAATGCATAAATTTTATTATGCTATGTACCCGGGTTGCAACGAAAATTGATTAGGAAAATTTAAGGCTCCCGTCTATCGGCCATTTTGATTTCGTGGACGTAATGTAAATCTTATGAAATTTCGACTTCCATTCTCAAATCTTTACTATTTGAATGCTATAAAGTATATCTGAAAGAGCAAAAAATAATGAAGGTTTCTGCATAATTACTTTTTTCCTCCAATTTTAAAAAATATTTAAAAATAGTTATATAATATAGATAAGAAAACTCGCAAATGAATCATTAAAATAAGAATAAATATATTTTTAAGAAACGAAAAAAGAAAAAAGTAATTTCGCAGAAGCCTCCATTATTTTTTGCTCTTTCAGATGCACTTTACTACATTCAAATAGATCAAATAGTAAATATTAGAGAACGGTAGTCGAAATTCCATAGGATTAGCATTAAGCTGGTGAAATCAAAATGGCCGGTACACGGGATCCTCAACTGAGAGCTCAAATATTACAGAGAGGCAAAATAATGAAAGCTCAGACGTATTGAAGATTTGGAAATATTATCTGATACAGAAAATCAAAGTGACTTATACAGATCGCTAAGAATTTGTAGAAAAATGTTCGGATTCTGATGAACTAGTACATATACATTACGGACATACCGGTTAATCAGAACCGGTATGCTTGGAATGTATAAACAATTCACTTCTAAATTACTATTAACGCTCAGCGGCGACAAATGTAAGCGTCATGGTTTTTATGTGTATTTTTATTGTTTCCTCCATTTTTTCTCCCATTTTTCCATTAATATAAAACGAATAAATCTTAATAAAACAAAAAAATGAAGACATTTTTTTTTTATCAAAACAAAAAAATCATCCTTGAAGTGGTGAAATTAGATGATAAGAGGATAATTCAACACTTCATTTCTTAATGCATATAATAAAAGTTTTAGTAATGAATTTACATCTTTATTTTATAATATTATCGTTGCATGTATTATTCACATTTATTAATAATAAATTCTAATAATATAACGATAAAATATCATGTAAATGTTTTCGACAAAATAAAGAGCTTAAAAGATAGCTTCTTGTCGTTATATATATATATATATATATATATATATATATATATATATATAATTCCCTTTTTTTATACTGTTATTACAATTTAATACTATATTTGTTGGGTTTATTGTGTACCTAATATACATTCCTTAATTATACTTAGAGAGTTTTTGCAATATTTTACCTGAAAGTAGGCTTTTTTTTAACCAAGATGATTCCTAAGTAATTTAAAACAATACATTTTTGAATCAAATAAGGTAAAACTCATTCTTATTCTGAACGTGTCGTTTTAATTTTTATTTTTGAATTATTATTCCCTATTATGGCTGATAAGACATTTTCAGCTTTGGTACTTAGGGAAAAAGAATAATAATATTTTTGAAATAAATATTGGCATAAAATATATGAATATCACATATATTGCTTCATAAGGTAAATACGTCTTCGAATTAATTATGAGTATTGGGTACGAGCCCAATATATTAATCTGGAAAAAAGTTTATTACAATTATTAGACACCCTAAGGGTTATTGTTTTAGTTAACCCGAAAATGTCGTACCTGACCACTTTTTAAAAATTTATTTTGTTTTTGCTTACATTTTTATGTCTAATTTCACCAGCAAACACGTCATAATAAATTTCTTTAATTTTAATTACATTTAGCTTAAATATATTCAATTTAATAATTTATCGTTTTAATAACTTTTAATTTTAATTACATGTAGCTGATATAATATTCTATTCAATAATTTATCGTTCTCTTTAATTTTAATTACATGTAGCGATATAATATTCAAATTAATATTTATCGTTTGCTTTAATTTTAATTACATTTAGCTTAAATATATTCAATTTAATAATTTATCGTTTCCTTTAATTTTAATTTCGGAAAAGTATACAACTGTCCATTTCTCGATATTTCATCGTTTACTTTAATTCTTATATTTAATTGAGTAATGGATGGCTAAATCTGTTCTTTGCAAAACTTTGCAAAAGAACTTTTATTATTATTTTTTTTATAAATTTATTCGTTGTACTTAGTATTTTGAAATTTAGCTTAAAATCAACTAATTGGCTCACGACAGTGTGGTTGAACCACAATGCCTCCCTCGCTGAAAAGTTTTGTGAAAATAAGAAATAGTTTCGAATTTCACTCAAATATGACACTGCATGCTCTTGCATTTGGTTGATATGATAGTTTTGGTTGCATGTATAAAGGATTATATATGTATGAAGGCTGTGCATTTGCTTCGACTACATAAATATGGTAAATTTTTGATTGTAATATTTGTTTTTCCTGTTTTTTGATACAGCACCATCTATGTGCGAAATTCAAAACTATTACTTTACTTGCACGCACTCACGCACGCACACACAAAACTTTCTATCATGGAAAGCATTTTTATTGAAACCCCACTGTCGTGTGATAGTTAGATATTTTTGAAATTTGATTTGCGTCTGCGACTTTTGGTCAATCATATGTAACATGAAATCAGGTTATTTTGATCAAGATGATTTTGATAAGTATTTCAAATCAAAATATTTACATTAAATTTAGTATTCATTTTACAGAGAAATTACATGTGTTTCTTAATTTCGAAATTTTACACACTTTAGCTCAACTACAAGAAATCAGAAAGGTTACTTTGTCCCGATTATTCTGTACTAACACTAATGTGCAAGCCATACAGTTAGTATCCTTTGTAAAACCAGAAACGTGGTAAGTAAATTTCTTTATAGTTTTTGTTTTCAACGTTACTTTATTTAATGAATAACTCAGAAAAAAAGGAGCAGTTATGATAATTTCTATGGAATTATCGATAAAAACATAACTTCTTTAATAATCTTCTTTTCTCAATAACTTCTTTTTCTCAAAAATACTTCCACATTTTTGTATTAATGCAAATATAAGACTGAACTCATAGATTAAAATAAAATGTTATTTTTAGAAATTACGTATGGTAGCATTGAAACTAAATGTCATTCATCATTCAGTAGCATCCTGCTAAGTAAAGATGTTCCATATAGTTGGAACCTGACTTGTAATGACGTTATGATCCTCTAATAGCAGTAATCAGTAAAAGACAGTTGCCAATCACTTGCAGACGATATCTTGCAGAGGAAGGTATCTAATGGAAGATTAAAAAACCACCTCCGTTATCAAGTGGTCATAATATTCTGGTAGATGACGTCGCCAAAAATTTGTCTCAGCGAACCGTTAACGTAGTTTCCTAGTATTCAACGCTCTTTAGGAAACCCTGCCATCTGGTTTACATAGAACGTCGTTCACCACAATATTATGGTCGACAGGTAACGGCTCCGCTTTCCAAGGAAATCATAGCTTAACGCGTCACATTTCGGTGGTCTCTGGGAGACTGCCTTAAAAACCGTGTATTTCCAAACGAGAAGAGTCATCGGCTTACAAATTTTGAGTTACGAGAAATTCAACACTTTTAGTAACTTTTAAGGATTTGCTAAGTAAAATGTTGCATTAGCCAGATTCGAAAACAGCTTTGCATTCGCTCATAAGTTGTACCAAACGATGGAAACATTGCATTTCAAATTAAATTATGAAATTTCAGGGAAAAAAATGCCCCAATTTTTGGTTACACTTAAGGTCTGAAGATGATCCAGTAAATTTGGTTCCAAGTGTAGAAATCATGAAGGACATTTAATATAGTAGTTCTTGCGGCCTAAAATTTCTAACAGCTATGTTTTTAAAACGTAGCTATTTTAATATAATAATTGATTTTAATAAAAAGCCAAACATTAATATTTGACTTAAGGTAGACAATTCGAAAAATAAACACAGAAACATTCAAAAGCTGTCGAAAATTTCTTAAAATTTTTTATCCACTAAGCATCAGAATGTATCATGCGTATGGTAGAAGTGAACAGAAAAACTTCTTTGGAGAACTCAGATCGTACAAAAAGAAAGTTGTTTTGCAAAAAACGCGATCTGCCATTTCCATAGTAACGTTTATTTGTTTCATCCGCGTATTTTGAAAAAATTATTTTCTTTACTGAAATCTTACAACAGCTATGAATGCATGAAAGAAAATTGAGAGAAGGACCTTTCAAATATTCTGCGCTAATTTAACCGCACACCTTTTAATACTAGAGACAAAGGGCATACGGCGCTACATTGTCTAAATGGAAAATAGACAACATTAAATGAATTTCTGTTATTCACTAAGAAAATATCTTTTCCTTCTATAAATATGATTCTTACTCTATATGTACATAATGAATGTTTTCCTTTATGTATTTTATTTCATATTTTAACATTATCTGGGTAACCTGGATTTTATCCCGGTCTAGCTCTGGTCCCAATAAGTCCTACTTGATAAATTTTACTGAATAATTAATTTTTAGATTATCATGAAAAAAGTATTTTACAAAAAGTTCTTGAATTAATTACACAAATGTATTGTCTGCATTTATATATACTATTATAAATGCAGAAAATTTGTTAACCAATGTTGGAAATATCTTTACATTTATACCTGAAATAGTTTTGAGACTGTTACGAGGTTATAAGAATGAAAGTAAACGTCGTAATAAAAGCCTTATAACTTTCATTTAAAATATAGTTAACCATACGACTTTTATAATCTCTACATTTTATTCGTAACAATACAAATATTGATAGCTTACCCACGTGATAAAAATTACAGACGTATTCAATATTTTTATCTATATTACTTAAATTTAAAAACGCAACAAAAATTAGTTTCAAGAAGATTGTTAGAATATTTGTACTATTCATTCATAAACAGTTATAATATAATATAAGAATTTTAAAAATATGTATTAACGACTTGAGATAATGCCTATTCAAATCAGCTCAGTTTTAAAAGTGAAGAATGATTTGTGTGTATGAGCATTTTTATTCATCCTTTTGTAATTAAACATAGAGAAAATAATTTTATTTATGTATAATACAGGGTGTTTAAAGAAGGATATTCCAACTTTGAAGAGCTAATGCTGCAAAATTAATAAAAGAAAATATAACCTTTTGGGACAAACTAAATTAAAAATAACACTTTGAGGTTTATAAAGTTATAAATGTTCAATATGACCATCACCATAAATTTGATCGGTTCCAGTTCACAATAGAGCTAATCTTGTTTATAAAATAAAATATTCAGCTTCTAACTGTGAAAACAGTCAAATCATGTAGAATTCTAAGTAAATAATATTAGTAACATAAGACTCGAGAAAAAAAGAATGGACCAAAAATTTTGTGATATGATGTGACACAATACACATGACCTATAGCGAATTGATTTCTACTTCAATGTTATTATATCTCATATGGGAGCATTGTGTCGGTTGACTTAACAGGTATTATGAAACGTATCCTCATCGCTAAAGACGAGCTCAAATATGAAGCGCTAGTTTTTGTTGAGCTAATTAAGAGCAAGTTTGCAAAAATTTTCTATTTTTAATAATTTAAATAAGAGCGTATACCATTTATAATTCGCAAGGTTTGATTGTCAATCGATTCTCAAAACTTTCCTTACAGTCGTATCCATACAATAGATGTTTAAATAACAAATTGCCTCTGCGGTGAATTGGTCATAGAGAAAGCACTGACATTGCTCTTAATAATCCACCCGTGTAGTGTCCGGGTGTGAAAAAATAGTCCCACTGTAGCTCATGCATGTTGTAAGAAGTGACTAAAATGGGTACTCAGTGTTTATGGGTATACCCGGGCACCCTGCCCATGGAGATTATATCAGGGTACCTCAGGGACTTATCTTCTTTAGGTAAGTACTAGCATCACTCACCCGAAGTGTCCCAATAATCTTTTTCTTTCTCATGGGTTGCTGTCTTTGGTAAACACGGGTGACGCATCCGGGATACCCTAGCGATTCTTCTCTGTTTCGAACCCTCCTTCTTGTCAACCAAAATTTTACCTTTTTTCTATTTTTTCACTCATCTTGATCACAGTTTTACACTTTACCAGCTTTATACTCGTTCACTTATTTTGTTTGGCAACATCTGGCTTTTGCGCCATTACAAATGCAATTGCTCAATCACTCATTCAAATGTCTGGATCACAGGTGCACCTTGTTTGGCGCAGTATGTCTTCATCTCTGTTGTGCCACACAACTTCACCTGCATCTTCACTGCTCTTAATAATCAGTGGTCCCCCAAGGAGCCCTGATCTAACTCCCTGCGATATATTTTTTTGCAGCCACTTAAGAAACTAAGTGTTGTTTTCAGGAATACCGGCGAACATTAAACTGAAAATGCGAATAATTGCAACCATTCAAACGGTTACTCTGAACGTGCTGAAAAAAGTAGACTAGTATCGACTGGATATCGTTTGTGTTTTTGATAGGTGGATACATTGAACATTTATAATTCGAAAAACTTTAAAGAGTTAACTTTAAATTATTTTGTTCAAAAAGAATGTAACTTCTTTAGTTTTATTACAGTAGAACTTCAAATTCGGGATATTCTATAGTAAACACCCTGAATGATAAATGTATCCAAATTTCTTGTAAAATTGCGGCTTATAATTGTTTCATTTAGAGGCAATGATATTATAGTCATATATAATTTGTTAAATAGATATTAATTTATAGCAGAGAACGAATCTCTTTAATTAGTTTTTTAGTTAACTACTGTTATAAAAGCGTCCGAAAAGAATAAATGAACATTTAAATTTAAATACTTGAATTCATATTCAATTTTTCTTTCTCTGTAAATATGTAAAAAATTCATTTTCATTCAAAACTAACGAGATCAAAATTTGCAATTGTTCTTCAAATTTATAATTTGTCTTCTTTATTCAGGAATCCAACGATAGATTGCAGAACCGGAAACATACCGAAAATGAATTTGGCATTCTGGAAAAATGAACCTGTATGGTCTTAAACTGGCCTAGCTGTTGAATACCGTACAAAGATAAATGCGAACTGATTGATGAAAATATTCTACAAACCGGAACTATTTATTTATTCCTCTTTCCTCTGAAGGGAAACATCATCATTTTGTACTTGTTATTTTAAAAAAAAAAAAAAAAAAAAAAAAAAAAGAAAGAGTCTTATTTTTCATTTTATCAACTTAAAACCTTCAAAACAATTATCTTGCAAATTGGAATAATTGTTTATTTATTTATTCAGCCTTTGGAAGGCATAATGAGTATAATTACGTTTAATGATTGCTTTTTTTTCATAATTGATACATATTGCTTTCCAAATTAAGTCATGTAGAAAACAAGGACAAAATTACTTAAACAGATCGAAACATTCTGAACTTAAACACGTATCCATATACGGAGGATAAACAATAAAATCCTCTTCGAAACAATCAAATTATGATGTCTTAATCATGAAATATAAAATATTTTATCCTAATTTTTAGCAAATACATATAAAAATTTGTTTAGATAATTTGCGAGAGTTTTTAGTTATTGACGAGCGCGCGACTAACTCTTTAAAATATATTTCATTTGAAACGATTCACATTTGCAAAAATATATAAGGCACTTTGAAATTCCTGGAGTTAATCCATAATTTTTCATCTGTAAGAGCCAACTTTCTCAATGCCGACTTTCTCCGACTAAAATTAAAGTTCACATATCACAATACTTCTTTCAAGCAGTCTAGAGTAGCCATTTGTGTTTCTATAATAATATTAAGTAATTTAAAATTCTACATATTACATATATCATATAATTTTATTATTGAAATAAATATCTCCAAGGGAAATTAATATAAAGATAAATATTTGGAACAGAGGTGTAATCTTGTAATTCTTTGTTTTCATCCATTTGAATTGAAATTCGAACGAAATATCTTATTTGTTTCATTTTAAGCTTATTTCATTTTTGAATCCTGGTTTTCTAGAGATATACATAATTTTTTATCTCTCAGAGCAAACTTTTTCAATGTTTTACTCGTATTACTCTCACTGAAAATAAAGATCTCATATCGCATTACTTCAGTCACACAATTTAGTATCGCCATTTGTGCTTCTATCATATTAAGTAATTAAAAATTCTACATACATATATCATATAATTTTAATACTAAGATAATTTCTAGGAGATTCATATAAAGATAAATATTTAGAATATTTATCTTTATTTGAATCATGTAATCATATAATTCTTTGTTTTCATCTATTTTGAATTATAATTCGAATGAAATATTTCATTTGTTTGAGCTTAAACTTATTTAATTTTTGAATTCTGTTTAATGTAAAATTGTTTAAAAAGCCAATTCCGAAATGAAAGAATGTCTTTTAATAATAATAAAATTAAAAATAAAAATTTATTTCTTCGAAAAGTGTAGTACGATTTAATGATTCTTTTCTAAAACTGTAACATTTTTGTAGCTATTAAAACATATTTACTGCTGAAATTTCTAGCTTAAAATTTATTTTTCAATATCACTGAAAAATAATTATGATCTAAATTAAATAAAATTTTTATCATATATATGAGATTAAAAATAAGTATATATGATTTATACACTATAATGTACCATTTTTTCTTATTACCCAACTTCTTTATAAATTCCACCAAATAAACTAATGTATATTGTTGAAAATATTGTCTAAATTAATAATATAGATATGAATGAGAATTTTAAGAAATATACTAATTAATATTAAAAACTGTATTACTAAAATTATGTATAGTCTACAGACTATAAGAATAAAATAAACTATGGCTTCAAAATAAACGTTGTTTAAAAAGTAATTAAAGTAATTTATAAGAAATTATCATTACTGTAAAACAAACAATGTTTAAAAGTAAATATCGTAATTTATAACAAATTACCGTTACTGAGAAATAAAAATGCGTTAAAATGTGATTATAATTAGTTTAAATAAAATTAAATTATGCTCAAAATATGTGAAAAAAAAATTTGCCTGTTTTTCTGAACTTGTTTCACACAGGGCTATTCAGCTGCTGCAAATTAAAAACGATCTACACGTGTTTTTTATAACGTGAACAAAATTTATTTTCTGTACTGTATCATTTTGTTTTCAAAAATGTAGTGATTTATGAGCCCAGACTTATACTATTACGGGCCTCTCTTTATCTTAGATAGTGCGTATAAAAATAGGAAGTTTTTTTTGGAAACTTTTAATCAAAAATGATTAACTACATATACGTTTCGTACTTAAGCCAGGTCTCTATTGTTTTTATTTTTATTTGTTTGTATTTCATATTACTCGCACGTTTTTTTTAAGTTGAAAAAAGTGATTTTCGATAATAACAACATCAACGAACTTTCGTAAGTATAAATTACGTTTTTCATTTCGTATAAGCAGTTCATTTCTTAAAGAAAAATGTAGGAGTAAAAAGAAATCGAGGCAGCATTTTTTTTGAAAGCATAATACTTAAGATCAAGAATATCTCAAAATATTTTAACTGTAAAGAATGCATTTCACATACAATAGTACCTTTTTTTAATTGGTTACAAACAGCACAATTCTTATTCGGATTAAAATTATTTTGGATTAAAATTCTTTCAGTCATTTTCGACTTATTAGAAAATGTTGCCAAACGTAAAGATATTCTGCCAACAATGGAAAGCTGGATATCAAACACACTATTTCCTATTATGCTTTTTCACCTTGTTGTCATTATAACGTGACATCAAGTTCATGGTTTTATATCTCATCTTCTAACATATAACTATTATTTTAAACAATAGTTCTATCAGCTATTATCATTAACTGCCTTTTTTTCTATGTTTTCACCTTACATTATGGAACAAATGATAAAAATTCAGGACCTTCCTGCAGTAGAGTATTTTACTTGTCTGTTATAGCGGCGCCCGTCAAATTATGATTACGCCATATCGTTGCCAAACTTGTGAAGCCTATTTTTTGATACAACGTACTTGGCGATATTAGTCGCTTCTTAGTCGCTTGGCGATTAATCATCGGACGCCACTATAATAGACAAGTACCGTATTTTTAAAGGTATGCATTAGAATGTTTTTAAAGGTATGGAATTTGGCATCAAAATAAAGTGTGAACGGACACGATTTATCCTTATACTTAAAAATGGACAAGCAATGGTGTTGTAATGTTATAGAAAGTGACAAAAGAGTATTCATTGTTAATTTTTGATGGAATGGCAACCACTTTTATTCAGGTAATAAAAGAAAGTATCGAAACTATCCCACCATTTTGTTTTTGGGAATGCACACCATCACTCATATTCATTAATAGATGAATTTATGTAGCACCGGATTCAAAATTAAGAGTACCCATTCGTCTCTTTCTTGTATCGAATAACGAATTTTTGTCCACCAGAAAGATCGGCATAAGTTTGACTGGAATTGCGCCAACTTTCATGGTCGACGAGACTTTACAGAAATACTAAAATTATCAATTATGCTGAATTATGATCAGATTATATACTTCAAAGGAATAATATTTCATAAATTAATCCATCACGTCTAATTGGTTTGATTTTATTATTGCCACAGAAACGCGAAAAGTATTGGCGAAGGATTTAATTAATTTAATTATAGTCAGATGAGGAGAAAATGCGATATGAACTTTTAACATCACTCTTTTAACTTCGACACCTTTAGACTATTATTCCTAATTAGATCTAATGTACAGTAATTCCTAATCAACATTTCTTTCATTTTCCTTTATTCTAACTGACAGTTTTGTAGAAGAATCAGGACCCGAATTCATGATGTTCTCCAATATAAATTAGAATAATTCAATAAGAAGTAATTAAATACATTGTTCTCATAGAATTGTAACAATATTTCTAAAATGATATACTCGCATAAATTACTACTCATCTGAGACTAACCCAAACACACGCACGGGAAATCCCGAATGATGCATCCCCTTGACACCCAAACGATTCTTCTCTTGTTTCAACCCTTCTGCTTGTCAACCGTTTTTTTCGTTTTTTCCACCTCGATCACAATGGTTCGGTGCACCACTGTCAGATTCGGCTTTTGTGCCATAAACCTACTTTCATTCACTTGCTCACATAGTTAGAAAAATTAAGGTCGGTTGAGTAAAGGACGGTTAAGATAGGTTTTATGACACTAAAACTTCTCATTTCGAATTCCCCCCTTCTCCTCTTTTAAATGCACGAGTTTGGTTAAAAATCAGATTTAGGATCAAAGAAAATTTTTATTCTAAGCTATATTTGCCATCTTTCATGCATAAGTGAGTGAGAGTGGGGTTTGGGCACTAGAGCTAGATTTAGCAGTGTTACTCCAATTAAAATGCACCTGTGACGTAGATATTAATTGAAATAAAGGTGAAATAATTCGATATAAAAACCAACGTTTTTATATGGTGGCAAAGTTTATTATAGAAAATTATTGAAATATTAGTTAAAACTGTTAGTTATTTTTAACTTTAAAATTTACTTAAAAAGAGACATTTGTGAGCATATTAAAAAATTCATAATACTCATAAAATCAAAACATGCATTTGAAAGTTTGTAAGTCATTTTATTAAAAAAATGGGAACCAGAATTCAGAAAAAATTATTGTGATAAAACACGGCGCCAAATATTGGAATCTTTCTTTCTTGCCAATGATTACTTTCTTGCCAAACAAAAAGTTAGCAACCCTTACTATCTGGGAGATAGTAAAGGGGAGATAGTATCTCCCCTTTGTGAGTACAAAGGTTTTACGATACCTCATGCGGCGTGGGGAGTGCCCGGTGTTCCCAGAAGGGGAAAGAAATTTTTCCTCAATCCTAAAATCGCCGAGAGGAAAGAATATTTTGACTTATTAAAACTATTGAAATATTAATTAAAACTTGTCGCAAACGTCTAAGTATTGCATTGTTAGGCGAGTACGAACGATTCCCAAAATTTCAAAGCTCTAGCTTGATGGGAAGTTGGTTAAATTAACGATCGAAAATTTGATGACACACACACACCAAGTGAAATTCAGAAAAACGTTTTAATAAAAAAGAAAGTATTTTGGTTGACTAGTAGAAAGGTCGATCATATAGAAAAATCGCCCATGCATCTTGGGATACGTCACCCGCATTTACCAAAGACAGAAAAGTCTATGGAAGATCTAAAAATGTAGAAGGGGAGAATCGTAATATTTTAATTATTACTAAGAAGTAAGCGAGATATCCGTAGAAATGTTTTCTGCATATCAATTTATTCTTAAGCGTCCAATGTTGTAAATTGCACCTATTAATGTTGATTTGTTTGGCTTCAGGAAGACGTAGATTAAACTAAGCGGTAGTATCGTATAGTTTTAATTATTATCTGGAAGTATCAAAAAGTTTTAAATATTAATAGAAAAGTAATCGTGATAGAAGCTTAATTTTTATTTTTTATTCTGAAGACCTCTACATAGCCACCATCTAGTACTTTACATTTCTCCCTACATTTCTTGGCCTTCAAAGTTCATCATTATAGAACTTAATCTGTTTCATATCCTTTACACCATGGGTTATTCAATCTTCTGGACTTTACCATATCCCTTCGTAAGCCATGAAAGATTGAATTCGTGTAACAGATATCGCTGTGAATTATCACACCTATCTGATGGGTCAGAAAGGTAAGTACAGGGTTTACAACCCCGAATAGTCTCTTCTTCCCATAGACTTTTCTGTCTTTGATTAACGCCGGTGACGAATCCCAAGATACATGAGCGATCTTTCTATATTTTCGACCTTTCTACTTTTCAACCAATATACTTGCTTTTTTCATCTTTATTTCAAGTAATACCTGAATCACAGGTGCATTTCATTGCAAGGAATCTCATAGTTTCCAATCCATATTGAAAACTATGTAATAAAATCCCATTACTTGAAAGAATTTTGTAAATTTTTTTTCAGGGAAAAATTCAGAAGGAACAACAAAGAGTTTGAAATTTAAATCGACCACGTGATAAAACTGTTATAAAAATAGCAACAAAAGCGTTTTTTTTTCAAGTAATATTTTCTAAAAGTAGCAGGTGTTTAACTGTGCTGTAACTATATACCACTGAATATCAGATCTTTTACCAGTGAAGAAGACTTTTGATAACAGAATGATAAGTAATTTGATTTAAAAATATTTCAAATACGAGATTTTTTCTTCTTTTTCAGCTCACATCTTCTTTTTGACAAAAAAATAATTTTTTAAAACAAAAATTAACAGGCTTTTATTCAGTATGTGTGTACGTCCCTGTTTCTGAAATTAATAATTTATCTCTCGATAACACTTTTTTTCTGTATCCGTACTAAAATAATCCTAGAGTTGGAAAATTAGAGAAATTCTATGGGAATTTTACATCATTGATCCATAATGTGTTGAGTAAATAAAATGTTTAAATAATAACTTGAGAAGTTTTAAATTTTATTTTCCCGAATAAATAAATTTCTAAGTAATATATTTTGAAATAAAATATATTAGTTTGCTGTTTGTTTTAGAAGATTATTGTGGGTGATTGTGTTCTGATCATATCATGATCTCTGTAACTTTATTAAGATTTTTAATTTGTAATAGAAATGTGAGAGATTTTCCTCAAATAATATTAAACTTAAACTAAACATTTTTTTTTACCATTGAAACGAATTAACCTTTTAAAATTTAAATATAATCATTATTGGCTCTTAGAGTTGCTTAAAATTTTTATCGCCCTAATTTCCATATTTGGAAAACTCAAAATAGGAACAGTCTACTAATTGTAAGGGGTGTTCAAGTGAAAAGGTACGAGACGTCGTAACAACATAACGTTAACATATTTGCCTATGCTGCTATGGGACAATGTAACGAGTCATCTGGGGATGCGAATGGAGTCTTTAGCGTGGTTCGGAGCATACGTGGGAACCCACATGCGCAGGAGAGAACAAAGGCTCTGAAAAGAGCGCCATCCTATTGACACCGCAGTACATGTGAGGATATGAGAGCGTTCACATTGAAAAATTCGACGACTTAGGAGTAGCGAGGCGTTATCCAATTTCTGACAGCGGAAGGTGTAAAACCAGCCGCTATTCATCGCTGGAAAGTGACCGTATACGGGGAAGACTGTGTGTCTGATATATCAGTGTTAAAATGGAGCGTCCGTTTTCATGCAGGCCGGGAGAAATTGGTTGATGACCCAAGACCAGGTCAGGCAAATACAGTCATCACGGCTAATCTCATAGACAAGGTGGACGACTGAGTGCGAAGTGATCGGCGTGTCATATTGCGAATGTTGGCGATGAAGGTAGATGTCAGCATTAGAACAGTATAGACAATTGTTCGCGATAGGTTGCGTTATCGAAAGGTGTCTGCATTGCCTTCGGAAGCAGCTCAACGACCAGCAAAAGGAACTGCGTATGGGGCCAGCACTTCAACATCTGTATTGGTATCATGAAGACTCCACTTTCCTGGAGAGGATCATCACAGGTGATGAGAACTGGTGCCCTCACTACGAGCCAGAGACAAAGCGGGACAGCATGCAGTGGAAGCATGCATCGTCACCTTCCTCTAGATAGTTCAAAGCCGTGGCGTCAGCAGGCAGTGTGGCTCACCATCTTTTTTCGACGTCCAAGGTCCACTACTTGTTGAATTCCTGGAACACATAAGATCTATTAACTCCGATGTGTACAGTGAGACAGTAAGAAGCTTACGCAGGTCCATCAAGAACAAAAGACTGGGGCTGCTTACGGAGGGCTTGGTTCTGATCCATGATAACGCGCGTCCACACGTCTCTAGGGTCACACACGCAGAACTGGCCAAATTCAAGAGGGAGCAGCTTGACCATCCGCCCTACAGCCCAGACATATAGCCCTGCGATTTCCATGTGTTTGATCCCCTGAAAATACACCTGAAACATCTCTTCAACTCGGGTGACGAACTTAAGGACGCTGCGAAGGACTGGGTCTCGTCACGGCCACAGGAGTTCTGGGAACAAGGAATTCTTCGACTCGTTAATCAATGGGGTCGTTGTGCTCTGGCCTCTAGTGAATATCTTCAATAAAGTCTTTATTTATACCCACAGTGTCGTTTTGTACCTTTTCATTTGAACACCCCTTGTAGCTTCAGTTAAACGGGAGTTCTTGAATGGAAATAATACAAGAAGTACAATTAATTGACTTTTATCTGTAAAACTATCTTTATTATTATTATTATTATTTTAACATTCGAATGCTTAACTATGGTAATTATATTATTTATACTGTATTGAGGTAAACTTGTTACAAACTTTTATTAATTTGTTAAGTTCGTATGTATGTCTTTCCAGTTCAAAATTTGTACTCGAATTTTATTCTACTTCATATTATTCGATCAAGCTGAAATTTTGCATACAAGTAAATTTCTGATGATAATACAATACTATGGGGGTGGGCTTGGAATTTACTCTGTATAACGTCCAATTCAGTTCATGCTCAAGGAATTGGTTTTTAGTCTTAAATTTCCAGACTATGAAAAGAATTATATAAATATAAGTATTTTTTTTAGAATCCAGATTTTATTCAAAGATGCCCTGAAAGGAAGAAAAAAAAATGTTTTTGAATGCATATAATTTATAACTTCTTGAGGTAGTAATACTTCTTTTGAGTACTTTTCCATTTCTCTGGTGCAGGCGATAAAGTCGCCAAAATGATACAACTGACGCCAAACGGAATATGTGTATGCTATGTAAAGTCGCCAATATAATGCTATGTACTGTCGCCAATATGCTATGCATTCGCCAATCACCTTGGCGAGATTTGCGCCTGTGAAATGGAAAAGTATTTTCTTTTGATATAATATATAAGTAATTGTAGTACTTATTTTATAGGTGATTACCTATGTATTTTAATTAAATGATACAAGCTTTTATAAATTATATAATATTTTACATTTAAGAATTATTTTTATCAATCTATGATATAGTGTTTAAATATTTTAAACACTATTTTAATCAGTTAAATATTATATAATAATTTGTTTTATTAAAAAATAGTGTTTAAATTATTAAAATATTTTTAAATTTATGTTTTTATCAATTTGCTTATCCTGCCATGAAAATTGCCTGTTTAAAATGATTGTTTTGGATTTTAAAATTGTTTTTAGCTGTTATCTCACAACAGGAAAGAAAATCCCTTCAATTTCTTATATATTTATTAGTTTTGACACGACGCTTATAATGCAATTTATAATATAAGTTTTCAATAATTTCCTAAACTTGTTCTAAAACACCTACAAAAACAGTCACTTCATACACGTCAGAGGAGCCCATCCCACTAATAAAAGATCCCCTATTCGCATCACAAACTACAATGGTTTTATTCGTTACGAAAACATGGGTAGAAGTCATTAAGACGACAAGACAAAAAGTAAAATTCCACCTAAATGGCGTTGGAGTTTGGCGAGGGAGATAGGGGAAAAAAACTCGCCAAAGATCTTTTGATAGAATAGAACGGGTGTCAAGAAATCAATGTCCACTATGAAAACAAACGTGTCACCGGGGTCAAATTAATTAATATCGGACCAAAAGAAGTAAGAAAAGAGCAACTTTTGTCGCCCTCGAACAAATATTTGTTCTAGCCTTTTCTCATCAAATGAGCACAATTTTCCGCACGACTAAGAGTTGTGGACATAGCAGGGAGCAAAATATTGATCTTATTACGAGGATCACAGGAAACTTTTATTATTTTTTTTCTGGTCCAGGACTTTTTTTTATTTTTTTATTGCTTCCCGTTGTTATAAGATTTATCCTTTCCTTTTGTATCTTTTGTTACCATTTTCGACTGGTGGTGGTGTTTGATTGTTGATTGAGTAGTGATATAAACGTTTGATTTCTCATATTTCTACAGAGAGTTTTGTGAGTTTGGATGTTTAGTTGAGAGAGAGAGAGAGAGAGAGAAAGAGAGATTTTATGCACTTAATTAGCCCGCGGATTGCTAATTGTTCTCTCTAATTACTCGATTCTTGTAAAAATAGAGACAGTAATGGATTGTAGAATCAGCGAGTTTAATTCAGTTATGTAAACTAAGCCAGAGCAATTGTTATGAAGTTCGAGTTTAAATTTGAGAACTTTAAATGTCTAGAGATTATATTTTGATATGAATATTTATCGAAATTGATTATCATTCTGTGAAATTATTAACGCATGGATTAAAATTACTTTCATCTTAAATTTCTAAGTTATTCCAAGGCTTAAATATATTTGCTTCGTGGTCTTATTACGCACCATCGCATAAACAGTCTCCGTAAGTTAACTACCCATTTTTATCAAACCAGAGAAAAATAAATCGTATAAAAGGACATTCATCTTACAAAATGAATCATCTGATTAGTTGATTAGTTCCAATAAATATTTGTGTAAATTTAACGTATATTAGTTTGGTATATTTAATAAATGATGAAATTAAAATATCTTAAATGAGCAAAATACAATATATCAAAATAATTGAGGCATTTCGCTTTTATGTTTGAATTGGAGGAAGATTTAATTTCTTTAAAATATTTATTCGTAGGAAAAAAAAATTAAAATAGAGAAATTTTTTTTTAATTCTAAGTTCTATTATGAAAAGAACTTATGCTGTGTGTGGTTTAAAAATGTTTAGAAAGCGTAGTAGCTCAGTGGTTAAGATAATGAGTTTTGAGGCTGGTGATGTACAAGTCATGTCAAAAATTCGAGTCCGGATTTCCCCAAAGACTGTCGTGTAGCATAAAGGGGGTTGTTACGCATCAAATTAAGCTAGTTTTCAACTTTCCATGTTATGGTGGCGTCACAAATCTAGTATTGTCTTAGTCATCTAGTGAAGATTCGAAATTGGAAGGTCCTCTGTTAATTGGTCTCATGTTAACGATGTTGGGACGATGTTAATTCCAAAATTCAGTGGAAATTAAAAATTGTTCAACTTATGCGATGTCGAGGGATGTTTACAATGCTGAATAAAGGTGATGAATGATGAATAAAGAAAAAGAGAAAAAAATAGCTAAGTTTTAAAGATACAGTTGTGGCTGCTCTCTTCAATAACGACAAAATTAAAACCCCTCAACAATTGGCCCGAAAGAGGATGGCTTGGTTGTTTAAGATCTCTATATCTTAGCGTACCCCAAGATGGCTTCCACGTACCACCAATGCCGAATTCTCCAGACATCAACCCCTTCCTGTTTGTTTCACCCGTTTTCGATTAAAAATGTGTTTTTTTTAAAGGTGTGCGTTGAATTAATCTTAAGGCTCTTGTTTACCAGCCATTTTGATTTTTTGAGCGTAATGTTAATCCTATGGAATTTCTACTACTGTTCTCTCAAATATTTACTATTTTATCAATTTGAATGCAGTAAAGTGCATCCAAAAGAGCAAGAAATAAAAATTTATGTGGAATTACATTTTCCCTCCGACTTTAAAACTATTTCTGCCGCTATTTTAATGATTCGTTTGTGTAGGCATACCGGTCTTTAAAAATCATTCTAAAGTTTTTCGAAAATCGGAGAAAATATATGATTCTACAGAAACCTTTATTGTTTTTTGCTCTTTTGGATGCACTTTATTGCATCCAAATTGATAAAATAGTAAATATTTGAGAGAACAGTAGTAGAAATTCCACAGGATTAACATTACGTTCACGAAATCAAAATGACCGGTAGGCGGGAGCTTCAAAAGTCTATTTACAACAGGGAGGAGGTCTAAGGAGTGCTAACATAAATACTCGCCAGACAAGAGTTTGACCAGATCGAAAGATTGGGCAGTTCGTGGGCCTTTATCCATTGTCAAACGATCTCTTCACCACAGGATGAAGAGATCCATTATCACTCCATCTTCGACGAAGTGCTGATGTTGAACTTGAACACTAGATGGCAATTTAACCTGGATCTATTAATCGCAAATATCGCAGGATCAAACCTTCCTCTGTGTGTCTAAGACAACCAATTAGGAATCACGACTAGTGATATACTGCTGTGACATATGCTTCAATTAGACCTGGCATCTTAATTATAGACAGCGATGACGTAATGGAAATTATTCAGTCGAAACTTAACATAACAGAGATATGTACCTATTGTAGTAATGTCTGGAATAATTATCTTCTCAAAATATCGTTCAGAAAGTCTTTTTCTTATCTCTGGAGGGGCAATGCACTGCGACTGTCTCAAACAACAGCAGGAATTAAAAACCTGACCCGACAGGGAATTTCTTTTTATCTCGATTGTCTAAGGTGCTAAAAAAAAATAAGACTATTCTTCTCGTCCGATCATCAGACCTAAAAATTCAAGTTTTAATAACTTATTTTGGAAATAGTTATTAAAATTTTTGAAAAAGTTAGAAGTGATAGAAAACGAGATTTATAAGGTAACAGTACACATTCCAAGAAAATGTTTTAAACCAACGTAAATTTTGCCTACAAATGCATACTGTATAACCTTGCGGGGCTACTAAATTAGAAAAACAACTAAGAAAAGTTTTGTTAGAGCAAATTTTTACTGTTAAAAGTGCATTTTTATCCGGATATAAGCAGAAACTAAGATTTTCTGCAAAATACGATAATTCAAAAGAAAATAAATATTTTGACATTTTGTAAATTGAATAATGCAGTATATAAACGTATCAAGGGAATAAACTATTATGTTAATAATATAGTTCTTACGCAGGAAGCTATTGTAGCTCGAATTCTGAACACTGAAATTTTCTTTAAAAGTCATCGTAATTTTCACTTGATTGCAGAATAAGAATTTCTGCCTAGTATAAAATCTCAAGTATAGTTTATTCTGTGCATTAAGTATTTGAAAAAACGCATATATATATATATATTCGTAACATTTTGAGATAAATGTTTGCAATAATGTCCGGTCAGAGAATTTCAAGAGCACCGTGACTCAACTGAGTTACAGCTCAATAAAACAGCTGTAATTCAGCTTCTAAATAAGATAGAAATAAAATTCAAACAGATTTTTGAGGATAAAAGATTGAATTTTAATATGAAATCAAAAATAAAAATAATCAATATCTTAACCGAAAATTGTGTTTTGAAGGGACACACCTTAAATCCGTAAAATTTGATCGATGAAGTAGTATTAACTTAGATAAAAATATGGTTATCAATGGGAACTTCCTGGTGAATAGGCCACTCTTTAAGTGATTGAATGTCCTGTATTGTCAGTACTTTTGAAAATTACACACATGTTTGTACATTTTTTTTTAAAAAATGTTCTTTGCGATAGTTAAATATTTTAAGTCTTTATTCTTAAAAAGTAAATTATGCATAATTGTTTTTCTTAAGAAAAGGATGTAAAATTTTTAATATGTGTTTCTGTGCATCGAAATTTCTTTACACTGATTTTTTCCCAAAGACTTTGTCAAGTTTTATATGGAGAGAGATTCGATTGTACGTAATTTTGGTAGTTTGTTTTTTGTGTGTTAAGTCTTGGAACAGATTTTGAAATCGAAATGTTTCGTGTATTGAAAAACATTTGTTCATATTCTACAAATTAATTTCTAATTTACTAAAATATGAAATCGAATGGAGTAAATATATTATGAACAGACATTATTAAATTTTTGTAATAATGATTCTACTCGCAACATATAAAAAAAATGTGAGTGTATCAATAGTAAAAGAGATATTGGCAAATCCATTTCTTAAATACATAACAAATATGTTGATTCAAACTGAATTTCATAAGACATAGCAGCAAAACTGAATTGCTAAATAAATATAACTATAATGAGATTTGTACTTTTAAAGTCTCCAACTGTTACCATGCGTAATACTTCTGAACGAACTTAGTGAAAGGCGAAAGTTATCTAATTAAACGAAGAATTAAGAAGCAATTAACTTTAGACACAAATTAATTTGTCATAGAATAACATCGAAAATATGAATATTGATTAGTTTAAAATAGAATTTTAATAGTTACAGTGCAGAAGAGAAACATTATAACAGAAACATTCTTAAACAAGTTACATTTAAAACACTTTTCTAATGAATTACTCTTTAATATGAAGAATAAGAAATAATTATCCAATTTAGCTTAATGAGCAAACAATGATTTTTGCATATTTTCCTCAGTTTTCAATATCCACTATTCTTAAAAATAATCTATTTCATTTAAAATGGCGTAGAAAAATAATTAACTCGTTATATTTAATAACATTTTGGTATAAATATAAAGCATTAACTTCAAATGTAATGCTCTGTTTAAAACTTCCAGACTTGAAAAGTGTATCAGAGCATGTATGATTTTAAATGATGCAGATGTATCCTTTTAAACAAGGCCTTAAAACTCTACAGGGTATTACAAACAGTCACTAGGTTTTAAAACGATGAAACTGCAAAAATATTTATAGGTCTCTTGATTGCTAACAGGAAGAAGAAGGAGCAAATGTTATATTTTTATTTCCAATTTTCACTTTTTCGTTGGCAGAGGAAGCGTAAAGGTCAAGGTCTCGAGGCCGGCGTTGTTTTCGTCCAGTCGGAGGTTCGAGCTCTAATGCGGCTGAAGACCCGCCGTGTAGCGGGGCTGATGCACCTTAAATCTGGTCAAGATCCCAAGTCCTTCCGTTGGCGTTGAGCTGAAGTTTTGAAAGCGAGATGCTAACTGAGGCTCAAAATTATACAAGGTTGTCGCCAATAGCCCTTGTGTTGCTTCTCAGTGCGACATTAATAAACAAGAACGATAATAACATTAACTTTTCCGAATGAGCTCATTCAGAAAGAAACTGAAAGTAAAATGGTGCATTTTCTGCGTCCCATACCTCAAAGGACTGGAAATCATTTTGCGTTTTAGAATGTACGAAAACTTTATCACATGTTTCAGAGCAGGGAACATTCGGAAGAAAATAGGGATCTCGTTCGCCTCGATATCAGAACGTTCTGTGCTGGTTTTATTGATTGAAGAACACTGGTTGTGTAAAAGAACGATCCCTGGTAGACCTAGTACTTCACACGATCTAGAGCAGGACTGTTCACCCAAAATACTTTGCGAGCCTCATTGGAAACGCATTTTATTCTGGCATGGCAAATTGAATGTGTGTGCGCGTGTGGTGAATTCGATTCATCACCATCTTTTAATTTTGGCTCCTTCAAAGCCAATTCAAAATTTCACGTTAAAACTACTGCTATTTTCCTTTCTCGAGTCACGGAAAGCGACTTATCCACCCAAACCACATAAGAGAAATCAAGAACATTCTGTAATAAATTAAGGAAAATTATTTCTTATTGAATTACATGTAATTGTACGAAATATAATTTTATAGGAAATTCTGCAGTTACAACACAATTGGTTTGGTTTGGTTTCATTAACGTCGCACTTGAAGCAACTCGAGGGCTATTTGAGACGGACCTCATAATTTTGAACCTTGGTCAAGTGACGAGGAAGATACCTGATCTGGAACCCCCTATCCTAGCCTCCATATTACGCCAATGGGAGACTTTGGGCCCCAACAGATTCAACGTGCATCATCCCCGGTTTCACGGCGGGTCTTTAGAGGCATCAATTTCAATTCAACACAATACAGATGCTAAATTTTTAGGCTTCAAAAGATAACGAGCAGTTAGTCTGTCTGAAACCATACATTTCTGAGTCAAATATATTGCGCTTGCTGTAGAGAAACTGACTGCTGCTGTTTCCCATAATCTGCGCGTCGCTTTCCTTCCCCGCATCTAGTGACGCCTACTCGTTCTCATAAATAGGTTTCCTGGATAGGGTGCCTTGTGTATCTTCCACTTACGCGAGACGGCACACTCGCCTTAACATTGTAATTGTTTTTGATCAAGAATATAGAAGAAAATTAGTGACTAAAATTTAAGCAAGGAACTGAAAATTTATTATATTTCAGCTATATGTAGTTCAAAATATTTGAAGTTTGTATATATTACAAATAAAAGCATACTACGGTCGATTAGTAATACACAACGACGCTTTATGTAAATGCAATACAATACAGCTTAAAAGCAGCTGTTTATGAGGGAACCGCTATTCAATGAGCGGCTATATATTAAACAATTTAGGGATAGCCAACGAAAAAAGTTATTAAAAAAAGTTCGTGACGATATTTCTAGCAGAATTGCGTTGTAGAGCCTTAGAGAGACAAGAAGCAGGTCAGCGATTGTCTGACGTTGTTTGATTGCTGAATGTAGACCATTCCGTAATGAGTCGGTTGGGAAACCATTTTCTGACTCCTGGTTCAGTTTCTCGCAGACTAATGAAAATAGGCTATTTCTTCAGACGGATGGTACTTGCTATTTGGTGCACGCTGCAGCACCATGGCAGTACGCAGAAGGTTACATGAAGGAGATCTGTGAGCTAGAGGACTGGTAGAGTGCGTCCCTCTTACCTGCTGCCACAGAAAGAGATGCTTGAATTGGAAACTTATGCATGTAAAGTGGGCTTAAAATTCTCTGGAGCAGTGGAGGTTTGTTTTGTTCTCTGATGCATCCCGATTTGCTTCACAGAGTTTTTCTCGCCATGTTCGCATATGGAGAGAAGCTAATACTTGATATTCTCTGTATAACATATAAGCGAAGGACACTCATACAGGAAATAATATTCATGATCCTCATGGGAAGGATTTCCTTAAGGTGGAGCATAGATCTGTATCTATTACCACATGGAACTTTCAATACTTAGAAGTACATCTTATTGTTCCTTCGGATGCTGGCGCAATTTTTCAATACCTTTATTTTGTAAGAGGATAAAACCCACTTTCACACCGCTCGCTATTGCGCCAATTTTTCGAAAGAGAAACTGTAGTCTAAATGAAATGGCCATCACACTCTTTCGACCTTAATTCCCTTCAGTACGTGTGGAACGCTCTCGAGAGACGTGTTGCTGGCCTCAAGCCATCTCCCTAAACGCTACATGGGCCTATATTTGTTTTACGTGATCAATAAGCATTGCTACCCTTACAGCTTATTGACAGCATCGTAAACAGTATGAGACATTGTTGACAGGTCTATATTGCTGTTCGGAGTGATCATGCCCCTATTTAAATTTCTTTTTGTATTCAATATGTATGTCTGAATTTAGGACAATTTACGCTCCTCTTGATGTCCTAAAATGTAAATACTGTTTATAACATTTTCTTGTGTTTCTAAGTTATAGTGTTATAGTAAATTTATCTCCAAGTTAAGTCCAATTGGCTCACATTCTTTTTTGAATTATCAACAGTTTTCAGTTTGTTTCTTAACTTTGAGAAACCAATGTATTTGACCTTCGATTTTGCAGTTTGAATATTTCTATTCGTTTCTTGTGTGTCTTGTTTGTGTATATTGTATATGAATTGTTTTTTCTTGTAGTAAACCAGCATTTTTATTCATTCGTTCGCAGAGAGGAAATTCGTTCCTTTGTTTTATTATAAATAAATGAATAAGTAAATAACTTTAACGGTTAACAAGATTGTTGCAGAGAGGAAAAAAGCGCTCGAGATACTAGTATGATCAATGTAAAAGCTTAAACAAAGTAAAAAAGTATTTTGAATGATCACGAAACAAAAGAACATGATATTTCTATGCATTGACAGGTTGTTATTTGGGGGAAATAATACATAAGGCGTTTGTGTTGATTGTTCGATCCTGTTTTTATCTTATTCTTCTAAAATCATGTAAACTGGACACAAAAATATCTAGTTAAGCCTATGATCAAACAATAGGACTCTGCCCCAGAATTCTTAAGGCTAGCGATTCTTCATTCAAATCACGTGTTCGAGACCTGGTTTCACTGGAGACACATCGTGTAGAGGGGTTGATGCTTGTAGAATCTGTCTGGAATCAAAGTCCTCTCGTTGGCATAGAAAGGATATGGAAAGTGGGGTGTCTGCTTAGATGTGGATATCGTTATTTGACCGTGGATCAATATTATGAGGCGTATTGGTTGTGGTTAGCGTACCCTAGAGCAGAAATAGACACCCAGGAAACATTCAATAAACAAATTACAATAAGCTCACGTTTCGATGCAATTCTAGATACTAGATTATACGATTAAACATCATTTTTTTTAAAAAAATTATTTTCTTTATTACTCATTTTTCTGCACTTTTTTAAACTCCTTGTACAGTATTATTCGTATTTTTTCTGTTTTTAAGAACTCTAGGTGCTATAAAATTTAAACGATTGTATGAAATGTGTGAAAAATTAAACTTAAAAAATAGTTTAAGAAATATTATTCTACAAAATCTATATTAAGTTTAAAATGATTTATATATATATTTGAAAACATGAAGAGATTTACTGATACATTTCTTCTAATATATATTAATTTTTTCGGCAAAAAGGAATAACATAGGCATATGCAGTGTTTCCATTTTGAGACGTAGATGCGTGTGACGTTTGATTTTTATCATGTTGCTAATCCATATGGAAATGAAAATAATCTCCATCATTCATTGAAATATTCTGTGAACGTATTTCCTGTAAGACAAAGGATAATTGTATTCATAAGTTATACAAGACTTAAGTTCTGAATATTTCGACGCTATCATTATGGTGCTCCGTACGGAATACAAATAAAGACGTGTTTATGCATGCTCTTTGGAATTACATATGATGTGAATGTTTCTGATATGAATGTTGCTCTGTGTTCTTTAACGGAATGAAAATTCTGTAATCCATTTATTTCGCAATCATCCAAATTAAAATGACTCAATCAAATTGGGAGGATACGTCGTTTATTTTTACTCCAGTTTCAGTTTTGAAGAATATAACACTTTTAAATTTTAATATATATATATATATATATATATATATATATATTGAACAACGATAAATATAATATCAAATTAACCTAAAAATGAAATTAAAAAAAATCCTATGTTAATAAGTAAAATATTCCAATGAAAATAAGCCAAAAATTTGATTGATTACTATTATATAAAAATATTAATTCAATGTAAGAAAAAACCTTTAATTAAAAATTACAACTAATTTAACTACTAAACAAACTCAAATAGCATAGAAAAAAATCAAGAGGAAAGAATTATAGAAATACAAAAATGGAGATAATGCTATTTAATAAGGTTATACACATTGGAGAGGAAAATGCGTGTTTAAGTTAGTTTGAAGGATTCAACCATCACATCTACAGTAATTACATTTACATTAAAGGTATATTCAGAGATAATTTTTAAGAAAACAGATGTTCAACAACAGAAAAAAAAGGAAGCTTATATAATTCAATCAAATGGAATAAAATAAAATTTTAAAAAGCCTATTCCATTAAAACACACATAAAGAGTATTTCTTAATCTAAAAAAATTAAAAAACTAATCTTTTAACTTTATAACTTAATTGTTGCTCTCTCTCAATCCAACATGGAGCTACGAGTACCACCAACAGGGCTACATCATTGTTCTAAAACAGCCAAAACTAACCATTGAATGATTGACTATACATAAATATTAGTAGAAAAATAATTAATCATAAAAAATAAAAATTAAAAATTAAAAGAAACTACAACAAGTAAACATTTATAAAAAAATGTAATAATTTCTGAATTATATAGTGTTTTGACCAAAATTTGAGGTCGAAAAACGACGGTAAAATTTATTATAAAGCTCAATTTGAAAAACGATTAAAATATTCTATTGATGATAAAAATTTTAAGAACTTTTTAAGTAAAAGGGATAGAATACTATAAGGTTAATTGCGAAGGAAAATACAGGCCTAATCACAATCTCTTTTTCCTTCACGTAAATGTACTTAGCAATCCTTAGATTAATCACACGAAATTTATCACCGAGTTCTTTTAATCGCAGATACTTCTCTGTCAGCCCTTATTGCAATGTCGAGAGTTTCATCTTAGCTGGACATCTTAATAATTCAACCATCTATGTTCTAATTAGAATGAAAGAAACGATACATCAGGATTGTAAAGAAAAAAAAATATTTATTTAAATTCACGATTAATGTTAAATAAAAATAATGACTTTCTGTCTAGGAGAACAACAGAGGAGGGAAGGGGCTCATCCCCAAAAGAATCAGGTCTTTAGCTAGTTTTTTCCCGAAAGAGTGAGAGCTAAAAATCAGTGAAAAGTGTCTTTATGCAAAAATTCATTACAGTGACGTCATAGAGGGCACTAATCGTCGACAAACTCTACTGACAGGACGCAACGAAACGACTAGTTGCGCTAATTGTAACAATTATTTTAATTTTACAACGACTTGGAAATTACAACAAAGGAATCAGTTACTGAAAACAGAACGGGGTTCTAAGATCTGCTTGCAAAAAAAAAAAAACCCGGGATCATAATTCTGACTGCAGGAACTATTGATCATCGTATATTGCATTGAACACAATAGCTGTCCCATCATAGGCTTGTTTTACATCGTAATATACGATGATCGGTATGAAGACCTCTTTTTATTGTTTAATAATGTCCAGATTCCGTTTCTTTATTTCTGAACTATTTTCTTAAAACTATCAGCCTATCTCAATTTCGACTCCAGTCCCTGTAGGGATTTCTCTAAGTTGTGTAAGACTACTACAAAATTATCCGGGATTGCCGATAACATTTTTAAAATGGCAATTCGTTTATACAAAAGATTTTACAGCCATATTAAAAACACACAGAAAGACTTCTGTTGCTCTAAGGCTCTGAGTACGCATGCGCTCTGTTACAATTTTTTTTTTTTCAATAAATTAATAATTTGCCTGGCGAGAGAGGCCAATTTTTCAAATTTCCTTTCCTTCTATTTCTTTAAAACCGACGTCATTGAAACATAATTATAATTGTGCTGCCTTTTATCATCGTACAGTTTCAAAATTCTATGTACATTATAAGTTTTGTATTGGTATGCTTCGTTCATTAGTTTGAAATAAATGCAAATTTAAAAACTGTGATTTCTTTGAAAATCAATCACGATTTAGTTACCAATTAAGGTCAATGAGGTACTGAGATAATATCGTTGGTGTCTACAAAGAGAAGCCTGTAAAGTAGAATTTCAGATCACTTGAAGTAGGAAATATGTCCAAAATTTCAATAATATAAGAAGAAAAGAAGAAGAAAATATTTTAAAATTTCTCTATTGTATTTTTACATATTTTTTTATTTAAATAAATTTAATTTACTTTTCTGTTATATAAGCAAATGAGCTTTTGTATTACCTTTTTATACAAATTCCACAAGTAATTCCAGATAATCTTAAAGATCTCCCAAGTTATATTCGTAAGAGAAAAGAATGTTTCCAAAAGCAGAAATTTCTTCACTGAGCAGTCGAAGAAAGTTTGAAAAAATTCTTCATTAAAAGAGTTGTTTCGACTAAAAATTAATAAACAAAAGAATTAAACTTTTTTAAATCTAAATGAACAGTTATTTCAAAATTTTAATATCAAAATATATTTTGATTCTTAATACTTTTAAAGAAGAGTTTTGAAAAAGAAAAACAAATTATTTTTATCCAATGTCATTTAATATCGCATAAGAATCTCGTGCATTTTTTTTTTTTATACCTTGAAACTAATTAGATTTTCAAATAATCACCAGAACAAATGATTAGCTGGATTAAAGTATATGAATTAAAACAATAGTCAAGAAACAGAAAACAATTACTGTTCTTTATTTACTATTTTTTTAATCGCAAGTGTTGAACCGAAAAATAATATAATGATATTTCTTTTTGCAACTTTTTTCAGAAGCTTCTTACAACAGATGGCAGCACAATTTGATTTGGATAAATGCGATTCATCAATTACAGTTTTGAGACAGCGGCAAGTTTGAACAACTTCTTGTTTTTCTCGTATTATTCTTGTATATTTCCTTTCCTGTCATTAAATCATCGATACTGTGAACCCCCATTTGAAAAGATTATCATTTAAGTATTCATTGATGACTCTTTTATTATAGAAAAACAAATGAACAACTGAATGGAGTAAACAAACAGTTATTTAAAGCCTAAGATAAGATTCCAAAATTGTAACAACTAGTTAATTGTTCCAATGAAGACATTATTAAAAAAAAATGCTTACTTTCTGGAAGAATCAATTACAAATGCTACTTTAACAAATAGTTTACCAAACTCGAAAAAAAAATTCATTTGTAACAAATTCCGACTAATCCAGTTGCGTCCCAGTTATGCTATAACATTTTCGGATCATACAAACTCTTAAAAATAACATTCATCAATAATGCTTTCATTTTCTAACAGCACTCTAAATAAAATGTTAAAGTTTTTTTTTTCTCATTTAATGGCTTAAAAATATCTATACTACAGTGTAATTAAAGATAAATTGTATTTTATTACAAAAATACAAAACTTATAATGTACATAGAATTTTGAAACTGTACAATGATAAGTCGTTTCACTTTTTCTGATATTATTCGAATGAATAAGATGCTTACCAAGAAGCGATATTTCTCGATGAGAGAGTGGATGCGCAACACACACGCACATGTATCTTTTAACATAGCATTATTACAATTAAATCTTTTTATAGTAAAAGTATCAAAGATATGAAGTTCATTCTTCAAAGCTTGTAATCACTAGTTATGAATGTGAGGAATTATTTAAAATTATCAATACTGCAGTGTAATTAAAAATAAATTGTATCTTATTACAAAAATACAAAACTTATAATGTACAAGATTTTGAAACTATTTTTTT